>JAUYWG010000033.1:2861373-2874206 GCA_034779775.1 Enteromius afrohamiltoni
TTTTTCCTTTAAAATGATACATTTTCTCGGATTAAACTTTTGATCTGTCATCTACGTTCTATTACAAATAAAATATTCATATTTGCCATCTCCACACCATTGCATTTAGTTTTTATTCACAATTTGTATAGTGTCCCAACTTTTTTGGAATTCTGTTTGTAAAATATATATTTTTAATAACAAATTTGAATACAAATTGGGAAAAAAAAGAAAAATTATTTTAAAAATGGAATGAACCCCACCCAAAAAAAGCCAAAAACTTAGGGGAAACACTAAAGTTGCATTAGAGCATTTTTCATATTATTTGATATTCTATTACTAAGCAAAATTCAATTGAGCATGTACACTAATACATTTTTCCCATGCTCTACATGTCACTGAACGTTGATTATTGCATTCTTTTGCAGGTACCCATGATATCCATGCTCTAATCCTGGGCAGAGCCATCACTGGACTGCAGTCCTTCACAGTGGACAAATGAGCTGCTGTCACATCATGTCCACTGACTGAATGTTCCTGAATGCTTTTAGAGTTTGCATTATTTACAACTGACTTGAAATTGTCAATACAATGTTTTCTGAATCTGGTAGCAGTATTGTAATTAATGTGTGTCATTTTGAATATGTGTACTTTATGTAGCCTTTATCAGAGATCTATTTTTCTATGCTCGAACTAGATCACAACACTCTGAATGGACGGTCAACTGCAGTAGATTTGTATAGAAATGCACCAAGGATCGCTGAGATAAAACATGCACGTTATTGTTTGTACATTGATGTATTATAGAATTTTAAAGACGCTCTGAGGAAAATTATTTACTGCAGATGAATAAAAGATGAAATATTATAGTGTTTCCACAGTGGTTTTCATTACACAGATTGTACCAAGGGTCTCTAGGGTCTGTTACCTAATCCTAATTTTATAATGGTGCTGTATCTTGCTATCTGGATCTATTTAGAGCAGCTCATTTATACTAAGAAAGCCATAAAGAGAATTGGCAACAGATTAAATGAGTTTTCAATAACTAATGCTGTGGGAAAAAGCCTTAATCCTACAAATCTCAAACCGTAGTTATTGAAACACAAATAATGCGGTTACTCAAACCACATTTGCCAGGGTTTAGAAGGAATGATAGTAAAGCCATGTAATCCATCAACCTGGTTTTACTTTTTACTTTAAATACATGAAATCGAATTAGCATATTATTGTGCATTTAAACTTTCTTTTACATACTATTGTAAAAATAAATAAAATATTTGAACAGTTCGCCCTTAAGTTCAAGCTGTAAGTTAAATTAAAGATGACTTTTATCTGCATATACCATGAGTAACACACAAATCATATCTGTGTTCTCCACCACGTTATAGTTTGATTGGTTTGGTTGTGTATCTAGTGCTCTGTGCTGTGCTGCAGGCCTTTATTGATGGCGGCTAGGGTTTGACTGGCTCCCTGTAGCTCCATACTCAGCCGACTGCTTCTCTCCAGCACCTCCGACAGCTCATCGATGCTGGCCTCCATGCCCTGACTGTACTGCTCATAATACTCAAACATCTGCTCCTTCACCTGCTGACACATCTCCCTCACCTGCGCACACACACACACACACAAAGATATTTGTGTATTTTACCCCACCCAAGGTGTAGGATTTGTTTCTGGATGATGAATTGGAGTCATGTGGCTTATTGTGATGTTTTTATCAGCTGTTTGGACTCTCATTCTGACGGCACCCATTCACTGCAGTGGATACATTCGTGAGCAAGTGATGTCCTGCTAAATTTCTCCAATTCCACTCTGATAAAGAAACAAAGTCACCTACATCCATACATTTTGACATTCTGCCAGTGTTCAATTTGGATGAACTAGTTCTTTGAATGTCAAAATATACAGTGTTTTCATTAAAGTCCAGAAATAAGAGCTACCCTAATACTGATATTCTGATCTATTATATTTAGATGTTATGTTGGTATTATTTCAGCCAACTGCTCTGACTACTTAAAAAACACAATATTGGTCAAGCACAATATGTTTTTTTCTGTTTCTCTGCAGCTGTCGTAGTGTTGAGTACCTTTTTAATGAGCTTTTCCTCAAAGCTGTTCATCACATGTTGGTCCATGGCCCGCCTCTCGTTGATTCTCTCAATAAGGTCCTGTGCTTTCTTTCCAACCTCTTCTATTTGTGAACTTGTGGGAGCCATCACAGCACCTTCTTCCATAGTACTGTAGCCCAGCGAACTTCTAGTGGAGGTTTTTGAAACTTCGATACCCGAGTCCTCACTGTTATAGGTTAAAGAAAAATGGGTAAAATGTCTGTAAATATAATTAATCATATCAAACAAGCAAGATTCATTTGTGTAACTGGTTCACCTTTGTTGTTCGCTGCTGTCATCCAGGCTAACAAATGACAGAGTTTCATCTGTTGAATTGAAACCATCATCTGGCACCTGAATCGAAAGAAAATTCATCAATACTACACCATAATCAGATATTTGACAATTTTAGTCCAAAACCATATTTAACCGTGACCTTTGCTGATGAGTGGTGATGATGACCAGCTTTGGGTGTTGACTGCAAGGCCATAGATCCTGAATTCCCAAAGAATAAAATAATACATGATATATTAACATGACAGATGCAAGTAAATATTTACGTTAACATTTTAATTAGCCTGCGTCATCATTCAAAAGCCTAATGTTACAGTCATTATAACATATTGCGGCGATTTCATGATAATACTTTGAGCTCTAAAGTACGACAAAGAATAAAATTGTACTATCATCGTACATGTAAATAATATGGTACCTAAATAATGCAGAATTTCACATTTGCGCTTCACGTTTATGTTAGCATGTTCAGTTCTTATATCGTAACTAGCCCGTTGCTTAGCAAATCTGAATGACCTAAACTTACGTTACTTTAATTACTGTGTCTCCGTCGAGAAACGTGTCTCTGGGGTTCTTTTAAATCGTAATAGTAACAAAGTAACAAATTAGTGGCACTTTTATCTTTTATCGGAGTTGTTTACGGTTTACGCAAACTTACAGCGCGCAAGGATGCACGTGACTTACACGCGCGCGTGATTCTCTAGGAAAATGACGACTAATTACATCATTTTACCACAAATATGATTTTCCAGAATAACTTATTTTTTAATAGATAATTATGAATTTACATGAATTAAAAATAATAATAATAATAATCTATATGTCTTATAGTGTGTATGCTTTGTCCAGTAGCCTACCTCATGGTATTTTTGCGTTATAAGACCAACAGAGTTTCTGTTTGCAATTCAACAACACTGAGTTTTATAGGGGGACCTGCCCTCATAATTTGCACTACTGTCTCAGGTCAGCATCTGAGGAGCAACCATTAATCCGTAAATGGAAATAGATTCAGGCCTGGCCTCACTGGCTCTGAACATAATGGACTGTAATAATGAGATGAATGAGTGTCAGAGGACACAGATAATCCCTGCTGTTGCTGAGCCAGCTGGGACAACCATGAGCAAAGTACAAACATTTGCACAATACTTAAAATGGCTATTGTTAAACTTTTATGCGGATGAATTTGTTTCTTCATCAGATTTGGGGAAATTAAGCATTACATCACTCGTTCACCAGTGGATCCTCTGCAGTGAATGGGTGCCGTCAGAATGAGAGCCCAAACGGCTGATAAAACAATAATCCACAAGTAATAAAGTTGTGTTCAAAATAATAGCAGTGCATTTAAAAAAGCAAGTAAAGCTTAGAATCCTTATAATAATTGTTACATTAATACACATAAATGCACTGGGAACATTGCACATTCTATACTAAACCGAAACATGAAGAAAAAGGTAGCAAATTTGTGAAAAAGGAATATTAGGCTATTAAAAAAAGTAGCAGTGTCTGCATCCATTATTCAAACATTTACTCTATGAGCAGACACATGCTTGAAGATTTAGCTTTCTTGTGAATGACTGAGGAACATTTAGATGTATAGCCACAGTTTCTGAGAACTGCTTCACATAGAGTCTGGCACCTGTAAAGCTGTAATCCAGCCCGGGACGACTGCACTACATACCACAATTCCTCTGTGTTTCTTGAATTTTGCCTCAGAAACAGCATTTTTGTTGTCACTCCACAAGTTGTCTATAGGATTAAGGTCTGGAGATTGGGCTGGCCTCTCCATAAAGTTAATCTTGTTGGTCTGGAACCAAGATTCTGCTCACTTAGACTTGTCTGAGTCATTGTCTGATTAAAACAACCATTTCTGGGGCATTTGCTCTTCAGCATGAGGCAGCATAAAGTATTTTAATGTACTCAAACTGATCCATGATCCCTGGTATGTGATAAATAGGCCCAACACAAAGTATGAGGAACATCCAGTTATCATAATCTTCACAGTGGCTTGAATTCAGTGTTTGAGGGGTGTCTGATAAACTGTCTACAGCTTCTAGACCCAAAAACAACAATCTTGCTTCATCAGTCCACAAAATATTTGTGTTTTAACGTTTCTCTGTAGGCCAGTCAATGTGTTAATTGGCAAATTGTAATGGGGCTTTCAACAATGGGGCTTTGATGCAGAACCTGATTTTGTTGATTTAGGCGTGTCCCTGGGTCAACATCTTTGTTAACCCTGGAACAACATTGTGATTAGCCAATCAGATTTGAAGTTTTGATCAGATTTATCAGATTTTGAACCAGTTTATAGTTTTTGTGAAGTTTAGGCTTACCATCAGTGTTTGGTGCTTGTACATCAGTGTCAGTCATCTATCATTTCCTCTGATTTTAGGCATTACTCATGGGTAGGGTTAGGTTTAGGTGTAGAGATCTGGTCAAAACTAACATTTTGGAATAAAATGTTGTTCTGGGGTCAACAAAATATGTTGACCCAGGAACACGACTAACTTAGCAAAATCAGGACGTGCGGTCTTGCATACAGTAGCTTGGCTTCACATAGGCGTCTATTAATTGTTAGACCACTCACAGGTACTTTAGACTTGCTTAGATCACCCTGGAGCTAATCGTTAGCTGAGTCTTTGCTACTTTGGCTATTCTTCGATCCATCCGACTGGTGGTTTTCCATAGTCTTCCATCTTTCTGGTTTTGGTTGCTGTTTTAAAGCATTTGACATCATTTTAGATGAGCGGCATATCATTTTCTGCACTTTATATGTTTCCCCGATGCCAGTACATTTGCTAACTTTGTCTTTCAATAAGGGCCGCTTGTTTGTCACCATTTATTTCAGATAATTATTTACCTTTCTAATTAAACTCCACACTGTTATTTTTAACATGCCCTAATCAATTAATGATCCATCAAAAAGCCTGTCTTGTCTGAGTCAGGAGAGAATTAAGCCATTTTCACTTATAAGCAAAAAACTGTCCAAAACAGATGTGGTGTGCATTATTGTGAGGGATCTATCAGCTATCTAGTAGCGTCTTATCAGACGGCACCCATTCACTGAGGGTCAATCTCTGAAGAAACAAACTCTTGAGGTTGAGTCAATTTTCAGCGAACTATATCTTTAATGTTATAGTACAATTGTTCATCGTTTGTTGGTGTTAGTTCAGTGCTTTAACTAATGTAACAGATACAGCTTTTGATTGTAAAAATGTTTTCTTCAATGTTTTTTCCTGTTAACTTTCACATCGTTTCATGTTTTCACATTTATTGTTATTTCATCTGATGTTTTGGTTGATTTATGAGTGTATTATCATATCATTTTCAGGACACTGAATTCTAGCAGGGACACAAAAAAATAGGTGGACAAATGTTCAAAGTCAAACCAGGTGCCAGATTTCATTTAAAAGCTCATCCAAAAATAGAAAACAGTGAGGGACACAGAGTAGAGAACAGGATGTTGTGAAAGCATGATGTCAATCTGATGATTAGAGAGACAGTATCTGATATAAAACCATGCTGACACGTTATCACAGAAAGATCATATTCACCAGCACTAAATATCATGACTGCTCAGCTTTTGTTCTAAACAGGCACAATTCTAGCAAATCCTGCAAGAAATGATATTAAACAGAATTTTGCTGCAAACCTGAAATGTGTGACAACTTGCCCCGGTGTCAAGAACACACATAGTCCACAGACTATAAAAATATAAAAATATCAGCAACTTCACATGCACTAAATTGCATGTGTTTGCTCAGGTTAGGTCTCTGAATAAAATTTAAACTTTTTTTCCCATCTCCCATAAGCACTCTTGCGCAATTATTATTTTGCTTCTTATCACAGGGGTCAAGCTAGAGAGCTGGAAATCCATCAGAAAAATACTCAGAGAAAATAAAAAGCCTTTGTAGCCCAATACAACGACTAACACGGGTGGCTCATGCTCTTCTGTCAAGCTATGCTGATTTTGAAGAGGGCCATTATGAAATCAACAAATCCTGCACAAGCTCAAATGGTTATGTAAGAGGAATACTGCTTAGCTGTAGCTTAAAATTAATTTGACAATATCCTGACAGAACTTTTAGTTTTCCAATGCCCCCTCATCCAGAATTTAGTCTAAAAGAGGGCACTTTCATGTTACTCAGTGTCAATGCTATTACAAAAATACTCAACATAAAACAAAAAAAAAGAAAGTCTCTAATCTTCATTTGTCCTTTTAGTCTGGACTTTTACAACCAAAAACATCCAAATAAAAGTCCAGCTAAAGGTTAAAGGTTTTCATGAGCAAAACAAAACTTGACTTAGTAGCCTTATGGTGAAACGCATTTTTGTTAACTTTTAAAAAAATTTTGTAAATGTTTATTGTAAACATTGATGGTAGGTTTTCAGCTGTTCCCTTTATCATTTGATTATCATCTTATAAACGAGTAAACTACCCTTCTAATGTCATAAGTGTCGCTCGATTTAAGCGTCATTATGAAAGTCATGCCAGTATTTATTTATTTATTTATTTATTTTCTTTTTAGGGTTCAGGGTGTCTTATTCTTCTGGGTCTTTACGAACAGTAAAGCTAGATATTTTCTCCAAAATAAAATAATTAGGCCCAGTCAAACGGAGTATTTTCATCTGATAAATAAATCGCTAGTAAACAGAGGTCGGGTTCGCCTTAAGTGGTTACCATAGCAACGGATCTTAACGCGTTACTTTGAGTAGATATTCATTAACGAAATTAAATATACTTTAATATTGAAGCGTCCCCAAAATATAGTATTACGAAAAATCTTGTTTCTGTTATGCTAAGTATAATTTGAGTTATAATGGCATTTGTTTCGCCCAAAACAAAGCCAAGATTAGTCTGATGAAGTGGAATTAACAGGTGTCAATGAGAAAACAGGTCTTTTCGGAGGGATCACCGTGTTCGCGGAATCCCCGACTTAATTAAGCGAATTAAAGGACTTGGGCTGCATTAACAACTTCTTGGAGGCGGGGTGAAAGGAAACCGTCTACCTCTATCCAGTGACTCAAAGCGGGTGGAAAGTGGGCGGTCTTGGAAATTTCCTCCGGTCTGATTGATAACGTTAACCGAGACTCGCGCCGCCAGTGAGAGGCTTCAGCACCACGGACAGCGCACAGCCGCGCATGCGCAGCACGCTTCTGGGAATCTTCGAACTTGTATCTAGACGAAGTACAGGCTCGGGACTCTCTCAAAAACAGACACTGAAGAATAAACTGACGCTATAACAATGAAGGTGAGGACACAAATCTGAACATTTCATTGAAACCATTCAGGAATAAACAAAACACTATTGTTATCTTTTTATGCACTATTCGTTGTCTTTTATATGTTAAAGTTATCTCACTTTTACAGATTATTATAAAGCGAGAAGCCTTTAAGCAGAAATCAAAGCCCTTTTCAACGGCAACAACTTTGTGAAAGAAACGTCGCTGTTTTTGGACGAAATAAAGGCTGGTAATGAATTCTCTCAACGTCACAAGTTTGAACTTCACGGATAAGACTGGACATGCTTTTCAATACTCCTTTCCAAACGAGGACCCGATGTTCAAAGACTACAAGCCAGTGAGCCGCGACCTCATTCCTTTGCCAAAGGGGGTGCTGTACCTGTTAATGGCCGCGCTGGTGATCGTCGCGGTCGCCTATGCCATAGTGGGACATCTGATCAAAGACCTCGCAAACGACGTAGTAGGTAAGAAATCTCTAAAAGTGTCTACGTAACTTTTTTATTTACTGAGAGTTTCATTTTATTTGGGAGAATACAATAAAGCTTGGGGGGATACCATGGTATCACCCTTTTATACCATGGTGCTGCCATACATAAGGTAGAAATCGTTACCCTCTATGGTTGCATGGCATTTTCAAAGGTTTGGTAACGGTAAGCTATTTTTGTCTAAAGATAAGTCTAAAGTAAGTTTTCTGATCAAAAATCAGATCCAAAAAGTAAATTAGTTGTCCAGCATTGTGTACTTTATCATCATTTTACATGCATTTTAATATATTTTAAAATGTGAGCAAAGCTGAATTATCAACATCAGTGTCACATGATCCTTCAGGAATCATTCTAAAATGCTGATTTGCTGCTCAAGAAACATTTCTTGGTATGCATGTTGAAATAAGTTAATATTTTTGAGGAACCTTTTTTATTTTATGAATACAAAGTTGAAAAAAAAAAACATTTATTTCCAATAGAAATTTTTGTAACATTATAAACGTCTATTTATTGCGTTCTTGCTAAATGCAAGCATTCATTTCTTGGTAGAATAAACAGGTAGTGCAACGTCCACTAAATTGTAAAGACAACAGCTACAAATGGTCAATTGGTTGAGTAAAAAAAACCCCGAAAAATGTCAGGATAACAGGTTTCAGGGGACTGGTTTAAGCATAAATCAGTTCTGTCTTAGATCTTTCTGGTTAGGTCTTACAAAAATGAATGTAAATAAACAATTTGTGCATCATAAGAAAACAAACAAATGCTGTAATGTCTGAATACCTGGACAATTTTCACTCAAGAATGAGTATTGCAACTTTTAATAGAGTTACACGAACACGCCCTGATGAAAATCTTTATTTACCATAAGATAGCGCTTCAATTTAATTTCTAATCTCTCTTCATAGACTGTGTGCTTGGCCCTAACGAAGACGATGCAGAAAAAGACGACATATCGAGCATCAGACCCAGCCGTCTTCCCGCGGCTCTCTCTCTGTCCCATACCAACGCCTTCCACGTGTGGGACCAGGACGATGTGGTGATCCCCTTACCGTCAGACGACAGCCCCCAGATGAGCCCTCTGCTGCTGGCTGCCATCCCCTACATCCCCTCCTTCTTCCCCACATCCAGCTCCAACAACAGCCCCTCAGTGCCCAACAGTCCCGGGCCGATGTCTACCATCCCACGGGACGTCTGAGAGAAAACACAAGGTAAGAAAGTGAAACTTGGCCACCATGAATGATTCTTTAGAGACAGTATACGATGGGCCAAGACCAAAGAAAAGACAGAAGAACTGGAGTTGTACACCAGAAAAAGACTTGTGCATGTTCTCTTCATACTGATATTATGAATCTGATAACATGCCAACACGATTTTATCCAAAGTGACTTCCACTGCATATATACCTTTAACCATTCGCATTCCCTGGAGATCAAACCTAAAACCATGGCAACTTCAAAGGAAGCCACTTCTGCTTTATCTCTCCTAAATTTTCCGACTCTGAAAGGTCACTTGGAAGTACACACTGTAGGATGGACTGCTTGAGTCATATTGCTTTTTTCCTGTTGTGTAAGACGATTGCCGGAAGCTGTTGAACATCATTTCAACTCGTCCCCAAAAGGAGGATTAATTTGAAAGAACTTGAGCTCAGAATGACTCTGCATTATATATTCAGTTGGTATTAATGACATAACAACTCACGTCTAGACTCTTCCATGCCAGCACAAATACACCCAGAACTGCTCTTCGGTGTCGGATGGTCTCAAAGGAGCGTCTCTTTACGGGAGCCAGTCTCTTGGAAACCAGAGATGAGCGGGGCAAAGGATAAAAAGGGATATTTGGACGAGGCCCAAAGCAACATACACTCAGCAAACGCCCTTGAAAGGGTCAGGAAGCTTGATGGATTATAGATAATGTCTGATTCACCTGTGTTTGAGCGCTGGATCTAGATGCCCAGGTCACCGTTGTAAAAATGCATCTTTGAATATTGTGTTAATTCGCATTTTGGAGACCGAATGGGGTTGTTCACACAGGACAGACACACTTTGGCATTGTTTCATGCCATTTTAATTGTTGCTTTTTAGCACTGGCATGAGATCTTGCTGTTGATTTTTTGCATCTTATGTTATGAACATCCTGTTTTTAAAATAGTCCCTAAATTAAAACGTTTAAAGTCAAATTGTTGATGATGACATATTTCTGGACTGTTTGTGCACAAATCAGGGCATGCTATCCAACAGCACACAAACCTGGGCCCTGTGGTTTTGGTTTTGCATTTTGCTGACAATAAAGGTGCCGATAACAGAAAAATAATACAAATTGTTTATTTACTAATATTATAGACATTATAATAAAGCACAGCTGGTTGAAAATAGGTAAAACTACAAGGGCCTACATTCAACCAGCTCTTAAACAGGTACCTGGGCACTTCTAGTTTCTAAAGCTTAATTAGCTGGTTCAAGTGTTTAATTAACACCCCTAATTGAATTGTATGCATTTAACAGATTTTATTAAAAGCGACTTACATTGCAGCAGAGGAATTTGTTGCTTCAGCCAATCAGTTATCAATTCAGACTATGTTTTAGCAAACTTGCCCTAAGATTTTTCACCAGATATCCCAGGAACATAAGAATGTGTGCTGTGTGAACGTCCCCATTTACTTAAAATGCGATATTTTACTAAAGCGGGCTGATTAGTTTTTCCTTTTTTCACAGTCCATATTGGTTGTTGAGCATTGGCTAAGTGCTGTACATAAACAACTCTGCTAACCCTCAAGTTGTACTTGGAAAGGTTTGTTCAATAAACATGTATAAAACAAGTGTATATTATGTCCATGAATAAGAATGAAAACATAAATGAAAATACCACCGTCTTTTGTACAACAGTGCATTTCTGATGTAAGAATGAGACATCCATTGAAGTGAAGCAGGGCTGTTCTCAGACAGGTTATTTCTAAACGATAGGGGATTACTCAGACTCGGCCACTTAAGATGTTACGACATTAAGCAAGTAAACAAGACGTAATCCTTCACTGTCACAGAGGATTCCCTCAACCTCTCCTCCCCCAAAGGGCAGATTTACTCAAAACAGGATTGTGTTCAAATCAGCGAAATTGTTTTTCAATGACAAATGTGTCCTGTGTAAACTTCATCAGCATGCTTCTGTCCCAGATTCAGAGCCTCACAATCCAACATCCTCCCTACATCTGCTTTTATGTAATCTTATGTGTGCCAGCAGCGCAAGATGCTGGGAAATGAGGAGATTACGAAGCCTGAACAAATCTGAACGTCCAGTTCATGTTATTTACTTATTGAGAATAATAAAAAATGTTTCTTGAGCAGCAAATAAGCATGATTTCTGAAGGATCATGTGACACTGAAGACTGGAGTAATGATGCTGAATATTCAGCTTTGATCACAAAAATCAAATTAAAAATAGATGCATATATAATTTTTTTTAACTTACTGATTTTACTGTATTTTTGATCAAATAAATGCAGCCTTGTCAAGGATGAGAGATTTCTTAAATATTACAAATTTTATTTTTGTATTTATATTAATTAATACATGTAATTAATATAATTTTCAATTTTAGGTTGTAGATGCCGAGACACTAAAGATGACGGAAGCAGCTTTAGCTCATTTCCAACCATGAGTTTTGCTGAAAGAAATAGAATTGGTGCCACTAATCTTATTTAGTTTGTTCATGGAACTTGCCTACAACGTACAAGCGTCCCCTAGAGAGACAAACATACTGCTTAACATCTGCGTCAGCTTCAGTGAAAACCGAATCAATGCTGCCAGGAAAAACATCTAAAGGAGAGGAAAAAAAGACGTCGATTGACAGGAGAGACAAGCGGGGCCTTATTTCAATTAATTAAAATAAACATTTTTAAAAGAATGAAACTCAGCTAATAAAAAAAAAGAAGTTTTGTTTAGAAGAAATATCTTTAAAATAACGTGGCAGTGACTTCGATTCAAGAAGTTTGTGAACCGCCTGTCACGTTGCATTGTTTAGACCCGCCCACAAGACAGTGAAATCTCACTGGCCCCTGTTCCCATAGCAATAAAGTACACATCTCATGCATTAAGGCTAAAAAAAAATTGCTCGTCACAAAAAACGGAAGCATCCAGTGGTCAAACATAGAAACAATGAGATCAAACAGATTCATCCATTTAAGAGAGCGATTAGCCCTCTTCACTGGATTTACACAAACGACTCAAGACCCTTATCCAGACCTCTCAAGCTCTGCATTTACTACAGTACACACGCACAATGAAGAGTGCGCACTGGAAAAATTACAAACCTTTAAAATAAAAATATATATTAATGGTTTGACTGTATGATTAATCTTTTTGTTTGTTTGTTTACGTGTTTACTGTGTATATTTATTAAGAATATATATACACATATATAAATACAAACACTTGCAAGTATATCTTTATAAAAATATGTAATGTTTATATTTTAAATATATCTTTATAAATTACCTGAATATAAATACAGTATATACTGTAATTATAATACTTTTAATTATAAGCTGTATGTGTGTGCTTTTTTAAGTACATGTCCTTTTAAAAAAAATTAGCATCTAAAAAAAAAATCTAAAATCAAAAAAAAAAAAAAAAATTGCATATTTCATCCGACCAATAAAAGAAAAGTGTTTTTAATAAAAAAGTCAACCTTCAAATAATTATGTTGAGTTATGCACTCAATACTTGGTCGGGAAT
>JAUYWG010000033.1:2876838-2896940 GCA_034779775.1 Enteromius afrohamiltoni
TACATGCATGTATTTCTATTAATATATATATATATATATATATATATATATATATATATATTTATATACAGACAGTATGCACAAATATATTATGCAAACAAAAAATATTTTGGATGCGATTAGTTGTTTGTCATTATTATATTAAATGTATAAATGTGGAAATATTTTTGAAATATTTACTGTATGTGTGTGTATTTATACACACAACTAACATACGCAGTATACACACATATATTATGTAAACAAAAATATTTATTAATCGCAACAGCTCTACTCAACAAATGTCTTTACTGTCAATTTTGATCATTTTAACGCAACCTTGCTGAATAATAAAAAATAAAAACAAGTATACATAGAACTGAATATGTGGATCATCTTACCCCTGTGATCCGTAACCTCCTTCAGAATGAACCTTCTTCACTCTCTCCAAATAGTCCTGAGGAAACTCATGAGCAAGGGCTGGGTCTGTGAAATACACAAAATACTATTTGAATGATACGCTCCGAATGCGTGCGGTACAAACCTGTGCAGAACGGGTCTCCATCAGGTCTGTTCCTCACCCGAGATGAAGAAGGTGTCGTGCTGGTCTCTAGCCGGGTGCTGCTGCGGCTGGAACAGAGAGTCGAAGTTCCAGAAGGAGCTCTCGATGAAGTTATTGGTGGGCATTTCTGTGAATCTGTGAATGAGAGACCTAAAGCTTAAGGGTACGCCTACAAAGTAATGTTCTAAGATTAAAACAAACGTTTTGTACGAAAACCGATTTAACTATGGCACTCACATATACTTCAAATCAGAATGATTGCAACGGTCATACTGATACGATCAAATATTAGATTTTAAACACAATATTGTCAAATCTTCTATTCTTGGGTCATTTTATCAATGAGACGACACGTTCTGCATCTTTAATCTCAGTTTTGAACCGATCACTTTGATGAATTATCCAGCAGCCGGATGAAATCAGTGACGGTGACTTGTTGCCACCTATTGGATGTTTTAGTTCATTTAAAGTACCTTTGAGACACAGTACTGCATCTTTGCAGGTATTTGCCATTTTAAATGCAGCTTCTGTGCCACTTCTGCAGATTTTAATGACACTGAGTTAATCTGATCTCTGGGAAATCAGCCTAAAGAGGCAAATAATGGCTCATAATGGCAGTGAATAATTGCAAAGAATATGAAAGAGAGTCAGTTATCCATGAAAAGCCTAAACCAGAAAATAGTAATTATAATTATTAACAAAATGTTTAAGATATGGGCGTGCTTCATTTTTCATTCAAATTCTTTACTGC
This sequence comes from Enteromius afrohamiltoni, assembly GCA_034779775.1. Taxonomy (NCBI): domain Eukaryota; kingdom Metazoa; phylum Chordata; class Actinopteri; order Cypriniformes; family Cyprinidae; genus Enteromius; species Enteromius afrohamiltoni. The sequence goes on from JAUYWG010000033.1 coordinate 2,878,131, forward strand.
TCCACAAACACACGGTCCAAGCGTGCGTGAAATCCTTTTGTCCAGACATGTGATAACAGGTGGTTTAGCAGCTGTATTATACGAAGGTAAAGGACTGACCCCATCTCCAGGAAGATCTGTCTGAACTGCGTCCGGACCTTCATGAGCGGGTGCAGGTGACCGCAGTCTGGAGCGACACCCATCGCCTCGAAATTATACGGCTTGAACTTCTTCTCCTTCCAGCTTCCACTGAGAGAAACAAGTTCCCGATATTGAAAACCAGCGCTGCTTTTTAGCTAGCTAGTGTTAAAAACTTAGCACGCGTCAGAAGTTGCCTTTGCATCTTTGCAACACGACGTTGTTTAATATATTTGGTACAATTTCTACAGCCTTTTTCCTTCGAGCATCTGACCTGGCGATCATCTCTGGAGTGAGTTCGGTCTCTTGTTTGGTGATGGTGGTACTGAAGCTGCTGCCTTTAGTGATCCAGTACGACTTAACCGTCCTGAAATTAAACATTCGCACAAAAGAGCAATGCATTATGTAGTTTTACCATTTATAAAACAAGCTGATGATACAGTTATTGAGCTGTAGCGCCTCCTACTGCTCATGTGGCGATATCCACAGTAATCTGAATCACATCAAACTACAAAAAGATGAACAACTTCTATAAGTTAAAGCCAAGATCTCTTACACTTCAGATAGCAGTTTACGTTTCTTGAGTTCGTTCTTCACTTTGTCCTCTAGTTTGGCCGACAGTCCCTTCTGCACCAGCTGGAGTTTGTCCCTTACTGTATCCTCAATAGTTTCCACCTTAAACACACACACTACATTAATGACACATTAACTAACAGATGAAGGCTTAATTTGTTATGTGTGCAGCACGTAACTCACGGTTTTGAAGACTCTGGGTCCTCCCTCATGAGCTTTATCCAGACGGATCCATTTGTTGGACATGGCTTTGCTGAAACCAACCTTCCCGCTCGGCATTTTCTAAAATGAACATAGAAATTGTAGAAAACATAGATCTTGTCCACTGTCATGCAAATAAAAACACAAAAATACATCTACATATTACTGCACGAGAATTCTTTCTTTCTGTGCATCAAATACTTCATGACATACAGTACCGTGGGTTATTTCTGTCTCTTGCGGTAACGTGTCAGTTGGAAATATCAGCTTACATTTCCAAACATTACTTTTGTCTTTAATCATAATAACACAGATTATTGTCTGACAACAGCCAGTGCTCCACACAGAGATCTGATCTGATCATCATCGGTCTGTCTGAACGACATATGAATGACTCTCACCATGAGTTCATTCTGAGGCAGACCCTCGTCCGGGATGGCGTTGAACACGCGGGCTTCATGACTGCCCTGCTCCGCGATCTCACGGCCCTCTCCTGTCAGCTCCCAGCGTTTGGAGGACCTCTGCTCCGCCGAGATCACCTGAGGACAGTATTCAAACAGGTTAACACAGAGAAACATGTTTCTACTACAAAGCAGCATATGCACTGACACTCATAAACCAGGAGGGCTCTGGCCAACGTATAATACTATGCTACAACAAGATCCTTTAAGAGGTGCAACATGCTCAATGGCATTTAACGGTGTATGGCAAAAACATATATATGTGTATATATAGACAGACAGACAGATAGCTGGACAGATAGATAGAAGCCCTGTAATGATAGTTACCGTAAATACAGACAGACAGATAGAAAGACAGACAGAGCTACAGATAGATAGAGAAACATACACAGACAGATATCATCATTACTTTTCGTATTATATATATAAGAGTTATTTTGACAGGTGTGTGAGATGCTTTCAGCGATGATCGCGGGGGATGGTTTGCGCCGCTGTTGCATCAGTCTGAGCGGACTCACCTCTCCCAGCGCCTGCAGGCTCTTCACCGCGCCGACGATCAGCTGGTGATCCACCCCGAGATCCGCTGCCACATCCTGGCTGTCGACGCCGTCGTCCACCTTCTCCAGCAGCCGCAAGAGTGCTTCCAAAAGCCCGGTGTCAGCCATGCTGGAGTCGCCTTGCGCTCATATGAGGAAACGGACGTGACGTGACGTCTGCCGTAAGTTCCGTAATAAAAACGCAGCACATAATTTTACCGTAAACCACGACGAGCGGCTCAGCACTTATTATTAAACTAAGAAATATTATGATTGCGCTGTCGCTACCGTAGTTTTCAGTCAGGGATCTATACGTTTAAAGCGGATCTGTATTATTAGTCACACCATTAAACATAAAAGGTTTGGCTTTATTAAAAATGCACTTATTAGAAAAAAAAAATCTGTACTTAATTATTATTTTTTTGTTTATTTAGTTTTCAATAGCCAGTGTCAAAATCTGTATCTTTAGACAGGGTTTAGATTTCATTACATTTTGAATATAAAACTATATATTATGCTCAGACAACTAAACTTAAGCAAAACACCCGTAGAAGTGCATTCAAAAACACTGCAGAGGTCAGATATCCTTCAAAATAAAATCCTTTATTACAAACACCACACATTCTTTAAACATTGCTCGGAAAAATAAAGGTCCCCCACCCAAAACAGCCAATGCTACAACGACCTGACACGTCACAACTTCCACGGTCACATAACCATTTAAAACAATGTCACATGTGCGGTCATAATTTAAAAGAAAAGCCTACCATAACAGGCAAAACCATGAAATGCTGCTGGTCAAATGAAGAAAAGAATGGTAAAACTTATGATTTACAGCTTGAGACGCATCTCATATTTCTGCATGTGTGGATGGTCAAAAATCACTCAAGGACTGAGCGTCCCGTCACTGCGGATTAACAAATGATCAGGTCGTCACATGCCTTGCTTTGGGTTTATTTCACTTCTCCTGTTTGAGGGCAGTAGTTTGGGGGGATTTCACAGATAAGAAGTAACTAAAAATAAAAATAAAAGTACACAAACGTCAAAAGAAACATGAAAATACACTATTTTGCACAGAAGTTTAGAAGTCGCAATTATTTCCTTCAGCTCAGGTGTTGATGGAAACCAAAAACAACAGAATGAGAACGGATGCTGCGCCTTTGTTTGGAAATGAAGATGCACGACTGCGAGGCAGGTTTATCGATACTGGTAGTTCATACTGGGATCTCCCCGGCCGTACCCTGCTGGTCCACTGTTGTAGGAGGCGGAGCTACCGCTGAAACTCTGGTTGGCTCCGCCCTGTGAGCTGTAGTTTGACTGGTTACTGTAACCTATAGAGAGACACCAGATCAGAATTAACAAATGAGTTAAAACCCATTCACAGCAAGGATGATAATCATTCTGAGACCACAGCTGTAACACAACATCACTGGAATCACTATTTTGTCCTCAGCTGATTCATAAGAAAACACATTGACAGGCAATAAGACTCTACTTAAGTTTAAAAAACCTAAGCATTTGAAGAAATGAACTGTATCTGCAGCACTAAAAACATTGGTATGGAAGCAATTATCATTGTAGTTTGTGAAAGAAATGTCATTATTCCATATTAAATTTAGAAATAAATCACCAAATCTGTTCTGATGAAGAAACGAACCCATCTACGTCTTGTGTAGTCTGAGGGCGAGTACATTTTCAGCTAGTCTTATTTTCTGGGTGAAGGATTTCTCTTAGACTCCCTGTCTTGTAACTCTATTCCTCACCTTCATAGCTGTAGTCCTGTCCTCCGGTGACTTGTGAGGGATAAGCAGTGCTGTAGTTGAAGTTTCCACCTCCACCTTGAGGCGGGCCGAAGTTCTTCTTCTGTCCGAATCCCTGGCCATACTGACCAAAGGCACCCCCTGGGCCCACTCCGGTGCCTGGAGGCTTGGTGTTTTGGTGCATGGGTGGTTTCTTGCCGGGCGGTTTCGGGGTTCCGGTAGGGGACGGGTAGCTGCCGTCACTTTGATAGTACGAGCCGAAACCACCCACCCCTGCAGCACCTCCAGAAGATGCGTTTGTGCCTGGACCTGACGGACCAGGACCCGAGGCCACCGGCCCACCATTAGACCCTCCGTTATTATAGAAATCTGAAGAGGAGTAATACAGTGAAGGTTAACAGATGGACAACCAATTCTAACTCGATTCACACCATGTAACATATTTCCGGCATTGAAACTTGATTTAAAATACTTCTATTCAGAGTAATATTTAACTTAAGTCTACCAAAAATGACATTTTGTGGGATATTATGTGTTGAAGTCATTTAGATGCAGGTTTCTGACCCAGTGTTTTCTCAGCATCGTGTCACACTACACTTTTCTGTCCATTCACTTCCATGCTAAACGCAAGAGGGCAGAAACGCAAGGTTGTGTTAAAATTTCGCTGCTCTACAAAAAGGTTGGACCCATTAATAGTGTCAAGACATGGCCAATAGAAGATCAATACATCAGGGTTGAAACACAAAGTTGAGTCGACTGTATGTTTTCACATGTTGAATGTGTTATACTGCGACAATGTGGCACGCTGAAAATTTAGTGTGACCTCTGCTTAATACCAATTTAGTTTTCTAAAACTAAATGTTACGAGTGGTTACATACCGGCTTTGCATATCTGCATAAGAGTACAAATAGTTTCCAATCGTAATACTAGCTAAAGATTTTTATAAAAACATTATCAAAGACAAAAAAAGACCCTAAACCCATGCAAAATGTTTAATTGAAAAGATTGAAAATAATCAAATTTACATAGATATCAGAGGTTTGTAAATGAAATCAAATTTATTGCAAAATATGATGCGATTCACAAACATCAAATTTAAAAACAAAAATGCAGCAAACGTACCCCATATTTGTTTAACAGTTCACAGAATTGATAACATTCTGATATTGAAAATCTGTGCCTACTCCTCACAATCAGTGGCATCGATCACAGTTACAAAAAGAAAAATAAATAAACTTTAAAAACAGACACATGGCAATGTATGGAAGTAACAATTAAAAATCCACCAGGAACATTTTTCCAGGAAAAACTGTTGGCAAAACAAAAAAAGGCCTTGTACAATGACTTCAGAGCAAGTATGTCAGTCAGCTACTTTGTGACCGTCTAATCAGCCAATTGCATTGCTTGACTGCGCAGATCGCGGCACAAATATTACGTCAGAACGTCTTGGTTTTCTTGATTTCCGCAGGCAGACACTCCCGTTCACTTCCACAGTGTTTGTTGATCGTTGGTGCAGGTGAGGTTTTTTGAGGTGAGATTGTGAGTGAAACATCACAAGGAAACCAGTTCATAATTGTGGGTAACCAGTGTTTTTTTCCCCCCTCGGTCTCTATTTTTCGTTTCACGCTTATTGAAAACATTGGGCGGTTTATGTCGCAAACTCGTGGTAGCCATAGGAGTCTGAGACAAAGTCACCTAAAGGGTGAGACAGAGCAGAGAAGCACAGAATTAGACGTCTTCTGTGTTTGGCATGCCAGGACAAACGTCACCGGGCATGAGGCAAGGATGTCAATCAGTTATCATCAAGGTCAAAGATAGTTCTCTGTGATAGTTCTTTTATTTTGCTTGTTTGTTTTCTTTTTAGATTTCTCTGCTCCGGTCACCCTCAAGAAGGTCTTTCCTCAGAAAGTGGCGTTGGCATGTTGGGAACATTTCTTGTTTTTCGCCGAGGAAAGTTAGCGTCCCATGGCACAACAAAGCAGAGAAATGTAAAACCAAAAGGAAAATACAATAGCGGACACTCGCATTAAAAGACATCTTTAACATGTCCCCCAAAACCAGCAGTTTAAATAAGGCAAAGTGCACAGACTTGAGCTTGAGATGCAGTTAAAAATTAATAGACAGCAAAGTAAAACGGCAACAACCTGTGCCATTAAGTCTTACAGTTTCAAAAAAAAAAAAAAACAAAAAAAAAAAAAACAAGGATAACGATGCTGAAAAGATACTTAAAAAAATAAATAGATTTCAATGGCACCAGTGAGAAATGGGAAAATACTCACTGTAGCCAGAGTTATTGCCACCATATCCATAAGTCCCATATCCACCTAAAAGGGGACAAAGGACATAGATAAGAATTTTTATATTTTTAAATTCACGTCAAGAGGTCTTTTGTTTTATTAGACACAATTAGAGGCATAATTCATGTAGAAATCACAGCACAAGGAAGCCTTTAGTTATAAAACCCACAATCTTTCGGGTTGCACTACTTTTCGATAAACTAAGACTTTAAACTGATAACTCATCCCACAAATATACCTGAAAAGCAACAGGTTTCAACCAGCAAATGTATGTTTATATTAATATCAAGCATGCATCTGTTTTTGATTTTATTAAATTCAAAATGTTAGCTGAATTTATGTTTCTGCAAATAAACTGGGTGGCGGTTGGGGGGCCCCACCAAGCCCCGCCCCACGACTGACAAAAATAACAATTTGAAATGAGCTCGCGGACCCGTTTCCTCCCATGTACATTTGTTTTCCTCTCGCGGAAATGATTAACCGCGCTTGCCAGCATCAGTGGTGCGCTCGCTTAGTAATGACATAGATTTGCCGCCATAGATTACGTGTATTTTTCGTGAGCTTGGTGCTGCGGCGGATCGCGATGCTGGCCAACTATATATATATATATATAGTAATGTTTTGGCTTTCTATAGCCTATATATATAGTGAGAAAGCCAAAACATTACTATAAAATTTCAGGGAATTTCACGCATTTTCCCGATTACTACACATAAACCACTTTTTTAGACCTCAAATATCAAGCACTTATTTTGCTGTCAGCTGTACTCTTTATCCATATTTTGTGATAAGTTAAGTAAAACAATTTTATGAGTGTCAAGATTTGTCTAAAAGCCTAATGCAAACCGATGCTTTTCAGCACTGTACCTTGACTGAATCCTCCACCATTGTTAAATCCCCGGCCTCGGCCCCTGCCACGTCCTCTTCCTCTGCCCCTGGGATTGAGCGTCATGTCAACAGGTGGCCCGCTCACCATCCCAAATCCACCGGGGTGCTGAAATGAGAAAATCAGGCAATTATGCACAGAATATATGAATGAAAACTATAAACAGCAAGAGTCAGACATACCATTGGAGGCATTTTCTTCTTCTTGTTTGCCTCCGAGTTGGAGCCTTCTGGGAAGAGCTTCTCTAGGGCTGCAAGTGCTGCGTAGGCCTTCGCCACCTTTTTATTGGATCCGGTTCCCTGAAACTTCTGTCCGTCAATCTCCACCTAGAGCAAAAACAGTAAAACGGCAGCTTTTTGAATTGGATCCATCTGATCCTTTATATGGAATCCGACCTTACAAACACCTAATATAAAGAACTCGAATGTGATCATGTGTCCTGACCTCCATGACGAAGCGCTTGTCGTGGCTCCCGCCCGTCTCAGAGATGAGCTCGTACTTCAGTCCTCTGCGTTTTTCGTTCAGCTCCATGACTGGGTTTTTTCCATGTTTGGTCAGGATGGGTCCCTGCTGTCGAGCGCTCTTGAGGAAGTGAAAGAGGAGGAACAAGCTCTTATAAGTACATTACAAGAGGTTTGGTGTGACTAATCAACTTTTTACATTTATTAACTATTTATTATTTATATTAAAACCTTAATATATAGTAACTCACAAACCTCCTCAAGAATTTAACTGACATTTTGGTCTTCGTGAGCAACTATTTGGACACATGTAAACAAACAATATCTCATACCTCGTCAGTGGGGCTGTCTGATGTTGGTGCTGGTTCGGGCTCCATTTGGGTCACAGCGGGCAAAGTTTCCTGCGCGGTCACCGGCTCCTCCTGTTTCACCAGTTCAGTTAACTTCTGCTCCAGTCCCGTTGGCAGGCCCATATCCTGCAAGACCTGAAGAAGGAATTTAAAAGAGACTGAGATTCAGATTGACCCAGCAAGACAAACCACTGAACTTCTGCAAGCTCGAAATCTTACTTTAACAGCTACGTGGAGCTTTGCAGTACGTTTGGAGGGACCGGAAGCTTCAAAGTTCTTTCCGTCCACTTCTACAGCCATAGTAAACACGGGCACATGGACAGGTCCGGTCTGAGAAATGAGTTTGTACTGCAGACCCGGCTTCAGCTGATTCAGACGCATCAGTGCATTCATGGCCTGTGCCGGCTCTGCTTTCTCCTCTGGAGCTGAAGGCCAGAAAACAAGACATGTTTTAAGTGCAAAGCACCGCACAACTGCACTATAAGCGGATTATAGACATCAGAACAGCATTTACATTTCTTTTGCAATTTCTTCTTCTTCTTGTTTGGATTCTTTTCTTCAGTAGCCTCCTCCTCCTCTATGGGGCGTTTCATTGGGGGCACGTAGGTTGTGCTGGGTGGGATTTGAACTACGGAAACAGGAAAGATGTCAAGTTTCTTATATCAAAATAGATGGATTAGATACACAAAACATAGATGAGATAGAAAAAAGTCCACTTTCACTCACTTTTACCTGTGTAGTCAATGGGCGTCTCACTTCTTGGTTTTCTGGGCATTTTTGAAGGAAGTGGGTCCATGCCGAGTACTTTGTGCAGCTGTCCAAAAGCTGAAAGTCTTAAGGCGTGCTGTCAATGACAAGAAAAAACAAAAACAAAAATTCAAACGTCACCCATGAGATCTCCAGCTGCAAAACCATAAAAAAACTAAACACTGGACAAACCTGAGCGCTCTGGGTGATGTCCTCTCGCTGCTGGCGATCCATGTGACTGATTGCATCTGTTGGCTCCTTTTCACAAGGGTCACAAATGCCTGAACCATCTAAAACGCATAGATTCACATTCAAATTGAGACATTTTAAAAGCATCTCAGTATATTAGACTTCTCGTCTAAGACATAATGCTGACTGGTCAGTTAAACAATATATGCAATAATGTGAACACAGGGCACTATTTTGATATACTGACAGGCAGCCATTGTGCAATCTGGTTTAGATGTGAGCTTACCAGCCATTAGGATTCCAGACGCGAGACACTCGAGAACTCTACGGAGAGCTTCTCCTGCTCCCATCGGCCGATTCCCAGTGCCAATCGCCTTCTCGCACAGCAGCTCTAAGGGCTTCAAGAACAACAGATACATCAGACAAATGATGAAAAGCATCTACATCTTATCTAGATCTAAAAATAAAAATATATATATAAAAAAAATGCTTATAGAAAAAAACCCATTAAATTAATTCTTAAATTGCCAAGAGTCAACATTTGAAAAGAAAAATACATTAAAAAAATGACTAAAAAAAAAAAGCTTTTTCCTTGAATATCCAAGAGAATTCTAATAAAACAAATTAATCAAAATTAAAATATGTTTTTAATGACTAGTGGGCTGGGAAATAATAAATATATCTTATTTAACATCATGCGGCAAAACCGCACAACAGCTTCGCTGAGACTTTTTTTTGGAAGCTACATTCATTGACAACATTGAGCTGAAACAAAAGTGACCATATTTGGTCTAAAACACAATATTAACTTTATTAACTTCAGCAAAATCAGGATAACATTTATAATTGTATCGCGATTGTGATATGATATGCGAGTGGTTTGACTTAACTTGCTTGTTATCAAGGAAAATGAACGCACAGATTACTAATAATGCTGAAATCTGTATTTCTCAACTGAGATACAGTATACAGTGCAATCTAGCAGCAACTAATTAAAACTAAATTGTACAAAACAGTAACAGTAACATTTTTACATTACTGAATTCAATTAACATTAAAATAAAATTAAAAAGTCAAAAGTACAGATAAACAAAACAAATACCCATTTTTATATCTTTACATGTTGTCGTAAAACATTTAAGCAGGATGTAACACATACTTAGTATATTTCTTTTGGTATCTCTTGTCCAGTGTGCCAATCATTTTCTCAAATCCCTCTTTGATAAAAGTGCGTTCACACCTGAGGAGACTTGGGTCGAATATATCTCGCTATTCGCGTGTACTTGGACGCTTGAACATGTTGAGTTTACGCCGGTAACTGCACGCATCAGCAGGGCGTAAGCAGTGCGTATTTATTTCGGCGCCCATGTTAACGGATGAGGGCTTTCTCACAGCGCGTAGCAGGTGCAGAGAAATGACAAATCAAAGCACATGACACACAGTGTTCGGAGAAGAACGCTGGAAAATAAGACAGAAAGATGCTTGTCTACAGCCTGCAGTACAAGCTGCCAGAACGAAAGCACAATCGGCGCCCTGCTCCTGATATGAACACGTGCCGCTTCCGCTTTGCTTATGCATGCAGTGTAAAGCCAGCGTGTTTACCGCGCCGCTTAATTCAGGTGAATCCTGCTGCAGGATGTCTAATTGCTTCTTTACATTGACTTAACATGTAAATGACTCGCGCTTACCACTTCGCGTCGGGTGTGAGCAAGAATGAATGTCTTGTTACGTCCACTAATACATTTGTTTATTTAATATAATCGCAAAATTTGCTGTAATCACAAAGGCTGACATGGCTATATGGCATGGCTATTTTATTAAAATTATTAATCACAATCAGCATTAAATTGGAAATGTAATACATTTTTACTTACAGAGTCTAGATTTTGATGCAAATAAATATGGAAAGCTAAAACCGAAAGACATGCTGTAATTATATATATAATATATATATATAGCACTACAGCTTTTATGCCACAATGTAAATAAACATGTTTTACACCAGCTTTTGCTGCAATTTAAATATTGGCCAGCCCTATATTCATGGGTTGTTTAGTACTCACCCATCCTCGCAGAGGGGCCCAGGTGGGAACACGGGCACAGAGGTCCCTCAGGATTCGGATGACAATCACACAGGAGCGTAGTCCATTAGCCCTTGCCTAGAGACAAAAGCAGGAGGGATACAATCCAGCGGTTTATCTCATGGAATCATAACGCGGCACAACACCAAAGCAGTAAAACAAACAAAGAAAAGGGGTGAGATTTGCTGATACTGAGCAATGTGTCGATAAGCATTGGCAATGTAGAGGGTGGCAAATGGTTAAGAGTTACGAAAAAAGCAATTTCTCAGTTGAGAAGCTACATTTATGACATTAAAAGAGCAGATTAAGAAGGTCAAGCTCAAGAGATGAGAACACAACAGGGCTTGTGTTTGTGGCTGGCCTTGTGATTAGAGATTAGCCTAAATATCAGAACTGAGTCGACACAAGCAAGAATGTACTGGAAGATACTAGACATGGATCAAATCTGGGAAACGCAGCTGCTTTTTAAAGCACTGCGTGATATTAATGAAACAATGAATACACTAACATGGTGGGAATGGTGCAAGAATCCTTTAAATGGGACCTCCATTAAATACTTATAACAATGACCTGGGTTCATAGCAAGTTTTAAAGGCAGCATTTGTGGCATAATGTTAATGCAATAAAAACAACAAAAAAGCTACTATTCATTTTATTTTAATCAAATGCAATTAAAACTTTTTTAGTATTTCTATTAATTTCTTTATGACCTTACAATTGAAGAAAAAAAAAAAAAAACAGGAATCTTTAATAAACACTTCATATTGAACAATGTATTTTAAATAGATATCTTTGGTAACACTGAAAGAGTATTTACAGTTACTTATGGTCACTTTGTGGAATAAGAGTATATAATAACAGTCTACAAAAAATGTAAAGAAATCAAAGATAAATTAAGAAAAAAAAAATTATATGGATATAGATATATACACACACACACACACACATATATATATATAAAACAAAAGATAAATAAATATTCCTGTCTGTATCTCATCATGCAAAAAATAAATAAATAATAAATAAAAAAAAACTACAACGACTACTGACGACTACAATTAAATTGCACTGAACCCAGAGCATTCCTATAAAGGACAATTTGGATGATACTGGGGGAAGACAAATATTCTCCAGAGAAGCAACAAATGGTATGGCAGGCTGGAGAAATACTGCACTGAAATATTTACATTTTAAATTAAGGCGTTCAAATGTTAAACTGCACTGTAAAACAGCAGCTGACACTTGCAATGAGGTCTCAAAAAGGTAATACACAGTTTATCGGTGCAATACTGCACTTAGTTAAAACTAGCCAGGCAGAGGTCAGACAGCATTGACAAAGACGACCTTGGCAACGCAATTCAAAAACCATCCAGCAAGAATATGACATTCTACCGTAGGCAAATACAATCAAAAAAAAAAAAAAAAAAAAAAAGTCTACATAGAAAAACACATCCACACAAACAACTGAAAACATAATACAGCATGAAATAAGGTTAACACAGAAACAAAATAAAAACAAACTCAACTACTAGAAGACAAATAAAGACAAGATGCAAACCTGGAACCACTTGGCGTGGCGGAGGGACGCCAAGGCAGTCAGGCATTTCTGCCTGTCCAGTACATCCGGGGGATCGTTGACTGATAGCGTTTCTATTGGCAGGTGGAATAAGAAGACAAGGTACAGTTTGACCAAGGGGTTTTTCTGTCTCACGGCCGGGGGGGGGAGGAGGCAGATAACCCCTACCAAAGGCAGTGGAGGGGAGAGGAGGGGGAACCCCCCCAAACCAGAGCAACCCTTCCTGTGCCAGTACACAACAGCAGGACAGAAAGTGACCGGCTCTGTCCCAAACCCAAGTGAGGCTACACTATGACAATAAAAAACAGAAATATAGTCGTTTCCTACATAATACTATTAACAAACATGTTTATACTGGACTTGGTTAAAACTGCTTTAAATCAATGTTTTTGGGGGGAAATTAATCCGATTTTAATTCAATTGAAATGTTACATTTAAACTAAAAAAAAACCATGTATTTCAACTAGCGCATGTAAAAAACTATTACATACACGGAAATGGAGTGAAAGTGTCACAATACCATCACAATACTTTTAAATTAACTGATTAGACTTCTTGTAACTTCACATGAAAGTACACCATTTTGGACCAATTATAAGCACAAAACTATCCTAATGCTTGGTTGGTGTTTCAATGCCATAGCAGATTCCTTGGCAATTTTTAATGCAGTATCATAAAGAGAGTAATTTAAAAGCCTATTTGTGACCCTGTCCACAAAACCAGTCATAAGGGTACATTTTTCAAAATTGAGATTTATACACTTTCCATTGACTGTTAAAATAGGACAGTATTTGGCAGAGGTATAACCATTTAAAAAATGGTACAAAAAAGACTGAGAAGGCTTTAAAGTTAAAATATATTGCAACGCAGATTACTAATGAAACATTAAGTACTATTACTCCAAATTTACCCCAGCGACTTTTGTGGGCCAGGCTCACATGCGTTTTATGTGTGACAAAATGTTGACTGTTGAAAAATTCTGTGAAAGTGTTTTAATAACGCTTCGGATAGAAGCATCTGCCAAAAAGTACAAAAGCAATTTATGCACAATGAATTCTGGACTAACTGTGGAAGACACGTGATGATTTCATCGATTTTCTGTCACCTATGATTCCTCAAGATGCCATCTAGGTAGGCAGCTCACTATGATTTGGAACAGAGCCCTTTTGTGGCATGAAGGTGTACAGTGAGTGAACGTTCTTCTATGGCTTGTGTATCTGTGTGAATTAGTGCATTCGTGTGACATGGGGGAACCCCTCCCCCTCGCCCCCTTGTTTTTTTTTTTTTTCGGGTGCACTGCCTTGCCCCTTCCGAGACAGAGAGCGTCCAGTTGGTCAAAGGTCCAGCGTCCCTAAAATTGACAAACTAGAAGGCTTGACAGAGAGAATCAGATTTTGAACCACAGGCAGCAGTAGTCAGATACACAAGAGGTATGATCAAAACGAGTCCACACTGCAGCAAAACTGATGGCTCGTGATGGTCTAAGGCAGGCGTCACTAACCGAGGGGTCACAGATAGGGCTAGGCTTTGAGTTCGGGCCTCAGGTTAGCTCTGGATTGACCTTTCGCTAAGCCCCACCACCCTTTGGTTACAGTTCCATTGCTCATACAAGTTTTGCAGGAACTGCTCAGATATTTGTGTCAAGTGTTATTTTATTAATCAGTGGTAAAACTAGATTGCATATTTTTGTATCAATTGGGTTAAATTGTGCCAATGCAATGCCACTTTCTTCAGTAGAAGTGTCTACAAACTGCGAAGGGAGCAGATTCATTTAAAAACAACTGTGCAATGGCAATCCTACACAACATGACATATTCAATGTTAGATTTAGTGGCAACATTTCACCGTATTTGGTTTAAAAACATCCATAGACATGAAGCTCGTCTGATAAAAAGGAGAATGGCAAAAGCTCCCAAGAATGCAAAAACGTGGTTTAGCCAAAGGTCAATTGTTTTATCTTACCGAAACAAGTTTGAATCTTGGCCTTTTCCTTATACAGCACTCTAGCTTTGAAAAAGCTGTTTACTAAAGTAAAATACATTTCCCACAATTCTCTAAACTACAGATCCATTGATTTACTAGGACCATATATCGTCACTCTTGGTCTAATCTAATATTTAAGCTGTATCCTAATGTCTAGCATTATCTATAACCCTCCTGCCCTCCGTCTTAGCCTCTTTGAAAAAGGCTCTGTCAACAAGTCCCAGCGAACAAACCAGAACTCGACAATACTTCTGCTTCTCATTTTTGCTGCAATGCAAACCGTTCCCTTTCTTTTCCATTATACCAACACATGCAAACAACAAGGTTTGTGATTTTGTTTCTTAATTCTCAGTAAGCCTTCAGTAAACTCTCCTTTTAAAATACTTCAAAAGTATTTTTTAAAGCTTTACTCATCACTTATGTTACTGTATATTGGGCCATCAACACTCTTACATCACACTGCATGGAACTGAGAGACTTCAGGTGGCAGTAAACATAACAATCTGTGTCACATGACTAGTCTGTACACAATATCCCCAAGCTTCATTGAAGGCCCAATAAACAATATCCCTGCCTGAGTCCATCCCATCTGCATTTGCTGTCTCTGGGGTTGTGGGGTGGTTAGAGGAACCATAAGGCACGTGATTTCAAACCTACCTCCAGCGGCCTGCTTCTCAGCCTCCTCCCTCACGAGAGGTGACGTCAGGTTGATGGTGAGGGTCAGCGGTGGCTCTTTAGAGTTCTTGATGACAATGGTGGCGTCACGGATGCTTGCGTTAACCTCGTATTTTTCTTCTGTGACGAGCTGTTGGAAAGATCATCAAGGTTCATGCATTCTTCTTTTTTTTACTCTGACTCTAAAATGATGCCGACATACCTTAAGCTGCACAGCGAGGTTCTCAGAAACTTTCTTTAACAGGGTGATGGTGGGTTTGTCTTTGCACAGCAGAACGAGCTCCAGGTCAAGATCTCCCTTCAGCAGGAGACCTTTAGCGACCAGCCCCACACGCATGACTCCACGCAGGGACCGCGTGGGCTGCTCCAATGACTTTGGTTCCCTGAAGGACAAAGTAATAGGGACGGATACATGACAGATGCTAACTCACTCCAAAAACTAACCATGCCATCAGTCTTGAAAATTCTCACGTCTCTTTCTCGCCATCTCCATCGGACTCCAAGGAATTCACTTTGGGATTTCCCTTCTCCTGATCGTCCAGCCAATCTGAGACAGCCTTGAGGGCGCGTTCGGTGTGAGACACCATGTTCTGCACCCCCTCCAGCTCCTCCTGGGTGGGATAGATGGCAGAGTGTTTGGCCATCACATGGCGGTCATCGTTCACAAAGATGCGCATGGAGCGGTGGCGAATAGGAGGCGGCTTCATGTAAACGAAGAGAAAAAAACCAAGTTAAACCAAAAGGTTGTGCACATAAACCACCGTCCAAATACCTGGGTGCAGTAAGATTTTACGTTTAAGAAATTAATTGTATTCAAAGACTCCTGAATGTGTTTAACATCAATCATATTAATAAATGGGTAATGCTATACAACAAGATTCATAAATTAACAACAGTAGTTAAACTCACATTGAACAACACTTCTACAGCATTTTTTAATGCATTATTAAAATCCCAAGCTGTGTTTGTTAACACTAGTTAATGCACTGTGAGCTAACATGAATTTACAATGAAGGATTGTATTTTTATTTAACAAATATGAATACTGTTATAAATGTATTGTTGTTTGTTCGTTTGTGTTGGTTAATACATAAATGTCAACAACCTTACTATAAAGTGCATAAAATAGCAAACAAGCTAAAACTAAACTAAATCATAACGACCACTCTGTGTAATTACTGGCATATTTGTATAATTAACTAGTACTATATAGCAAGCAGATTTAGAGCAATCTGCTTTAACCACTTTTTTTTCTCTTCTAGGAATAAATCTGATTGCAAAAGCATTGACGTATGTATACTTTACCATAACGACTACAAAGTGGTTCTTCAGTTTGGCAGTGTTGGTCTATATGTGGCAGAAGAATGCTGCTCCAGTTGGTCTGTAAAGAAAAACAATCAGTTTCCTGTACATAATCAGCCGAAACCTGCAATGAAGCAAAAACTAATTTCAACGCCGTTTTAAAAATGATGTCAATCAAACTGTAGTACAATGCATTGTTATGGCTTTATTAATTCAGGAAAACAGAAATATTAGCTTCTGTATTTAAAGATGACGAACAGAGATTTTAAGTAGATCTATTCTGATTCAGCTTGCACACAAATCAAGACCTAATCCATATGAAAATGCTCACAGGAGCATCACATATTCGGATCTCCATGGAAACAGTGACTAATTACAACCCATAACATCACCTAGGCCTACGAGATGCATCACGTGCAGCTCAGAAAACATGAAACCTCCTTTACACTAACCGGTTTAGATTGGAAACCCATTATATATACAGACCGAAAACACACAACCAGAAGTATTTTAGAATTTCCTGAGCCTCATTTCCTGCTACTAGTGTTAAATCAGATGTTCACCAGGGCCTTTCTCATCTCTTAATCTGGGTAAACAGTGGTTTTCATTCACAGTTCACAAGTGAACCGTCCCACATCTGAGAAGCATGTCTTTCTATCACTGCTATAAAAAGCCACGGACATCACAGCTGTAGTGCCCCATGGCAAAAATATGGGATAGAAACTTAAATGGAATAAAATAAAGAGGCGGGCCACACAAGCCGTATTGTATTATGTCAGGTTTTTTATATGCCACAGACCCTCAGTGTTAAAAGCTAGCAAAGCAATTTCACATATAAAGAGAAAAGTAATATTGCTAAATACATATTCCAAATCAGTTACATAATACAATATACTTCTGTTCACTGACGCACACAAAACCATTTGGTCATTCATTATTATTATTATTTACTTCAATCACTTTTTATATCAATATTAACATCTTGTTTTTTTACCCCCTGGAGACTCCAGACAGCAGCATGAAAACATCTTGTTACATTTAAGAAACACAACAAATACATGTGTATATAATAATAGCCCTAAATCTAGTGTTCTGCTCAAATATTACCATTAAAGCATCTAAGCGCTGATGCAAATACACTATAGAGAAACAAAAACGTGTAATTATTCAACTTGAGGGATCTGGTCAAACTTATATATCACTGCGTTATATAATTTGAGCCCCTTGAACAAGCAGGACACGCACTTGTTGAAGCCGAAACCATCCCAGTGTCTCCCAAATCTAAAACAGATCTGGAAAATAAATAACGGATCTCTTACATGATCCACACACACACGCAAGTAAACACGATATTGTGCCTCGAGTAACACAATGCTGGAAGTAAACAAGGGAAACGCAGAGCACATAACAGCTGTGCGGCCATTTTAACGCAGGCAAACAATGGGGACAGCCTGCGCAAACAGCTACCTTCATTAATACAGCATTTTACTCTTGACATCGCATTTATCGTCGTATGATCATGTCTGTACATATAAATCTGACTAGGTGTGCTCTATAATGCTTTATGATCACGATGTGCATTTGATGTTGAGACACGACCGAATGAGATAAAATGGTCGTGACCCTGCCCCAAAACTACTCAAACTGTGCCGGGGTATTGATTTGACTAAACAATGAGACAGACAAGAAGACGATTTCAATTAATTATTTAAAAATCTAAGAGAAAACTCATCTAGCAATGCTCAATTCTCGCTGTTTTTGTGACACGCATAAAGAGCTAGCATGCTAACTGCTAGCCATAGCCGTTTGCTGCCGAACTTAATACACTTCTGCAGCATTTAACTGTTAAAACGGCACATTTATGGTGAACGAAAATGTATATGCTCGGTATATTTGCTACCCAAGACATTCTAAACTACATAAAGTTGAATGATTTTACGTTTTTTTCCCTCTACTCACCAGCGCAGCGACGAGATATGCTCTCCCACTGTTCTGCCGCTGTAGAGAATCAGCGTGCGCTAGACCGGAGCGGTGACACGTGATATCAGTAGACCAATAGGATCGCTCGACGGCTCGTCATCGGCAGACAAGAGTGAATGGAGCATAGATGGAGTGGGCGTGGCTTTGTCATTCAGACTGGCGAGAGCAAAACTCGACCATTTATTATTTTTTATTTTATTTAGTTCGCTTGGCAATCATCAGCTGTCAAGTTTTGTATGCGTCAGAACAATGCACAGTGCAATGTTAACTGAGACAGGGGATTGAAAGTGAAGACAAATGGACGACAATTTTAAATATTCATTTTTTCTTCAAAATGGGACATAAACAGCGGTAGGACACGGGTTCAGTCGTTTGGGGGCGATGCAACACAGAGAAAAATGAAATGCGGGGAAACGGAAATAGGCATATTACAGAAATAACACTGGAACCATAGACATACAGGTCCTTCTCAAAGAATTAGCATATTGTGATAAAGTTCATTATTTTCTGTAATGTACTGATAAACATTAGACTTTCATATATTAATATTCATTACTCACAACTGAAGTAGTTTCAATCCTTTTATTGTTTTAATATTGATGATTTTGGCATACAGCTCATGAAAACCCAAAAT
>JAUYWG010000033.1:2897040-2913214 GCA_034779775.1 Enteromius afrohamiltoni
CTCAGGAATCTTTTGCAGGTGTTTAGAGTTAATTAGTTGATTCAGATGATTAGGTTAATAGCTCGTTTAAAGAACCTTTTCATGATATGCTAATTTTTTGAGATTTTTTGATAACTGAAAAGCTAAAAAAGAAAAAGAAGAAATAAAGCAATGCTAAAGATATAAAACAGCCCTCCACTCTCAGAAAAACAAAGGGTTTATAGTTTGTCGACATTAAGCCAGTTTCAAAAACTACTAATATTGACACTTTAGGAACTGTATGTATTTTTGGAGGAGGCCTTTATAAGGTACGCGCTGTACTTTAGGGGAACGGCATGTAACAGCTTTGCACCTTTTTGAGAATAAAGCCAGGCCTAACAGTAGAAATGTAAATGCAACATCCTGAGACAGAATCTGAGATTCTTCCTGAAGTGAACCTTTATTGGTCAATATAATATTCAATAGCTTCTACATTCCATAGCTTTTCAAAATCACACATAGTAGGGCAAGACACAAATGTACAGACACAGGAACACTGAAACGGTCATCACGTACACGTAAAAGTTCAGCCTTTAGGTTGCAATGATATTTACACTATTTCTTCATTATTTGACTTCTATATACTGTATGTAATACTGCACGTAGACTATACAGAATTCTGTGCAATAGCTCTAAAGCCAAACAAAAGCTTCATGCTTCATTTTGATGAAGGCACCATACGAATCAATTTAGATGGTGCATGCTAATCCAGAACAATGGCAAACTAGCTTATCCATATAATATATTATTATAAAATATAATAATAATAATAATAATAATAATTGAGGTGATGTGGAGGGTATGTTTGCAGTCCATATCTCATTGTCATTTATCAGACTCACTGTACAGAGTGCAACTGTGACTTCCAATTTCAATAGCAGCCTTGTTTCCAGAACTATCTTCCCATTCATTTTCTCCATAGGCATTCTAGAAAATTTCAATCAACAATACAAAGTATTGGAAATGTCTATATAACAGAAGTACAAGACTGTGTACTTAATTATTTCAGGACCATGAAGCATTGTGAATGAAGTAAATAAACAGCAGTAATGTATGAAATGATGATAGTGTATAATAATGATACAATATACTGCATTGCAATGTATAATGTTCATTCAAAAACACATTTTATATGCATATTTTTGTTGCATGGTAACGAAAACCCCCAAATTTGGCAATCTTGAAACATATATACATTGTTTTTTCAGTCAGTTTCTGTATGGAGAAAATGAATAGGATTTTTACTTCCAGTAATAATAATGCTTATTGAAGTCTCTGCGGTTGGAGAGCTCACTTGCATTACAACTTCCAGAGAGTGCTGCTTCTGCATCCACCATTTAAATAACAGGGACTTACAGTTCATGTCCTAGCCTTCAGTAAGCCTTCAGTTGCTGCACTGCAACAATTTTGTTTTATTTTTCCCCTTTTCTCACTCTCTTCCGTGTGGTCAGGCTCATACTCTGGATACCCTCCATCAGTTCCGATTAATTGTGCTTTTCATTGAGTTCTGGAAGGAGCTGATCTCCCACCGCCGGAATGTGCTTCCTTTTAAGTCACTGCGGCCAGTGGTTATGCGGTAGATCTTCCTGAGAATGGCCCGGCGTAGAAGGATATAGACCCAGGGGTCCAGAATCTGGTTCAAGGCGGCCAGGCGCACTCCAGTTACCATTAAAGTCCTGTAGTTGTTTAGATCATCCTCTGTCATCTTCCAGCTGTACGAGCGGATGACTGACATCAGACCGAAGATCTGTCAGGAAAACAGAGAAAGTAAGTTGTAGTCAGTGAATGAAGGTACAACAGCAAAAGAATACTAAAGACTAGTCAGAACTAAGATCAAACAGGACGTTAGTTGCCTGTTAGATGTAATAAATCCTCAGTTGTGTTTTATCCTCACAAAGCATTTAGGTCTGTTTTGACCCATCAAGAGATACGTAAAAATTTAGTACAAATCAAAATAAAATGCATGGCTTTTTAGTCTCAAGAATATCAAAATACAGAATTCTTTCTTCGAAGAAATGTTCATATTAACGTTCTTTAAACTTAGCAAATCTATACACAGTTTGAAATGTCTGGAATTTAACAAACATTTATGTCTGTTTACTAATTTTATATAATTCTACTACAATTACGAGATCGGTTTCTTCTTGAATCCTATGATTATTTTGTGTTTGCATGTACAGTATTATTATAATGAGCTTATTGTAATGTTTTTTCATTCTCCTGTGCTTAACTGATAGATAATGTAAGAAAGTTGTAATGGCCATTCTCACCAGCAGAGGGCTCCAGCAGATGCAAGAAGTGACCATAATGCCCACCAGCTGTGCCACCATCTCAATGTCATGTGATTTAGCCGATCTGCGGTGGCACTTCTTCTTGCGCAGGCGGGCATTCACCAGCGTCACCCCGCTGATGGTGTTACAGACCAGTGCCACAGCCAGCGCGGCCAGTCCCAGTCCAGAAAACAGCAGCACAAATATGATGTCTGTGATGCTGGTATCATCCAACACGTTTATAAAGCACCAGGTCCACGGGTGCTGGAAGGTGTATGTGCCCAGGCCAAAGAAGGGCAGCAGCGCTACAGATAAAGCCAGCAGCCATATCATCACCAGCACCATCTTGGTGTGGGCCATGCAAATGACGCGTGCGTGCAGGAGAGGCCGCGTCACACCCATGCAGCGCTCTGCTGCCATGACGCAGCCCAGAAACAGCGGGCACAGGCCGAAGAACACCATGCTGCCACCCAGGAAATGGCAGATGGCATCGGGTTGGTTACAAAGTCCTCCGGTGGTGTCAGACACGTAGAAATGCAGAACCAGGGCACCTGGAATAACATGACCAGCAAGGTCCGTGACCACCAGAGAGCTGGCGAACAGCAGAAACGTGGCTTTGGAGCGCTTACGCAGGCGAGCGTAGGCTTTAACCAGGATGACCAGTGCTATGATGTTGGACACGATGCCCAAGGTCATGGACAGGCCCGCTGCCGTCGGGTTGGTTGTGTTGTTCAGGTTTTCCCTGCAGCGCACTGGTGCCACTCCAGGCACATGCAGGGTATGATTACTGGACCCTTCATCCACATCCAGGCCTGAAATGTTGGAGTGTTGGACGGCTAACATCTCCAGGCTATGGGTTGAGCACCATTGAGCTTAGAGATCTACAGAGAAAAGAGTTGTTTATGAGAAGTGGGCACTTGAAGAATGCTTCTTTAGTAAACAACCTGTAATCAAACATGAAAAAATAGGAATGCACTGTTTATTTTGGGACAATTTCATCAGTTTACAAGCAAGCGATTACATCCTTTCCTGTTTTTTCCTTGTTTGTGTACAAACATTCAGAAAGGGAAATTATCTCCAGAAGTCTAAAATAACTGACACACCTTTCAGAAATCTTTAGTGAATAGCAACATTGTTTTTGCACAATTTCCTTTCTGCAGGGTACATGAGAAATTGCAACACTTCTGACCATTCACCGCTGTAATAAGAAGAACTACATAACTGTTTTCCAGGTTTTGCAATTTATTTGCAAAAACAAAACTCCTTTTTAAATTATGTTTATATTTTGGTTTATCATTTTTTGGTGTTTTAAAGTGTATTTTTAGTAATTTTCTTGCTTAAACAAAACAACCCAACTGCATTTCGATTGAGATTAACTGAAATGTACACTAAAAAAACTTGATTTTTAAAAAGTGTTCAAATCTGTTTTTGCAAAACTGTTAATTTGTCTGTATATATCACAGCAATTCGAATAACTACTGCGTCTTTTACTTTGTCTGCTAGTTTAAGGTTTTATTTGCTCTGTCACTTATTAATATATTCTGGAGTAGCTATATTTCAATGCAAAATGCTAAAATATTTACTATGCAAAGTTTTATTATCCCTGCTGATCATCTCACCTGAAAATCTTCATTTTATATATTTTCCCAAAGAAGAAAAACAGTCCTTGAAGCAGTCCTTCAGAATCGAAAGGCGATATCAGACTCCCATCATCCGTTTAGTCCGGAGTCTTTTTACTTTTTCCCGATAAAAAAATCTTATTCCAGGAGACCAACAAGTATCTTTGCAATCTAAATAATGATATTCCGCAGTGTTAGTGATATTGTGGTCTTTAATGCCTGAGACATCAGGTGAAGGTGTATAAAGTAGATTAGACTCTGTAGCAGACTCTGGAGTGACCCCCGCGCGCTGCTGTATTTATAGCTCTCGGTGCGCGAGACTCACAGCCTCTCCTTCTACGCCTTAAATAATGACGCGTCAGAGCAAAGTGAGCGCGCGTCTGCAAGTGTCTAATATTTTAAGCATGAGCGTCAACTTTGTGCTTACGCATAGATGGTTACCAGTTGTTCCTTTAAGTATACAGCGCATCACTTTTAATAATCATTGACGCGTGATAGAAGTTATGAACATATCAGCATAGCCTACTATAGACATTATATATTGGAGTAATCTGCACAAACCTATGATGGCCGGAAATGATGCTATCTATAGGCAGCACACAAGGTTTGGAGACACATTAAGCTTGGAAAGTGAATGGACAGGGCGCCATGGACCTGTCAGCTGAAAATATATAGTGTCAAATGTGAAATCAATAAGCAGCATTTCAGTTACTTCTTTATCATTTACAGCTCAGTTTTTCAGTTTAACATCGTAGGATTTCTGTCCTCATTCAAGGTGTTATATTCAAAGTATATTCAAATATTAAAGCAGTTTTAAACAGCATGTTTTCATTTGTTTGTTAGCTTTAACTAAAAGCAGATAAAGTCCAATGGGACCAGACCAGATTCATAAAATGTTTTATAAAGGGATAGTTCACCCAACACTAAAAATTCCCTGTGATTTACTCACCCTCACATCATGACTTTACTTTCAGAGGAATACAGTTGGAGTTAAATACATTAAACAAATATCCTGGCTCTTCCAACCTTTCTAGCAGTGAATGAGTGTTGATATTTTGAAGCAAGGGCATCCATCAGGCCTTTTGACGACATGTCAAACAACCAATTACAGTTTGTTTAGTTTAGTGGAAATGTCATCACAATAACAGACTCAATAACAGTAAAACTCTCGGACATATTTGAAGGATGCTATAGGCGTACTAATGCAAACTTTAAATATTTCACATACTTTTGAAAATCCAATTGATCCTGATAAGCGCTCGTCATCACATCTACTCAGAAACTATTATTAAATTTCACAATTAATTTTTCTAAAATGGTAACACATTCATTTAAACATTTTTTTTTTTTGTAAATCAGAAAGATTGCAATGGTATTTCTTATAAAACGTACTATCTAAGTTCCATTTATAATGCCTTATTTGCAAAATTTCACAAATATTTACAGTGTATGACTTCCAAATCCTAAAACAGACATTTATGAGTTTCACTGAGTTGTTTCAGATCAGATAATCTTCAGCAAGAACTGCCAAGCATGTCATGTTCATATAACATATGAGAACTTCTAAAGAACTGAACTTAGAACATCCTTACAATGTCTTGGAATCCATATCTTTTGACCTCTCCCGACTTCTGTGACTGTCTTAAGAAGATATTCCCCCGCTGGTTCCAAGGACATGAAGAGGGTAGAGGAAGAAAGAGCATGCCAGAAGTACTTCTTAAAGATTTCATTCATGACCATAAAAGAGCAATTCCCAACTGACTTGAAAAGTACCAAGGGATGTGGGACATAAAGAAAGAATCTCTAATTATTGTAGAGTTCAGCAGCTGGCCATTACTAGATGAGAGCAATCAAGTGAACCTAACAAAAGACCTTTTCACGTTACTCCTCCTGGTATTGACCTTCTTTCCCCAACCAGCCTAATTTGGCACTAAACTGAATAGCACAACAAATAGCCGCCCATCACGACTGAAAGGCTTGGTCAGTCTTGCTTTATCTTCTTTAAACACTGAGCAAGAAATAACTACATGATGTCAAAGTTGAATACCTCTCTCTCTTTCTCTTTCTTGCATGATTGCAACAGTATGTGGTTTTCATCAGGAAATAAACAAAGCGTCTGAATGGCGCAGTGATAGCTATAGCGTGCATCACAGTATAGCCTATGCACAATTTTATTCTATATTAATTATTATAGCCTTATTCTGTGATTACAGTCAAACGTTTATGAACAACTCATAAGGAAAATATATTCAAATAATATTACATAATACAAATTACTGGTAGGCCTAATCGTAAACCAGTATAGTGTATTTCATTAAAAGTAAAACGCAAAAACATCTAATTTATAAATAAAACTTGTCAATTTGACTTAAAAATGAAAATAAAGATTTGATATTTCTGTGACCTTGCAGCCAGCGGATATTTGCACTAAGTATAGTGACTGAGGTTATTTAAGTGCAAATAACAATGAGATGCTATTTACACTAAGTGAAAATGACATATTTTCTTAGCAATATGCCATTTACCCTATGTGCAGTATTGATAGACTTCATTTACACTAGATAAAAACATCAGGATTTTCTGCTATTTCACAGGGATGTCATCTCACGACAAACATACATTTTTCTCACCCAGCCAAAGCACCCTCAGGTAAAAGTCTAGAATAATGCTGAACACCTGTGACTGGCCATTGCATTCACTAGCCAGATTTTTCCACGCACACTTGTGAATCTTCTATTTGTAACATACTGAAGCTAAACAAGAGGTTCATTTATTATAAAGAAACTGACGGTATATTCTGATGTGTGTTTACTGTATATTCAGCTTTTTAGTGGTCTCTTCAAGCGCTTTTCATTTACTGTAAGCTCTCTCCAGTAGTTTAAACTTTTCTTAAAGTTTATTGCTGATTACTGTATCTGCACCCCTCTATTTATGTGCATACTGTAACAGAAATTGTGAAGCAAAAGGATTCCTGTTTCCCAAAAGGAGGTTTAAGTAACAGTGTTTTGAACTGATCTCATTGGTGTTCTCTAAGGAGTGAAGTAGTGTGTGTACTTGCATCATCTGAGGCCAATATTTGATTTTGACTGAAGATACTATGCTCTTCACTAGAACACTTGGTTTTGACCTGGAAGTTTGAGGTTTGTGAAAGTTGGTGTATAGTTTTCGAGACTATTGTTGTGAGATAATGTTGAATTGTTAGCAATCAAGAAAAACTATAAGAGACATCAAACTGAAATGCAAATCAAAACCGTACGTCCATTTAAGATCTAACATGGTGAGCTATTTGCATTTAGTGTAAATAGACTCTGCCAATAAGGCAGACTATTTGCACTTTGTAAATAGACAGTCCAATATAGACCAGCACAACATGAAACCTCTTACATCTGACCGTATACAGCATCTTCTAGTTGTGTGTGTTTTTCCACATTCATTAGCTTTGGCATTTCTTTACAGTGCTGCTTCCATGAGACTTGTGTTTGCTGGACGAAAACTATGGTTTATGACGAACGCGACCCTGAAAAGCGGTTTCAAAGTTTCAAATGCATGCAAAAAATGTTCATCTGGCCATATTTTTTACGGTCAGCTCAACACTTGTTTTTTGCAGTTCTAGTCATCTGGCGCACATCAGGCAATCTTGCGTTTTTTTTTTCACCATAGGCAATTGTGGTCTCATGGAAAGGATTGCAGAACACCTTGGACTCTGATAATGGAGCATGCACCAGAATTTGATTTCCCACCATTCCCGGAGGCTTTCCGCAGCGAGAAATGCATAAAGACACGCTTTAGATAAGAATATAGGTACCCTCTTGTAACCTTCAGGGGAAGAATAAGGCTACAAAATAGTCCTGCAACAGCAAAGAGAAATATATTTACATTTAGCAGACCCTTTTAAACATTCAAACTATGCATTTCATCACTTCATGTATTCTCTTAATTGAAACCAAACAACAAACAAACAAACAAAAATTAATTAATTAATTAATTTCCAAAATATTCCAATTAACCATAAAACCATTGTTGTAATGTGAGCTACACTGTATAACAAAATCAGTAAAAATTACTGTTACTTTTACACTCAAAAAAATAGATTGTTGATCTAACTTAATAAAATTATGACACACATTTCCATTCATTTGAACTGATTTATTTGAACTTAAAGTAAGTTGATTGTACTGATGATTCAAATTCATGCTAATACAACGAGATCAAACCAATTTCGTTTGACATATATACAATATAAAATAATGTTTATTTGGATTTATTTGGTTACCATAGTGATGGAGGGTGGAGCCTGTGCTTAGGTTGTCAGTAGCTGTCACACACACACACTCACACTCACACACAGGCATGATTGACTGTGAAGGGGAGAAACGCTGACTATATGGACTGTGCAAGCATATTCATCTAATTAATTTTATCAGATGGGAACACAAGAGATATTATAATACTTGATCACAGACATGTAATGATCAAGTTAAACTGTTCTAATCTCTGGTATTAGCACATAGTTCATGTCATGTAGCCATAGCTTAACAACAAGGTCTACACTTCACCACGATGGTAATCTAAAAAATCAACAAACTCTTTTAAATGTCAACAAACAAACTATAAAAGGTTTTTCGTTTTACTAAAAACACATGAAACAGCATTTAATTTCAACATTTATTCTCATGATCTATCCACATGCAAAGCATCCTGGGAACTAGAAATCCACTGCTCAGTTTCAATCAGTGCAACATAAATTATTTGTGCAGGCCCACAAATGGTTTAGGTTAACTTATTTTTTTACAAATGTGATTTCAGTTAACATTTAAAATTGAGCGCAAATAAAACTGTGTAAAAAACTGAAGATTTGTGGTGGTGCTTATTTTATTCAAGTAAACTGAGCAAGTGACTAGAATCATTTTTTGAGTGTACTTTACTTTACAAATGTAACTTTCCCCAACATTGCATAAAACATAAATCAATAAAATGTACAATTCAAAATACAGTTAAAAGTAAAAATAAGTAAACTCCTTCATATTAAGACATTACATTGAGCATTACTTTCTGGATAGTTGACAGCATACGCTCTGCTGATTATTTTCAATGTAATGTAAGTTGCTTTAGATAATTTTATTTTAACAAATTTTGGCCACATCTCCTGCTTCATTTCTTGAGGAAATATCTCTTCCACAGTTTTCAAAGAGATCTCACGTTATAGCAAAATCAACAGCTGACTCATTCAGTTCCATTTCCATGGAATTCCGGGGGAGAAATTCTGTTACACTTTCTATAAACATAACCGAGAATTTATATTCAAGAGCAGCGTCTGAGGAATACAACTTTTTACTTTGTCTTTTCATTCTAAACAACTTTCTACAGTTTGCTGACATCAGGCATTTGCGGAGGCTTTGGTGGTGCTGATTGACTGCACCACATCTTCATACAGTACCACAAAATTGCAGGCCATCACTCAAGCACTTTCCTCTGGTCATTAAGTCTGTGAGATCTATCCGAGACCCGACTTCATCCAAAGTGGATCCGGAGAGGAAACGAAAGCGGATGAGCAGGAGAAATGTGCTGGAATTAAGTGCTTTGCAACCTAAAGCTAGAATCATGCACTGTCAATTACACGTTTCACACATGCAAGGTCATTTAGCAGACACTTTAACCCAAAGCAAGTGTCACAGCATTTATTCCAGGAGGGAATCTCTCTGGAGCAACACGAGGTGAGGTGTTTTTCACAACGGTGATGGCTGACAGCTCGGTCCCTGTGGAGATCGAACCCGGCATTCTTCCAGCCCCAGGCATTAACCAATATGCCACATCTTCAGGTTTGTTTCGTTTTTCACTAAAAGCTGTAAATGGACTAAGTACTGCAGTGACTAATGATTTCATCGGTCACTGGTGAGGAGAGTCTGGCGAAGATAAATGACCAGCTATCACGATGTCATCGGCTTTTAGGCCCACAAAATATGACCACAGGGGAAATTTCACTCATCCATTTGTCAGGAAATAATCGGATATAAAAGGGCAACACACACACACACACACTTCGGAAAACAGAGAAACTGCATTTTTAAAACCTAACTAGACTTTCAGATTTTCTAAAGACAACCTGAGTGCCCACATTTCTGTGATAATCTGATAGCTATTCAACTTTGTATCTGATCAAAATGTGTAAAAGTATTCAGAAGCATTGTTTTAAATGTGAAAGTATATTGACCGTTGAAATATTAACAGTGATGCTGACAAAACATTTCAGAGCTTGATTTACATGGGGAAAATAAAAAGGTATGAAAGCTTTCAGAAAATAGTGGTAACACACTGATATATTAATACCACTATATTAGTATATTATTAGTTTTGAAGAGTTTGGTGGATTTTCTCTGTCCACCACACAATACTGCATATTTTGTGCATATTAAAACATTTTTAAAAATAGAAAAAATAAATAAATAATAAAAAGCACTTCCCATACCAATCATGCTTTCAAACTTCACTTTGAAATAAAGGATACACATTTCAAAATGAGCTATTTGGAGTATCATTATATAGCTATATTTACTTGTGCTTACAAGCAATTACAAGTTATTGAGAACTTTTTTTAATGTGGAAAAGCATTAAATTAATTTCTAAATTGGTCTCTCAGATTTCAGGCAAAAAAAATACTGAAATAAAACATACAATTATATATGTAATAAAACAAAAAAAAAAGTTAAATTTCTACACTGCACTGTAAAAATGCATGTAATATAGTGGATAAATTAAAGTTTGAAATGTTAAATATTTGATAATGCTTATTATTAGCTTTATCAGCATGTTTTTCCATTTCTCCCTCTAATTAGACTAACTCCAAACTCAAATTAACTAAAATCAAATGATTAACTGAACTGATACAACTGAAACTGACGGAAAAACCCTCCAGCAATTTCTGTAACCTACTTATAAAAGGCCTTCAGATGTATAGGCATGGGAAAAGCAAATGGAAACCTGGCTCAGAGAATAAAAAGAGCTTGAAGTTTGACCATTTGATGTGCAGCATCCTAGCAATCCATATTTCCTCCCCTGAGATGTTCGTCTGAAAATATAATCTGGGTGGGACAAAGAGCAAGTAAATACAGATACAGGTTTCGAATACAAATACGATCCCTTTAAAACTGGTGCATGATTAGAGATTCACACACAAAAACAACTACAACATAATGAGTCAGAAACTACGTCATAAAACTATTACAAATGCAAAAAATGATCTCACCCCTTCACAAATATCACGCATGCTGGTATTTCACAAGGGAAAGTTTTCGCTTTGTGGAAGCAAGGTAAACATTTGAGAATTGGGACTGTTTAGTGTCAAACAATGGTTGTATGTGAAATGACACTGGCTGGACTTGTCCGGGAAATAAACAGCACAACTGACTGGAATAAAAAACACAGACTCAATGCATTTTTATGCAGGCTATTTCATGCTGCTGTACTCATATTTGGACAGCATAGTCAGAATATGCTACTGTGTGGTTCAGTTTGGGACACGGTTAGTATGATTAATGACATATCTTTGCTAATGCTGCATGATTGTTCAGTGAAA
This sequence comes from Enteromius afrohamiltoni, assembly GCA_034779775.1. Classification (NCBI taxonomy): domain Eukaryota; kingdom Metazoa; phylum Chordata; class Actinopteri; order Cypriniformes; family Cyprinidae; genus Enteromius; species Enteromius afrohamiltoni. Next base: position 2,908,521 of record JAUYWG010000033.1, read on the forward strand.
GCAACTGAGCTTTCTGAGGCTGGCTGATGAGTACAATCGGGGAGCGATTAAGAGTAGTTTCCTTATAAAGAACGGTATTTGCTTTGTGTAATCAATAAACCGAAGCGGAAATTGCAAGTTTGGCACCAAAATGGCATAAAGCAGGTCTCAGTGACGTAAAAAGGAAAACATGACAGAGCTGAAAATGTTACGCATAGAAATACGTAAGTTATTTATTAAAAGAAAACGCCACCGTTTTTTTTACATTCCACTACCTTCTTCTCTCAACTTAGACAAGTTGATACGTATCTCTCCCGTCTCAGTGTGTGCACTTAATCGCTCTAGCGCACGGCGCCACTACACTCACCTTAAGGATTATTAGGAACACCTGTTCAATTTCTCATTAATGCAATTATTTAAATCAACCAATCACATGGCAGTTGCTTCAATGCGTATAGGGGTGTGGTCCTGGTCAAGACAATCTCGTGAACTCCAAACTGAATGTCAGAATGGGAAAGAAAAGCAATTTAAGCAATTTTGAGCGTGGCATGGTTGTTGGTGCTAGACGGGCTGGTCTGAGTAATTCACAATCTGCTCAGTTACTGGGATTTTCACACACAACCATTTCTAGAGTTTACAAAGAATGGTGTGAAAAAGGGAAAATGCCTTGATGATGCTAGAGGTCAGAGGAGAATGGGCCGAATGATTCAAGCTGATAGAAGAGCAACTTTGACTGCAATAACCACTCGTTACAACCAAGGTATGCAGCAAAGCTTTTGTGAAGCCACAACACGCACAACCTTGAGGCGGATGGGCTACAACAGCAGAAGACCCCACCAGGTGCCACTCATCTCCCCTACAAATAGGAAAAAGAGGCTACAATTTGCATGAGCTCACCAAAATTGGACAGTTGAAGACTGGAAAAATGTTGCCTGGTCTGATGAGTCTCGATTTCTGTTGAGACATTCAATGGTAGAGTCAGAATTTGGTGTAAACCGAATGAGAACATGGTTCCATCATGCCTTGTTACCACAGTGCAGGCTGGTGGTGGTGGTGTAATGGTGTGGGGGATGTTTTCTTTAGGCCCCTTAGTGCCAATTGTGCCAAATAATGCACCATGTCACAAAAGTCGAATCATTTCAAATTGGTTTCTTGAACATGACAATGAGTTCACTGTACTAAAATGGCCCCCACCGTCAACAGATCTCAACCCAACAGATGCAATAATTATAATCTATAATATTTATCAAATATATCTTTATACATTTCATTTATCAAAAAAGTGTGTAGTTTATTTTACAGGCCACTATCAAACAAATTACGTGTACTAAAGGAAGCACTGCTCTTGTGAAACAAAACCACTCTCTCTTTGTTCTGTTTGTGGAATTGTAGAAATCATTCACTCAAAGGCACTGTAAACTCATCTGCCAAGCCACATTCAGACACTTCAGTTTCATTTCAGATGTGTGACTGGCATGCATTATGTGCTAGACGCCCTTGAGTACCAGCAAAAAGACCATCACAAACAGAGACGGCATCAATATCGGTGAACACACAGCTCACAAATCCCCTTTAGCACCCTGAACGATAAACTCCTCCAGCTCGCAGGTTACTCAGCCACGCTGTGATAAACAGCCCATCCTTGAAATAAAGTCATGTCAGCACCAGCTCCAAGTGCCTCTGATGACAGCTTCCAGAAATAACCACAGATTTATGACTATGAGGATTAATAAAGCGATGTCTGAGAGGAGCTACGGCCTACTGAAGATTCCAGGGGCTTCTGGTTTAGTCACCATAAATCTTGCTTTAATGTCCTGTTAAATGTTTCATTGGCCTCTTAGACCAGTCACAAGCTGGCTGAATTGTTAATGTGCGGATTTGAGCGTGGTATCAATCTTGAAGGAATGTCCCTCATTTAAAAAACAATTGCATTTAAAATGGAAGTCTGTGGGGCATAAGTATGTGCTTTCAAGCAACACTGCACACACACATATATATATATTTTAAAACCTTTAAGAATGTGTTTTATTTGAGTGTGCAAGTCTAAATCATTCTTTTGGAACAACAGTTTTAGATCTTCTGCTGTAATAATAATACTTTTGTGACTGGATTGTCCTTTACAGTAAGTAATCATTCTCTTTTGTTATTGTTGGGCAGATCGTGTTAAGTTTACTGGCTTTACAAGAGTTGAAAATTGCATGTAATTCTACAGAAACTAGGTTTGTAAACAGGTGGTCGTATTCTAGCTTGTATTCCAGTGCAGCGTGCAGAACATTCCATTCATGTGTTACTGTTAACTAAACTATAGCCTACATATTAATAAAAAATATAGAAAATAGAAATAGAAACAAGGTAAATCAACCAATAACATATAAATGATAAATAATGCTGTGAAAATTGAATTTAAAATAACTGAAAATTACATAAAATATTTTTAATATGCGTTTTGGATCGCCAATGCAGTGCACAAAAAATATTTAATAAAATATATGTTTTAAAATTTTAAAATATTACATGGAAAAAAAATAACAATGAAATTAAATAAACTAAGTTTAAGTTCAAGTATGTAAATGACTACAGCTAAAAAAAATAAAGAAGGTAAATGGTTAAAAGAAAATTACTAAAACTAATAAAAAATGACAGCATAACTAAAATTTAAATTAGAATATAAAAATAAGGGCAAAATTTAATCAAATACTATAATAATACATAAACACTATTAAAATAACATGCTTTTGTTCTGTCATCATTAAAAAAGTTTTCTCTTATGTACTCAACAGCATGCCATGCTTAACTGGCACTGAACCTGAACACTGGTTTTACTTGTCATGGTGGTGAGGACAAATATTTACTATTATAGAAATCCCACAAGCCCTGCCACATAAAACACATTTAAAGAGGCAATTAAATGCCTATGTCTCCGTTTCCAAAATCCACAGTCCAGGATCAGATAGAAAAACATCAGGGTGCGTTTTGTGAGAGATCAGCCTCCCAAAAAGGCATCCAGACCCTTAGGCCTCGATGAAATGTTTGAGTGTTTAATATATTTAAGCGTGAAGAACTGCTTCTAGTTTCTCTGCTGATTCACTTACACACATTCAAACAGGTCTCTTCTCACACAGAAAAAATGTTCTCCGACTGACAGATTAATAAACAGTCTCAGATTGTGGTTGACAGATGTTTCCTCATTAGCTATTACCAGAAACCTCATCTGCAGTCTCAATGGATGAGACTTCCCTTGTTCTTCATAGACTGATCAAGACTCAAAATATCCTATCTTCTTACCCGTAATAACCTCCCACTGTGACTAAAACGATTATTGACTCTTTCTGACTTTATTTTTTGGCTCAGGTCACTCTTCCTTGATCCTTGATATGAACATAAACCTTCTCAAATGACAAACTACCTATTAAAGGCAGAATACTGATACGTATCTCCCTAATTGCACTGATGATTTGGCATCACTGTGACCTATGATGTATAAATCTTTATAAATCTTTCACTCAAGCGAAAAACAGCAAATTTCCATGGAAAACCCTTCTGGGACGTGAAAAAATGAGTAAGAGTTGAAGCGTGCACAATTACAATAGAATTATGGATCAGTGTGCAAATGCAGTGAAACTCCTCTGTGTTTCTTATTAGTATTATTATTATATTATCTTTTAGGTTTCAGTGTGCATACCGTATGAGATTTTTTATAAAGCTACACTTTTTTTGATTAACATTTTAAACCAAATTTCTTATAAGTGTGTAAGGTGGCTTTAATCTCCTTCTGAAGAAAAACACCCAGGAACTCTCACAATGCAAATGCCAGGTCACAAAACAATAAACTTTCTAATCAAGGCGAGGAGATCTTGGCCTTTTCAGACATCTCTCCCCTCTAGGCGCATGAGGCAGATCACCAGAGAGATACTACCACACTTAAATATAATACTTATAATACCCACAGAATTCATGAACATACACTCCTCATGTTTGGTATCAATTTTTCAGTCTTGGTGCGATTGGAAATATGATCTCAGTCCCATATCAGTAGAACAGACCAATAATAAGTATCTCAAACACGAGAAAAGATCTGTTATTCTGATGTGGGTGGTGTCCCTGATAAGGTCTTTACCACATGTTGCTTTGTCTCTCCAGCCTTCAGGTCATTTCATGTCCCAACAAAAGGTCTTTTGAAGTTTTTATTAGGCTAAATCTGCGATTGTATCTTCTGATTTGAGTATTTATTTTCCTGATTTACAGGAAACATCTGTAAACAGAACATACTGCACGATTGCCGTGTGTCTCTCTATTTCACAGGTATGCTGACTGATTTTATTTTAATTTTCCAGGTTTGAATTTCATGCTGATTTTGTTACCAAAATGTAATGTTTATCTGGAAAAGATGTGTTTCACTCATTGCTATACTGCAGCCATTTGCTAAAATCATTTAAGTTCATTTTTTCCTCATTAATGTACACACATCACCTCATATTGACAGAGAATTTTTGACATTTTTGATTTATTAAAAAAAAAACAAAAAACTGAAATATCACATGGTCATAAGTATTCAGACTTTGACACTCATATATTTAACTCAGGCGCTGTCCATTTCTTCTGATCATCCTTGAGATGGTGTTCAGCTGTGTTTGATTATACTGATTGGACTTGATTAGGAAAGCCACACTCCTGTCTATATAAGACCTTACAGCTCACAATGCATGTCAGAGCAA
>JAUYWG010000033.1:2926702-2976782 GCA_034779775.1 Enteromius afrohamiltoni
AGTCAAAAAAGTTTATAACGAAAAAGACAATTTTCTTAATATGCAGTAAATATATAGTGTAATACAATTTATTTTAGGAATTGTTACGATCAGGAGACGAGGAGTCGTTCGGATTCATATGCAGGTTTATGTTTATTGGGCAAAACAAGGTCGTACAGGTAGGGTCTATCATCAACAAACAAGAATAATATAGGAAAACTAGAGAATCGGCAGTGTCCAGGCATGGGTCGGTAAACGGTAGCAAACAGAGTCCAATGGGAGAAGCAAGATGATAATCCAAAACAGGAGCAAGGGTCGGCAACGGTAAATCCAAACAGAATGACAATGATAGAGAACACGAATGAAAAACAAGACAAGATGACAGTGCAGTGGACCGTGAATTCACAAAGGATATCCGGGGTATTTTACATCACAAACGGAGCGGAGACAACAATAAAACACCTTGACAACAAACGAGTGGGGGTGTGGCATGAGTTCGGTACAAACAGAGACAGACATGTAGAGTTCATAGTTCAAAGTTCGCCGGCTCTGGAGTGCCCTCCAGTGGCCTGGGCTGACACAACCAGCTGATCCTGACAGGAATGTTTAATTGTGTAAATTTATTTTTACAATATTTACAGAATAAAATGACAAAAAATAGTATCAATAGTGTCTTAAAAACACAAAATAGGAAACTGCTGATTTAAAAAGGATTATTAAAATAAAACAATTCAATAAATAAAAAAATAATTAATATTTCTTATAAAATATAAATATATTTAAAACATTAGATGTGGTTCAGTTTCTGCAGAAACCACTTTTTTACAGAGCAAGTCAGCTGTAATGAGACCGAAAGCTGTGAGAGAAAGACTGAGGTAGACAGAGGCTTTGAGAGAGATGGATGTAAAATGTATTCAGTCAGTTTGGTGAGTTACTCTATTACCTCTGTGTAAACACCCAAAAAACAGTGTTTAGAAGCAGAGTTTTAGGCTCTAAAACTGTAATCAAGGCCTTGTTTGAATCCATCCGTCTCTGTTTAAAGTCATGAAGCAGACGTTCAGACTGTGGCGATGGGTACATTAGCCGTGATTATGTGTAAGCGGTGTGTTAATAATCTCCACCATCTCTTGCTTTCCTCCGCACAAGCACACACTCTTTAAAGTGGTCTCATCACAGTATAAAACAAACATTAAACTCCTTTCTGGAGAAGATTGGGATCTTAGAAGAGCTCTGAACCCCTCAGATCTTTTCTTACAAATAAAAAAGTGTTCAATTATTAATGGCTGGTAAAACTACCCAGAGGACAATTTTATTGCTCTTTCAAATTAAATATCAATATGACAGAGTAACCTCTTTTTTAGAACATATAAGACTTTTTATAAATGCTGTATAATGTTGTATATCTCACATTGACTATATGTTCTTCTGGCCCAAACAGTACAGTCATTACACTATTTCAGCCACATAACATTTATGTCACCTGCATCCAGTGATTAATTTAGAGCAGAGTGACTCATTCAATATAATATACTGATCCTCCACACTTAATGTCACTGATGCAGACTGTGGAGGAGATGCAGGACAAACTTAGTTGACAAGAGAGCTGTAACATATATACACACTGATGAGAAGAGCCTTTCAGATTGATAGAGGCTGCTTGATGAACTCAGATCCTTGGAATTTTCTGCAGGAGGAATATGGAAAGCGTGCATGACTCAAGCATCTGAACGTGGAGCTCATCAGCAGCACACACTTTTCATACAGTCAGAGGGAAAACACACACAGAAAGTGTAACCTGTCAAGAACATGTCTTGAGTCATGTTTCACCCTGGAGTAGAAAGATGATATTTTGTACTCTGAAATTATTTCCGTTACAATTAAACATTCTCAGTACTGTATTGCTGATAAAATTATTATAAAAAGAAAAAGAAAGCAAAAATAATTATACAAAAATAAATATGAAAGCAAAAAGACAAAAATGCTGACTGATTTCTACATAAAAAGACAACATATATTTTATATATTTTTATAGAGAAAAGTCTGGTTTAAGAAAAAAAAGACAAAAATACTAATGTTGATTAAAGTCAACATTATGGTTATAATTTATATATTTGTTTTATTGTTTGTTGCACTATTAAATAAAAAACTAAAGATAAGTCAATTATTAAATTAAAAAATAAATATAAAAATATAACGTGTAAATGTAAATTGATATAATTAAATTAATTAATAAAATAAAATAAAATAAAAAGATATTTATACATGATGCTTTAATGACAAAATTTACTTGTTTTTAAAATCAATCTTAAAAAAATAAAATAAAAATCGAACAGGTCATATTAATAAAAAAAAACTTTTTTTTTCATTTGATCATGGGGTTAAATATGACTTGTTTTTGTTATATTCCCTTGTATACAACAATATATGTTCTTTTCTATCTTTTTCCCCTTGAATTCAAAAGCTTTACAGATTAGCTATGTTTATTTACGGCTCATTTGTTATTGTTTTAGAACAGTAAAAGTACTAGTAAAACAATGCATTCTTGTTCAGACAGCTTCATAATTGAATCCATACTTAGAGTGAATTACTATGAGGAGGTCAGCAGATACGGGAATATTTCTGATGACACCAGAGACACTAAAGCCTCCTAATGCACCGCACGAATCTGACATCGATTGTCCATCAGAGCCAGGAAGAACGCTAGACTATAAATAAAAGATGCCACTTCATGCTTGTCTGCCTCAGATGGCAATTACATAGAACGACCAAAGCAGAGGAAGGAAGAGTATTAGTGTCTAAGCCGGTATCACCAGGGGCCCTCAGAAAACCAAGAGAGGGGCTGTTTGATGTAATGTGGGCTGGATGTGGGGAGAAGGTCATACAGTGTCTGACATGCTTTTGGTCTTTAGGATTGAATTCAGAATAGAAACAGAACATCAGAAGTACAGATACTTGACATTTGCCATGCTGACAGACATAAATGTCACTGCTGGCATCTTATCAAATCATGCTTTCAGATGCAGAAACGTAAAGCAGAAAGTAAAAAAAAAAACTTCCTTGACAGCATTTCAGTCTCTTTCTATATAAAAGTCGTTTACTCTTTATTTCAATAGTCCACTTTATTAACTTTGTAACTGCATGTCAACTAAGGGGCCATTCACAAAACGCTAGGCGCGCTCGCTTTCTCCTTTTTTTTCCAAAACCTTTGGGCACTTGTCCTTGACCTCAATATGTGGCGAGTTGGGGGGACACTGTGTTGCGAAATAACAAACTTAAGGCACCACATGTGAAGGGTCCTTAATTCATGCCTCTCTAACTTTGTTAGGATAGGTTTAGGGTTAGTAGAATAAGTTGACATAAACCTACAATGTTTCTTACTGTCAGTATGTTGAGTGTCCATCAAAATAAAGCATTAGAAGATATTAGACAGTTTACCAATACTCTAACGACTGCTAGTTGACAATGTAGTTACAAAGTTACTGTTAGTAGAATGTCTAAAGTTTACCATCGAAATAAAGTGTTACCTAAAAGTCTCTCATCGTCATTTCACAAGTTCACGCTTACTCATTAGTAAATAAAGCAAATTTGGCGTGCTGTCCAGGGAGCGAGCCGGGAGAATTGGCAGACTCTGAACCCTAGCGGCTTGAACCCTAAGCGGGGTTCAGTGGTTTGAGTCCGGCTCGATCTCCGCATGCCCCCTGGAGGAGGACGTGGAATTAGGAGGAGAAGACAATACAATACATGATACAAACAGGGAAACAGTTTGAGTTCTGATTCAATCACATTCAAGGACCAGAAAGAATGGTTTTACAAATATATCTATTTTACCAGCTTCATAGCAAGGCTTGGTAACTTCTCTATAAATGTGATTTAAATGAAGTGTGGGGTTCATTACATAATACTGAGTCCCTAGTCTTTGTTTTCCCTCTAATTCAGCTAGTTCAGCCCAGCAAACCACCCTTTTGGATCCTCCTGGAACAGCTTGAAACAATTAATCGCCAGGTTAGACTAGTGGTGACCAGTTTATTCTAGCTTTGACCAAACCCAACTGGTTTCAGCTGGAACGTCCAGCAGTGTCTCAACATTCCACATTCACATAGTTCTCCAACTTTATGTAACGGTGATACTAACAAGACTAAACTCCCACACCTGCACTTTGTCAATGTCAGAAACCGATAAACTAAAATAAGTAGTTACAGTTAACATCAAAAAACTTACATCTGGGTGGAAGAACAGACCTAATCCACTCACAGCTGCACAACTGTGACTGTCCACCAGAAAAACACTCCACTGAGAATATAAAGCAAGGGTCTGTCGTGCATGTATGAGAAGCTAATAGTTTATGAAAAAGCCAGTGGAAACTAGTTATCAAGGAAAGCAGCTTGCCATGTGCTTTAAAGATCAGGGCCAAACTATGAATCAGAGTTACAAGAAAGCAATCGCAACCTTGATGCGTTTGATTCCCAGGAGAATACTGAGAAACACTCCACACTTTCCATACAAATAAACGCAAACACTTGGCGCTAACATCCAACTTTCACAGAATGCAGGCTCAAACGTCTGCCAGGTGTCAGAAACAAATAAAACATTTCATTAGCATAGACTTGTACATGCATATTCAGTGTGACACATACTATTGCATCACAAATCTGCCGCTTATTTAATCATGTTTCATTAGACTAACAGAGATCACATTTGGCTGCAAATTTAAGAAAAAGGGAAGGAGAGGTAGAGCAAATGGCATGATTTGGAAATAAACTGACAGAAAAACACTTCAGAGAGAGAAAACCACAGGCACGGTCCTTTGAGAATGAATATTTATTTGGAAGCTGATTTTCAGCGGAGGCGCTCTATCTCTGTCAGATCTGTTTAGACACTGGCAGATCTTCTCTAAACACGTGTTTTGCTCAGAAAAACACACTTTCCATCATGTTATCTTAACGACATTAGAATTGTAGCTCGTGGCCAATGTAAACTCCGACCCACTTAGCAAGGCTGTGAACGCAGAAAAGACAACACAAGAAGAATGAGAAGTAGAGGAAGATTAGTACAATTTTAAATAAATGTGAAATGTTCAACACAAATTCTGGAAATGTTGGGACGTTTTTTCTTCAATTGAAATAAAATGAAAACTAAAATAATTCAGAAATGCATGAGGCAATATTTTATTCACAATAGAACATAGATAATATAACAAATGTTTAAACTGTTACATTTTTGCACAAAATTAGCTCATTTCAGGTTCAATGCCTGCTACAGGTCTCAAAATATTTGGAAACGGGCATGTGTACCATGGAGACATCTGGGCATTGAGGATATGAGTTTCTGGATAACTTTCTGGTTCTTCAAATCCGATTGGCTAATCACAATGTTGTTCCAGGGACACGCCTAACTCAGCAAAATCAGGTTCTGCGTGGTTGGCACCATTGTCCTGCTGGAATACACAAGTCCTTCCCTGAAACAGACGTCATCTGGAGGGGAGCATATGTTGCTCTAAAACCTTTATATGCCTTTCAGCATTCATAGTGCCTTCCAAAACATGCAAGCTGCCCGTACTGTATGCACTTGTATCATCAGAGATGCTGGCTTTTGAACCAAATGCTAAAAACTCGCTGGAAGTTTTCCCTCCTCTTTAGCCCGTAGGACACAGGGTCCACGATTTCCAACAAGAATGTCAAATTTGGACCAATGCACTTTTCCACTTCCACAATACATTTCAAATGAGCCTTGGCCCACAGGACTGGATTTCAGCTGTCGATTAAAGTGGTTACATCGATCATGTGACTTCTGAAGACTTGTAATATAGTTGTTGTAATGTTTTCTTTTTTCCAGGTCATGATTAATTGTCGCTGTATGGCAAAAGCTGTTTTTACAGTGGTCCAAAATCTCCACAACACAATGAAAACAAGCTGCAACAGAATATAATTAGTACAGCACAACGAAAACAAGGCACAACACAACAGAAATAAGTTGCAACCCAATGGAAAAAATTGTGTTGTGGAAATATTTGTATTACTGGGCCACTGTATTTATATACTTATGCTCAAAAAGGGGGAAAAAAATAAATAACACTGGTACAGAACACAAAATGGTGAACTATTCCTTTAATTTTTATATTGTTATGAATATGTGGTTACTTCTTTGCTGAATGAGCTGCTGTTCTTCTAACACAGCTGCGTTTGGTGTATTTTGGAAGGAAAGTTTGTCTCTAAGGTCCCATATGCAGGAAGAGGAATGTCTGTTCTGTAAGGGTTTCTGTCCTTGGCTTTCATCCTTTATCACCATCAGCAAGACATTGAACCTCAAACGCCCCTGTAGTAAAACATGCTGTGCTTTACATCAGTCCCATACTGAACAAACATAAAATCCATTTAACAAGAGCAAAAGAAGAAAAAAGTGCAATCATTTACGAACCCTCATATCAAACTCAAATGATTTTCTTTCTTCTCTGGAACACAGAAAGACATTTTAGCATATAACGCAGTGAGAAAGGGCCTATATAAATGTGTTATGAAAGTAATAATGTAACTCATGCATTATATTGCAAGTATTCTGAATCAGTTTGATTTATTTGTGGAAAAGAGCAATATTTACTTGAGCTGTATGGAAAAGATCAGTATAAACATTTAAGAAAGCACGACATGATGTGTCATTAATATTTTGCCAAGTAACTGTTTAAATCTAGTGAAAGACAAGGCAAGCGCATGAGTAAGACTTTGAGCTGGTGTGTGTTTTAATGGAGGAGGTGTACTGTGAATCCAGGATCCTCCCGATTCATCAAAGCGATGAAAAAACTGATAAATGCACATGCAAATGTTCTTTGTTTAAAACTTTGAATTACATCCGTGTATGAATAAGTCTGGCGTGGATTCTAGTTCGGTGTCTGAGCTTCACAGGCTGACCAAGCAGCAGTCATCACCTTCATATTACTATGAGTTATCATGGAAAGATCCGTTGCGCAACACTCGAGAGGGAATCCTGGTTGAAACGAGAGCTGGACAGTCATCAGTGTAACAGTTTTATTCACATTTTATGCGTTTCATAGCTTGATGGGTATCAGGAATGCGTTAATAAGCCGAGGTTTGCTGGGGGAAAACACGTCTTTTATAAAGTGCACTGGAAACATGAAGATCATTCAACTGGGAAACGGATACATAAATGGTGCTTGCAAAGTTGGTGGCCATGCTTCGGAAAGCGCATTACAATTGTACTCATGTAATATCCCATAATGCAATATGCCTGCATTTTCCTTACCTTTCCAGGTTAATAAATATGATCAGCCATGATAAAGGTGCATTCCCAATATCCATAGCAGCTTTTTCTTTTTGCAAGATAATTTGTATTTTATAACTTCATATTCTTCCTTATTTCTATCCCTTTCTTTCATTTTCTTTAGTGTTTGTAGTTTTTAATTTTTATGTGGTTTATAGTTTTATGTGGTTGTTTCAACATCTGGCCAAAAGATTACAGCTGAAAAGGATGTAATACTGCCATATTTACAGAAGCGCAAACATACTGCTTATTGATCAGTTAAAAATGTTAAATGTTAAGACAAAATAATGTTTTTAAAAGAAATAGTGTATTATATTAATGATAATGAATTGAATATACAATAAGGTCACGTGAAAGGAATGTAGCATTTTACTGTTTTTAAACATGCTTGCATAATACATTCTGTCGCAAATGGCTTTAAAAACAAAAAATTGGCAAAAAGTAATAAACCGAGTGAACGTGATCATCTGGACCCAAACTACAACTGACTTTTGACCTAACTACCAAGCAAACACCCATCCAACTAACAAAAGCATATTCTATATGTTTTTCGCTATTGTGCATGTTAAATATAACAAAACTAATAGAAATCCTGAATTTTTAGACAGGTTTCCTGCTATAGTATCTGTTGGACAGCAACTCCCTAGAAAAACACACAAACAACAGTGCCATTGAGCTGTCAAGCTGTTTTCCTATGGCATACTCCCAGGGAATTAACCTGCATCCTTTCTGGAAAGAAAAAAAAAAGCGCAAATGACATGCTAAATTTGGCTCTACAAACACACAACACTCAACTGAAGCAGCCTGGATCAAGCTGAACTACAAAATTCTCGAGCTCAAGAGACTGGATTTTCAAATGTGGGTAACTCACTGGACACTGAAAACTGAAATGCAGAGCCTGACCAGATGAGTTTACTGTATGTGATGTCATGGAAGAGGATCTTGTCCAGCTGCTGAGTGACGGATGAAAGAGCTCGGAAAGCTGGAAACACAGAAGATGCTTTGTTGTACAAAAGACCTGCACTTCAATGCAGCGTGCCAGAATTCATCATGAAAGCTTCCTGACCAGAGTTTATGTCAGTCGATTTAGGACTTCTGGAAAAACAAATGCCCAACTGTCATGTGGTCTTGGACACCAACAAAAGTTGATTTATGGAATCGTTTGAGTGGTGGGATTTGAAAAATGACTATAAATGAAAGCATCAGTGTCAAACATATAAAACAAAGTTAAAATATTGTGGCTTAGAGAAGGGAACTGGTGTAAATATGATGTGCGTAACTAAAAATTGACAAAAATTAAACCTAAGGCCAAAATGTAGACAAGTTTTATCGGAAAGGATTCATTGAAATTTAGCATTACCTCACTTGCTCATCAATGGATCCTATGCAAGTGAATGGGTGCCTAACAGCTAATAAAAACATCAAAATAATCCACAAGTAGTTCACATCACTACAGGGGCCTGTTCCATAAAACAAGTTTACCAAATAAGCCAGGCTTTTGGCAGATAGCCTGACTCATTTCAAACCAAATTAACTAGCAATAAGTCAGACTAACTGAAATAAACCTACTAAAGACAGCAATGTTATGAATAGAGGACTCATATCTTAGCTGAAAGCAACAATTTCAAGCTTAAAAAGTCTTGTATTTGTTTCTTAAAGATATGTAACTTTTCATTTCACTTGTTTGGACTCTTATTCTGACGGCACCCATTTACTGAAGAGGATCCATTAGTGAGCAAGTGATGAAATTTCTATAAATCTGTTGAGATGAAAAAAAAACCTCACCCACATCTTGGATGGTCTGAGAGTGTATACATTTCCAGCAATTTTTCATTTAAGTGTTTAAACAAACATTGGACAACAAACTGGTGAACAAACACTCTTCCTCTCTTCCGTTAAGCTTTCTATTTTAATACAGCTGTTGCAATAGCTGACTCACTCAGCCGTAAGGTCACTGTGTTTAGAGAATGACATCTGCAATAAACATCACTCTTGCAATTAGCAATCATAGAATAACAAAAGCTTTTACCATTAGCATATATGTGAAATGGATGGTGAAGTGCAATTATGAATTATTGATAATACAATTAACAAATGTATGCTGATGATGAAGCCTGCAACAGTTGAGACAGTAACATACGCCTAAGTCAGCCATTTAACTTTTATACCAGTTTAAAAGACACATCTGAGTCATCACCGAGCAGTTTTATTGCATTGAGATTTGCCATTTATGTCAGTGACATAGGTTTGAAACTTTTCTATTCAAAGTATCATTACTATTCCAAATAGATAAAGGGGTAATTCACATGAAGTACTCATTCTCATGTTGTTCCAAACCTGTTTGAGTTCCTTGTTAAACACGGATATTTGGAAGAATGTTGATAATCAAATATCTATGTCAGCCACTGACTTATGGAAATCAATGGCTACCATCAACCAATCACTGCCATAACAATAGTACTGTCCCCAAACTTTTGAACAGAAGTTTTACCACAGAGATTACACTTTAGCTTGACTTTACAGAGCAAAAACATTACATTTTATGAATGTTATACTTTAGACCAGATCAACAGCTTGCAACAGCACACTTTCTGTGTTAAATCAGTAGGCTACTGTCTAGATTTACTAAAGACATGCAGTGAATAATTTGCGCCGAAAAGGTGTGGCGACAGCCTGGCCTTATCTAATATGCATTTGTAGGATTTTCCCTTTCAGACCCAAAATTTACCAATGTTCGCACCCATCAAATCACTAGTGTTTGCTCCATTATTTAACGAATAAAAGAGCATGTCTTAAAGCTTGAGGTAAACATCTGGCCCTAAATCAATAAAAGATAAAAGGTGACTGTGTTATAAATCTCATGCTGGTAACAAATGTAGGTTGTAAATGTTTGTGTGAACATTGTTTTAATGTTTTTAAACTATTGCAATTTACAGTTTTCTTATCGTGATTATTTAATGGCGTATATTACGTTATTTGAATATTTTCTATTCTAAGAGCATTACAATGTTCCGATTAGAACATTATTTAAAGTTGATTAAAATGTTAATTACAGCATTGTAGTAGTTTTATCTTTATCCAAAAATAAAGCTAACATTATTAAACTGTAGTATTCTGCTGGCCCTTTAACGCATTCCCATTTTCCCAATTTCCTCATGCCAACTTCTCCATCGTTTTCTATGTAAATGCACACACTATGGACGTGTTTGACCGCTGCGCTCACAGTATTTTGTAGTATTTTGCACAAGGGCTGCTTCAGCTCAACAGCTGCAAAACACTGGACCAATCAGAAGACCTCAAAGGCGGGGCATTAGTTGCAAGCTTTTTGTTTACAGCAGCAGGATAACTACCGTTTTATTTGAAAAGCAGAGTAGGCATTCTACAATGCACTTTAAAAAATAATTTCTGAGTGCTTCATCTGTCGTTTATACGTAGATGCAAACACATTTTGTGTTTAGAAATGTTTTATTATAAAGGCATTCATCAAAAATAAATAACATCATAAAAATGTTCTAAAAGAAGAACTCTTTTGTCTCCATGTTATGGGAACATTCCATAAACATTAAGAACATTTTGTCCTTAAATTTACGTAACCTTAAAAAAAACCTTAGTGGAAGTTGTGAGAACGTTCCCTGTTAGCTGGGATAGTGTCTATAGGATTCATCAAGTCTCAAGTCCATCAGAGCTTCACCTCATCATGACCTTACAAAGAACATTGTAACGCTGAGAGCCAATACTAATATCTAAATCAAATCTGGCAACAAAAACAATCTGGGGTTGACGGTAATGTACGTATGCATGCAGAACAACAGCTCAGTCTTAATAGGACGGTTCAAATAGAAGGCATGGATAGACAATCTGGTGGATCAATGCAAACTTCATCTTTTAAGATGTCTAGAATCTCTGCATGTCTCATGAGGGAATCACTAGCAGCTCAGTGAGATCTCCAGAGACCTCTGTTCTGCTGCCAAGAACTGATGCAAATAAATGATGGGGATCAGACAGAGATTGAGAGAAACACGGTCCGCTGCCCTTAGAGAGAACTCATGATGGCTTATTAGAAACACTTAGAGCAGCTTGTCCACTCGTCCTTCACCTCCAACCCACTTTGAAGGAAAACAAGACTCATTCTAATCAGCATTAAAATCTGATACTGATATTTTACATATTTTGACATAATAAAAGTATTTATAAAAGTATGGCTTTTTGGATGAACTATCTCTTGAAATCTTCTGAAATGTGATTTAATATGAATGCTTGCATGCTAAAAATAAGATCTGAACAACCTAAGAATTAACTTTCCATGTGGCTATACTTTTTGTGAGAGTTTACATCACAAGTTAGATTATTCACATGCCAAATTATCTCCTACATACAAAACTTATAGTACTACAGTAGAATAGTTTCATAAAGCTTCATAAATTCAAAAGATGTCTATTTAATAATCAGCTCATGGTAAACTGATGTATACATTTATTTAGCAATCATTTGAAAGCAATTTACTTTAAAGTAATTGTGGATTCGGTACATTTTTAAAAAATCATGACCATACAAGTTGTCAAAAATAGACTGCACATTCCCAAATATAAACATTTATGACCTATGAGCCAATGTTCTGTGAAAGTTGAGTTGTGCAAAACCTACATCTGTATTCCAGAGCGCTCTTTCATGAGACATACTGCATAATGACAGGAAATCAGCCAGCTTGAAGAAAGAGAAAGACAGCAAAATTGGAACCATTAGAAACCACCATAAAGTAGAACTGAAGTAATCTCAAAAATCAGTCAAGTCAAGAATCAAGAACCAAGAATTTCAATGGAAAGTTCACTGGAAAAGTAAAATTCTATCATCCTTAGTTATACTCACCCTAAAGTCGTTCCACATCTGTATGAATTTCTTTCTTCTGAACACAAAATAAGTGTTTGAAGATTTTACGTTCCCGAACAGTTGTCTTCCACTGTATTTCTGGGATGTGATTTAATATGATTACTTGCATGCTAAAAACATGAGTTGAACTTAACTGTACATGCGGCTATACTTTTTATGATTAGTTATATTATTCGCATGACAAATTATCTTCTATACTGCATTCAAAAGCTTCATAAATTAGAAAGATGCATTCTTGATGGTCAAAAATTATAGTCAATTCATGGTAAACTAATAAATTGGCAAGGCAAACAACACCACCACCAACACCACCAAGCTATCTGCTTTTTACATCAGTTCTAACATATGGAAAACGTCATAATAAACTACAAAGAAAAACAATATATATATATTTTTTTAAAAATAAACCACCAAGAGAAATAAAATACATGTATATTTATTTTCCGTTGTAGTTTATTATGTAGTTAATATAAAGTTAATATATATATATATATATATATATATATATATATATATCTTTTTTTGTGAAAATACTGTTTAAAATATGTAAGTGATTTGCATGTCTCATTTTAGAAGAAGAAAACATATATGATATATAATGGCCAATATAAAGCTGATAAAAAAACAAAAACTATACATCACAATCATGATTGATTGAAAATGAATGAATTAGAATAAAAATCAGTGCATCTGACCCATTATTATGTCATCTACTACATTAAGAGAAGATAACAGTTTATTAACTTTGGGAAGCTGTGATCTTTTACTTACTATGTAAGTTGATCATTTAGCCTTGACTTTGAGTCTTTCCGCCTGATGTGAGACACTGGAGAGGTATTTCTCTCCGCTTTAAAGAGACACAAGTGTGTCAGTATAGTTTATGTCTGAGCTATTTCCCTCCATCCTGTCATCCACAGATCTCTCACTGCATCTCGCCGCATTTCCGCCTCTGTGCTCTGATCTGCCATTGTTTGGCTGTTACGTCTGCATTCATGTTTGTTTTAGTTTAACATACCGGTCGCTCGTCTATCGTTTCACTTAACGCCAAGGTTCCTGGGAAACGTCTGCGTCTTTTCTCCCTTTCATGCAAATATCCTAGGATTATTCCCACTGTATAATAATGATGTGTATAATACATCAGACAACACACACTCAGAGTGCAAAGGTCAACCTCCGTGGCTTTCTGAATAAGTCTTGTGTAAATTTAGATTTTGACTGAGAAGTAGGCTATGTGAATTCCTAAATATCCATTGTCACATTGAAGTCCTTCCGGATTGGGTAGCACACAAATCAGATTGAAATGGCCTAAAATATCATGTGCTCAAAAATGTTTGTTTATCTAATGAGACGGTCGACTGGACACTTTTTATCAGCTCTATCTGAGAATGTCAATTGCACAAAATCACTGAGCATGGAAAGCTTTCAATACTTCCTGTCATCAAAAGCTTATGTTCGGTGTGCATCCAACTATGAGAAACTACAGTAATACTGGAAAACGCAATTTAAACATAACTGTAAATCCTAGGTTAGGAAAATTGTTTTTTTCGGTTACACTGTAATTTAGTGTTCTTGGCAGAGCGTAATTATACATTTAAGTGTATATACTGAATAGTATTAACTACATGTGCGGTTAGGTTTAGGATTAGGGTTGGTCTTATGATTTTTTGCATGTAATTATGGAAAATGTATTGATATTATAACAGTATGCACATGTAACGTGCAACAAGGACACCGTAAAATAAAGCTTTACCTTTAATTCTTTGGTGGCGTTGATTCATAAAGTTGGAAAGAAGTCTGAATAGCTGTTACGCTCTTCAGCACAATAGCGCCCTCGTCTGGTGTGTGTTTGTAATGCGTATGAAACTCTGTTTAAAAATCATATTGAAGAATTAGATTTCTTTTTTTTTCTTTTTTTTTGTGAAATCCGGGCTCAGGGGTGCAAACTATATCAGGGTTTTAATTTTACTTGGTATAAGAGTAGCAAATCTAAATAATGTTTGTTATGTGCAATGCATGTAAATAAAGTTAATTAAAGTATAATTAAAATTAAATTAAAGGCAAATGTAGCATAAATTAAACTGCCACACGATAGAGCCTAAAGCAAGGTAAAGACTAATAGTAATAATTATAGACTTGATCCAATGATGCGAGAAATGCACTTTGAAGTCGTATTTTGAATCAAATGAGTCACGAATCATTTTGTAACGCAATGGTTTAACTCACTCTGAGTTTCATATAGCTCTGATAGACTTTTCATCTTATTAAAAACATGATATGACACTTACTTGCATAAAAAGACGGATCATCATGCGTTGTTAACAGATCACACTTGGTTAGGCTACTGTATATAAACACTGCTCAAAACAATAAAGGGAACACTTTGTAACTCCAAGTCAATCACACTTCTGTGAAATCAAACTGCTCACTTAGGAAGCAACACTGATTGAAAGGAGTGGTTCAGCAGGTGGTGAACACAGACCACTTCTCAGTTCCTGTGCTTTCTGGCTGATGTTTTGGTCATCTTTTGAATGCTGGTGGTGCTTTCACTCTTGTGGTAGCATGAGACGGAGTCTACAAGTGGTTCGGGTAGTGCAGCTACAACACTGTGCAGGATGTTTGGCATTTGCCAGAGAACACAAAGATTGGGAAATTCATCACTGGCGCCCTGTGCTCTTCACAGATGAAAGCAGGTTCACACTGAGCACATGAGACAGACGTGACAGAGTCTGGA
Source organism: Enteromius afrohamiltoni (assembly GCA_034779775.1). NCBI lineage: Eukaryota > Metazoa > Chordata > Actinopteri > Cypriniformes > Cyprinidae > Enteromius > Enteromius afrohamiltoni. The sequence continues at coordinate 2,941,572 of JAUYWG010000033.1, forward strand.
GGTGCTGTGGAGAACAACATCCTCCAGCATGACCAGTTTGGAAGTGGGTCAGTAATGGTGTGGGGTGGCATTTCTTTGGAGGGACGCACAGCCAGGGGTAGCCTCACTGCCATTAGGTACTGAGATGAGATCCTCAGACCCCTTGTGAGAACATATGCCAGTGCTGTTGGCCTTGGGTTCCTCCTAATGCAAGACAATGCTAGACCTCATGTGGCTGGAGTGTGTCAGCAGTACCTGCAAGACAAAGGCATTGATGCTATGGTCTGGCCCGCCCTTTCCCCAGACCTGAATCCAATTGAGCACATCTGGGACATCATGTCTCGCTCTATTCACCAACGCCACATTGAACCACAGAGTGTCCAGGAGTTGGCGGATGCTTTACTCCAGGTCTGGGAGGAGATCCCCCAGGACACCATCCACCCCCTCGTCAGGAGCATGCCCAGGCATTGTAGGGAGGTCATAGAGGCACGTGGAGGCCACACACACTACTGAGCCTCATTTTGACCTGTTTTAAGGAGATTACATCAAATTTGGATCAACCTATAGTGTGTTTTTCCACTTTAATTCCATGGGTTAATAAATTTGATTTCCATTGATAATTTTTGTGTGATTTCAATGTCAGCACATTCAACTATAAAGAACAAAGTATTTAATAAGAATATTTCATTCAGACCTAGGATGTGTTATTTTAGTGTCCCCTTTATTTTTTTTGAGCAGTGCATATATGGAATGTTATTTTGATATTAAATGTTACGGTGATATTAATATACAATTTATATGACAGCAATGAAAATAATCCAAACCAAAATGAATTTTTAAAAAAATGTACACCAGCATGGGTAACTGGGTCAATGTTTCACTAAATGAATCTAGCCTGCCTAGTTTAGGACTAGATATTGCATCTTAATATTCATAGACTTGACAAATGGATTAATATCATCTTTCTCAGGTAACAGAATGAAATGGTTGAGCTTGACAAATTTCACTAAAACAAATGGTGTCACATCGAAAAATTGCAAAGACAATATGATCTGAATGTAGTAAGGGTCCGAATCATGTTACTTTAGCAATTTTTACATTATCAACATTTAATCACAATAAATAAAATCTAAATGATGTATATTTTTACAGTAACTGCTGGACAGTTAAGGTCAAGTCCGCTCAGACTGGACAGATCAAATCTCCATGTTGATTTTGGCCTGCATCCTGGGTACATTGTGTCCAAAAATGCTTTTCACGGCAAGCTAGTTTTACGTAATAGTTTATTTAACATACATAAGGAACATGGGATTTGTGCCCGATTCATGAAAAGCAGCATGCATTTTTAAATAGCACAGCAGTTCAGGAAGCTTGTTATCACTGTGTTCCCATCGAGTCAACTATAACCGTTTACCAGCTGTTTGTTTTGCTATCGTACCATTTACAATAGTCCCAGCGCTGATAAGACGTGCGAAGGAGCGCTGCTGTACTCCGTCCAATGAAATCACGGCGTTGTTCTGTGTCATGAATCCAAAAAAAAAGAAACATGCACAACTCTATGAGATTTCATATCACATTTAATGAATTTCATTCAAGAGCAGATTCACACGAATCTTCCTCTGGTCAACACTTCCATGGCATGTCTCTCTTTCAGCCACAAACAGTCTCTTCATCTCTCTCTCTCTCACACACACACAGAAATACTTGTACAGACAGCGCAGTCTAAACCAGCCGAGGAGATCTTTAGGAGAACGTACACCATCAGGTGTGAAGCACATGCCAACTGGGCAACAGTCACAAAATGACCCAACTAACCGAGAACAATGTACAGAGCAGTTGCATTTAAGACACGTTTTTTTTTTTAGAGTCCTTGCGCAAGGACTTGACAATCTCCCTTTGGAACGATCTTCAATTAAAAATCCACTCGTCCGCATGAGCACCAATGTACTGTATCTTAAAAGAGAAAACCGACAGAATAAAAAATAAAACACTGATCTATTCCACTGGTATGTAACTGCAAGTAAAGGAACGCACGTCTCATTAAAAAATACACAGCATTAAAAATCAAAAGTTCACAATGATCAAGATCACATTTGAAGTGTTAAACTGTTAATATCTTCTCGTCTATACATATGTTAGGTTAGATATATCAATAATATTCCCTTTTGGAATACTAAAAGCCTAACAGTCAAGAGTTAAGTCGTGAAAGCTACTGCTTTCCTGTGCAGATATGGAAATTTAACCAAAAGCACTCGAATGTTTGGGAGGCAGTCACCGTAATCGTGGTAAAAATCTTCTTAGTCAATTCCTGGCACCACGAGTATGGTGTACTTGTGTAGTATACTCACATAGTATAACTCAATTGTCAGTTTATATATATATATATATATATATATATATTTTGTTCTCAAGCAAATCCACAGCAGCAAATCTGCTGCCACCATCAACTGCTTGAAGACAAAACAACAGATTTGCAAAAGCTAAAGCTACCGAGACATGTGTGACGTTCTCTTTGGCACATTCTGTCACTGGCAAATTTCTACAGTTTACGTTTTTGTGAAAATGCCTTCAAATTGGTACAGGGAAAAACACTGTTAAGAAGAAAAACTGAAAGACTTCACACTTTATGCTCAGAAAAACTAAATATATGTGTATGTATATGTGTATATATATATATATATATATATACACACACACACACACTAATTCTTTGCAGATAAAAGTGCATTAACCTTTTACTCTTGTGAAACATTCAAAATGTAGTGTAGCCAAATAGTTCAGTTCTTTCGACATTTAGATGAGCCATAAATTGGGTTCTCTTGAAATGCATCTGGGGGAAAAAAAAGGGACTTTTATGAGCATAAAATACTTCGGGCCATCAACTCGTTACAAGGCAATTTCTCAGAAAGCTTCATTATCATAAAAAAAAGCAATAAAGATGACTTTTAGACAGCTGCGTCGACTGTTTCGTTTAGAGTTTACTTTGTGCCAAGCAAATGGAGAGAAAATGGAGCGATCTAGGATCGGATTCATCAAAAGCACTATGCAAAGCACTGCATAAGCTTGTGCAAATGCGCTACAAAATGTGCCAAATAAAAAAATAAAAAAAAGAACCAACAAAGGCATAAATACGTAAAAACTGGAAGGCATGACTATTTTGCATGCTATTTTGTTGGTCGTGTGCTAAAACGATGCATTTAACTAAGTGTGCTTAGCTTATTTAAATATTTAGCAGCAATCGGTTCCAGACTTATTTGATCATCAACTCTAAGTGGCGAGATTATCAACGTCTAGAATGCAGTGAGCCTGCAGAAAAGAAAAGGCCATGTCCCGTATGGACACAAACCCTTCTGTGTGTCTGCTTAAAACAAACATCTCGTATTTTTTGATAGCTGCATGGCACATGATGGCAGTGCAGGCTTGTAGTCAGTTATCACGGCTAAAACGGTTACAAACTGTGAACTTGCAAATGCTAGAAACAGGGTCAAGGCCTTTTGTTTAAGTGCTTCATAGTAAAACCATTTAAGGTTGAGCTTCGTATCTGTGCCTTTCTGATTGTAATTCACTGATCGGAATACATTTGGTACGCAAATCAGTTTTGAGTTTGTTTTAAACAACAAATATTAGTTCATTGGGCGTAAGGTAGTACAGCTTAAAATAGCTTGCAGAACTGAACTCACCACATGCTCATTCTGCTTTTCGAAACAATCAGCTTATCCAAAAAACAAGTGTAAAGTTGCATTATAGTGTGACTTTTTCCTGTTCATAAATAACGGTCGATTTTTACGAGACAAAAGGGAGACGAGAACTGTCATGGCAACACACCTACCTAACGCCTAAATCATAACAGATGCTCGCGATGTAGGTCAGGGTAAGTGGGTCGCTAGCTGAGATTTTTCAAAAAATCTATTCCTTTGATCAGAGACTGAAATAATCAAAGATGAGTAATACAGAAACAAACCATGGGAATAACCGGTGAAGATGAGGGCATCTCATACATATGCAGGAAGGACACATGGCCTAATTAACAGGAGAAGGAACTGGCTCTGCTGCGGCCGGCCGCCCCACAGAGGTTTGGCTGGGGGCGGGTGTAGGTGTGGAGGCAGATGTGGGTGTAGTTGTGGGCTTTGGGGAGGGCGTGGACGGGGTCGTGGCGGGAGCTGTGGTCGTAGTGGAGGTGGAGGTAGCAGCTGAGACTAGGGGCTTGGGGTCAGGAGTGTCACTTTGGGCTGGAGTGTCGTTTGCGGGTGAAGCAGTCTTGTTGTAGTTAAGATTGAGGATGTGCTGCTGTAGGTGCCTGATCCAGTCCTCTTGTACCGAGAGAGGGCCGTGAAATTCCACATCACAGAACCTAAACCATATTGGTTACAAAAAAATGACATGGTTCTGAGGAATTGCGCATTTTTAAACATAATGCCAACAAAATGCACATAAACAGCCACAAAGGATGTACATATAATCTTAAATATACAATATGTTTCACATTTTAAGGCATCATAGACATCCTCCCATTACAAAGTTTCAGACATAAAAAATATGTGACCCTGGCTCATAATTTTTCGAAATTGAGATTTATACATCCAAAATCTGAATAAAAGAATTTCTGTTAATGTTGGGTTTGTTAGGATAGGACAATATTCAGATACAACTGTTGTATTGAGATACAACTATTTGAAAATCTGGAATCCGAATGTGTAAACAAAATCGAACCATTGCATTCTTTATAGTCATTGCCTTATCATGTTATTAGCTAAGCAACATGCTAGCTAACTGTAAGCTTGGACTGTAAAGGCCAATTCACACCAGACAGACAAATGGCAACAAACTCCCAACATTTGTTGGATCAGTCTGGTACCCCTGTCAGATGTTGGTTGGATTTTGTTTGTGTAGCACATGGAATTTATATAATTCTAGACTGTTCTAAAATGGAACACCTACAAGGTTACATTTTGGTTAGCATGCTAGTAGGCAGTCAAGATATAAAGGCAGCTCTATAGGTTACAGAATAGATCTGATATCCAAGTACAGATGTAATAAATGCAACTCACCGGCACTTGAGTGAGTAAATTTTACCCACAAGTCTAACCAGTGGGGTGGAGGGGGGCTTTGGCACAAGGGCAGGAACGGTACTGGAGCGTGGCTTCGGGGGGCCACTCTCTCCTTCCCCTCCTTCAGCATGAGATGGGTGTTTAAGTGGCCGTCTCTCAAATCCTTAAGAGAAAGAAATTGGTAGTTAGGTATAATTTTCCAGGCAGGCAGGGGAAAAGGGACAGAAAGAGATTGAGATGAAGCTGTGCTCAGACCTCGTGGCAAACGCACGTTGAGTTCACTATGCGCCACCTGCGCATGTGGAAGTGCATTATTGGAATGATGAGCTCCAGGCTGTGGAATAAGGCCATGCTGAGTAGAACTTCCACTCCTGCTTTTTGTGTCAGTTCCCCGTGATGACAACCCCCAGGAAGAACTGTTGACATCCCGTCCAATTGCTCTCTTTTGAGGCAAAGTGAGAGATGCCCATTTGGCCACAGCGGGCTTTTGGGAAACAGGAGTTGTTGAGTCAGAGTCGCAGGATGGCGAGAGAGTGGAAATGCACCTCTGCAAAAGATTACAGCCATTTTAATTGTATTAAAAAGCAAGCTTTTCAAACTTTCACAGCAAGACATCACAGAATTGCAATGACTGGGCAAGGAAGTAAAGAATCACACAATTGTTCCAGTTGCTTTCATACTTTCTTTTGTGCATAGCGGGCTCCTTGTGCATAACTTTGCTGCATCTCTGCTGCCTTCTGTGGACGACTGCGTATCCAGGCACTCAGCGTCTCAATAGGCGAACCATTTACACACCACTCCGTCACGCCAAACTGTCGTAAATGTGCTCGAGCATGACTGGCCAGTGCCTTCCGGTTTTCAAAGTAGAATCCACAGAGTTCACAACTGGCATCTGAAAAGGAAAAACAAAAAGATGAAGTTACATTATTCTTGAGACTATTCGCAAAACAAGGAAATTAGTAAATATTGTGTCAAACATGCAAATAAGAAGAAACTTTTACAATTTTTATATCATTTTTCACTTATAACCGCCCACATGATTGAATCTATTTAAGTCTTGGAATTCTCAATTGAGGCCTTTTATTTATTTGAGAGTCATTCTTCTGCAAACATGGAAGCAACACAAGCATTGCACTACAAATAATCTTCAAACAATGTCATGGAAAAGAACCAAATAAGGAGCCTGGCAAAAATATAACTTTACCCATGTGGCCTACTCCATGCTTCTCCACTGAGGCTTTAGCCTTAAATGAATAGTCCCGTGGGGGAGGTGATACATTTTTAGATTGGATGAGCAGTGCTTTCTCTCCTGGCTGTCCCTCCTCAACCAGCACCTTCTTCTTTAGTGGAGGCACTCCAAAAATTTTTCCCACAGGTGAGGTGGAGGACAAGGCAACAGTTCCCAGCCCATGCTTATGGAGGCGTGAGCCAGAGTGGAGCAGGTTAAGAGGTGACTTGCGGGACAGGACAGAGGACTGATAGCCTGGATTGTTCATTGAAATCCCACCATCCTGACCTGGTTCCTCCTTTATGCCCAAGGCTACAGATGCAGGGGTAGTCCCTTGTCTCCTCATGACTTCCCAAAGTGTGTCAATGGGTGAGCCATTCACAGACCACTCTGTGATACCCATATGCCTCAAGTGTGAACGAGCATGGCTTGAGAGGCCTTTGCGGTTTTCGAAGAATTCACCACAGAATTCACACCGAATATCTCGGGAAGGTTCCTTCTCCTGAGTCATAACTGCAGGAGAAAAACAGCAAAAAGACAACAGATTGAGCTGGGAAGGATTCAGTCATTTATTAAGATAATTGAAAATGCTAAAAAAAACAAATATATATAACAGGTGTTAAAACATACCCAAGTTGACTGGATAAACATTATCTGAAGTGTTTAAACTGGAATGTAGTGGCTCTGGGTTGTAGCTTTCGTGTACTCCCATGTCTGATCCTTTCATAGTAACCTCCACAATTTCAGGCTCTGGTTTGGGTTTAACCAGGTCTATGTTTGGTGGAGAACTGGTGGTAGATGTCGAAGGAGACATTTTGCGGGTAGTAGGCTTGTCGTGGCTGGGAGTTTGGGCAAAATGGAAAGGTAGGCGCCCAAGCCCATTTCCAGATGGGGAAGAAGACTGGAGTGTGGTTCGAGGCAGTCCAGGACTTGGAGAAGAAGAGGGGGATATGGGGGACTTGAGAGGTATTATGGACGGCAGGCCTCGACGGACTATAATCTCTTTTAGTGTGTCAATAGGTGAGCCATTCACAGACCATTCTGTGATCCCAAGCTGGCGCAGATGGGAGCGAGCATGACTGGAGAGGCCTTTGCGGTTCTCAAAAAGTTCTCCGCAGAATTCACAGCCCACGTCTTTCATCGGCTCTGGTAGAGAACAATGTATCAGTTTAATCTGGTGTGTAAATTATCAGACATAATTGTGGAAACAAATAATACACAAGGACATGCAAAAACACATAAAAAGTTGCTACCTATAGGAAAAGACATCACTTCTCCACTGTTGAAACGAAGGACCTGCAATGAAGAGGCTTTCGGCTTTTTTGGGGGTGGGCCCAATAAATGGTGGGTAGAAGAGGAGGTAGCTTTGGAGCCAATTGTTGTCCTCAAAGAAGAGGTTGCTGTTTTATATAGTACAGGGCTGGAGGGAAGAGATCTTTTAGGGGAAGTAGAAGTGTGGGGTAAGAGGGACGTTATGCTGGTCTTCTGGGACCTCAGGTCTTCTGGACCATCTGATAGAAAAGAATTTGCTCTGTTCTTAAAGTCATCAGTCAAGATGAACCTGTTGAGTAAGTCAATGGGAGAACCCTTGGATTCAGAGTACTCAATCCCAAAATGGCGCAAATGGGCACGAGCATGACTTGAGAGGCCTTTTCTTGTTTCAAACCATGCACCACACAACTGGCAAATAATGTCTTTAGAGTCCATATCCATCGCTGAAAAGGTGCGAGAGGAACAAAAATGTTAAAGAGACTGTAAGAGGGACAGACAATAAACATGCAAAAGCAACAAACTGATGACCACAAAATAACCAAAATAAATTACAAACAACTTCCTAAAAATTCTTTATTAGTATATAGTACATTAATTGCTATCTTACTAAGATTCAACGGGGCATCCGTATCTTGTGGTGCCCAGAATGGCTTGTTCAGACCGGAGACGTTTGTAGATTGGTTCTTTCCTAGGGTCTTATGCTCCTGGGATCGCAGTGGGGAAGACACTGGTAGGAGGGAGGAGATGGGAGCCTTTCTCAGCACTGGGGAAGGGGACCGAGACTTTACAAATGGAGAGGAAGACAGGGAGCCAGCTGCAGAGTGAGTAGTTGGGGAAGAGGAAACTTTAATAGCGGAACCAGCAATAGAGAAGGGGACAGGAGGCTTGGTGTCCAGCAGTCCTTCTTCAGTTTCAACATCTTTTGTGGGGCTTGGTATAGGAACAATAGGGGCATGGTGCTGGAGCTTCTTAGGAGATTCCACAGTAGGGGAGGTGCTAGTGAAGTGTGCATCAATGGAGCGTTCCTTAGTGATCTGGTAGAGGAGATCAATGGGTGCACCACTGTTCTCGGACATGCCGATGCCGAGCTGGCGTAGGTGAGAGCGGGCATGGCTAGACAAACCACGACGTGTCTCAAAGGCAGCACCACAAAACTCACATTTCAACAGGTTAGAGCCTGGAAAACAGAAAAATGGTGATCTTATGCATTTTGATAGAGGGGACTGCTAACCATTTTTTTTTTATTTATTCACTAAGCAGAGTTAATAGACCTTTACTGACTCTACACTGTGGAAATCAAAACTAAGTTTTGCAAAATGTCATGCAAAATCAAGGTGACAGGCCAGAATAATAAGGACAAACATTTGTAACATAACATCCCATCAGTTCAAATATTCATGTTCATGCAATTAGCTTCAAATTCAGATTTTGTTTTATTATTGCAATTTCTGTCCATATTTACTCTATCAGGTTATTCCAAACCTGCTTGAATTTCTGTGGAACACAAAGGATTAATTTTTAAAGAGTATTTTCAGATTTGAAACAACATCACAAAATGTATAAATGATGGAGTTCATTTTCGCGCAAGCTATTATTTTGAAAGTAGATTAAAAATCTAAAATTCATATTACCCATAGCGTCTGTCTCTTTGAATTCAGGGCTCTGTTCCTCAATAGAGAACAGGGTCTTTTCTCTTGGACTTGCAGCTAATTTATCTGTAACAGGCATTTGGCCCTCCTCTTCTTCCTCTTCCCCATCCTCTGCCTCCTCCCCATCTGTATATGCATAGACAGATACATTTTTTATTAAGATAATTGTAGAGTCAAAGCCACCAAAGTCTCAAATTAATGTTTCCTTTAAACAAACTGTAACTAGCTTTACCTTCATCTAATGCACAGAATAAAATAAATAAAAAATATATAAAATATATATAATTAATTCATGCTTAATTACCAGGTGATTCTGTAAGATTATCCGTTATACGACATCTGCTAAATATTTTGCTTATTATGGGCTCAGTAACTTAAGACAATCACAGAATATAGTTTGATGTCAATTTCAGCAAAATAATTTTAACATACATAATTTCAACCTTCTAATAGCCCTTAAAATTCGCTTCATTTTCTTTTTGCGATTATACACTGTACGATTTCCAGTCGTAGTTTGGTCCAATCATGACATTAACAATCTCCCAGTTCTTTTGCCATAAATGTAACAAATTCATCAAATTCACACTATTTTTTACCTCATTTCTCCCGCTCTCTCTTAAGGACCATACTGCACAAAGAAAATGTTACAGAGGGAATAACACACTCCATCACCCTGCACGTGTTGTTCTGAACAGTTTTTAAAATTGACAAACTGCTGATAAAACTAGAAAAACAACTAGCAATGCTGACTAACTGCAACCAAATAGATTATAAAACAACAGGTTTGTCTGACTTAAAGTTGTTTAACTTTGATTTCTCAAGGCTAACTGTAAGAAGAAAATATACAGACTGATACTTTTCACTCCAGAGGTAAATTCAGCAGGTCTACATTCAAGCAGCATACATTTTCTTTTTCTTTTGAAGCTCTTGCTGGTCTTTCTCTTCTCAGCATATTCAATATAATAAGCTGTGAACGCGTTCCAGCGGTGGGCGTTTCTGTTCTGTCATTTGATCTGTCCTAGACACAATTCTAGCAACATCAGCCCTTTTTCTGCTCAGACTGAAAATGAAAATTTACTGTAATGGCATACTCCATGAAATAACAAGACAATAAAAAGAGAGCGAGAAGAAAAAAAAATATATATATATATATATTAAATGTAGTAAGTTAAAGACGAAAACGCACCGTTTAATAACTTATTCAGGACAGCGTGAAAGAAAACAAGTAGCGCTAACATTTTCTTCTCAAAAATGTTTTTGTCAAAGTGCGCGGAGAAAGAACCAAGAAAAAGAGAGCTGGCGCGCTCCATTTCAACATTAAAAAAGCACCTCAAGTAAAATGGCGAAGACTCAGCCTAATTTCGAGAATCATAAAGACATATGCATTGGAAAAAACAGAAGCCGTCATTTTGACAGGACATAAAAAGCTGCCTTTATTAAGCACCTGAGCGCAAAATGTCACATATAGTGACTTTCCAGATCGAAAACTGTTCAGGCAGCAGGGGAATGAAGTCGCTCTCGTACGTGCATTCTGTCTCACTGGACCATTCCTGGCATCAGTGATTTAAAACGCACATCGGGTATGACAGGAGCTTGTCTTAAATGTTAACGCGATTGCATGCCATGCAAGCTTTAAAAGTGGCGAAGCTCCGAGCTATTGCATCTCTCATGCATCCCCATGCACGGCGCGGAAGTGCATGCACTCACCATTCAGCGGCTGCAGCGCATCGGACTTATTACAGCACCTACAGTCAGACAATTTTTCCGCTATTGTTTGTGTCTGCGGGGAGGTGGAAGCAGCCATTTTGCCCCGCACACATGCACTAACGCACCAAGGCGTGACGAACCGAGTAAAGGCGGAGACTAGGCAAAATATTAAATGTCAGAAATCAATTACATTAATGAAGATTGCATTAAGAAATTAGCAAGTGTTCTGCACAAAAAGCTTTACAGCTGCTTTCACAACTCTGCCCCTGACAGCATTAAAAAAACCCCAAGGCATTCAAAAGCTTTTGAGGATTCCTTTAGTTTATTTTGAACTTCAGACCACTACAAAGCAGATCAGGTAAAGGACACTTAACCCTTAATGTTTTGCCAGTTATAATAAAAATAACTGAAAAGTCAAAAAAAGTAAACAAAAGTTAAACCAATATGAGATTCCACTAGATTTTGCATCTTTGCTAATGCAATTGCAACCATTTCCAACAATAATTGATATTTTCATATATTTTTTAAAATAATACATTTCTATATACCCATTTCCTCTGATAACAGCATGCACTAGCATGGACTTCACAAGTTTGTGTATAGCTCTTTATTATCCAGAGTTTTAAAGACCATCTTGTGCTTCAGTAGAATCAAAGAACATTTTACAAAAAACAGTGACAAAAATAATACTTTTTACTTGTACGTGTGCATAAAGATTATTTAAGAGTCTGCACTTTTTATCACTACTATATTATATATTTATAAAAAAAAAAAAAAAGATAACTCATGGCTTTATTTTACGTTTTTGAGAAATCAAGCAGAAGTAAAACCTTTCCACTTACCCTCTAGTTCGCATATATTGTGCTCTTCCTTCCAGCGCTGTTTTGGAGAGTCAGAAGTAAGAAGAGTGGTGGTTTCTGCTGCCATGTCCTCCTCATCCTTTATGTCTTTCCTGCACTCTTGCTCCTCATCAGAGTTTTGCTCTTGACTTGCATGTGTGGGAGCAGTGGGTAGAACAAGATCTGGATGCTTGGCAAAGAGCTCTCTGAGAATATTAATGGGAGAAACCGTGACTTCCCAGTTGGTGATGCCAAAGTCTCTGAGATGGGCTCTGGCATGACTGGAGAGTCCAGCTCTGGTGTCAAAGCCGGCACTGCAGAACTCACATCTCATTACACTGAAGGTCGACGGGTCAAAGTTGGCAACTAGAGGTGGCAATGAAGAGAACAGCATCAACACAAGCCTTTGGTTCTGTGTGGCAGGCAATTAAACTTTCATAATGCATCAAGTTAATAAACATCAACAAGGTTTCATTTACATTTAAAAGCATCCTCACCTTTTTTCTTCTTTTTCTGGTAGGAGAATTTCTTCTCAATGGCATTGACCTCTTCCGGAGAGATGAAGTGCCTAACATTGTAACTGACACCCACTCTGTTCAGGTGACCCCTAACATGATTGGCTAGTCCGATGCCATTATGAAAGCGATCTGGGCAATAAGGGCATTTTCGTTCCACATTCTTTAACAACCCATCTCTATCAACATCTTCATCATCTTCCTCAGTTAATGCATCAATAAGACGACTAACAACATCCTCTTCATCTTCTTCGTCATCAATATCATCATCATCATCATCATCCTCTAGTTTTGCAGCAACAAGTGTGTCTTCTCCGCTCTTCTCCTGACTATCAGATTTGTCTTCATTGAGTTTGGGTTCCTCCTCCTGTGCTTCAAACTGTTTCTTTGGTGAGGAGGGATTTGCTTTGAGATCCAGATCATTGGCAGGTGGCTCCGTCTCTGGGATGGGGTTAATGTGGAGTATTACAGAGTGTTCAATAGTTATAAAATAAAATAAAATAAAATCAATACCAATATTGCACGTTTTAATGGTTAAATGCAAACAAAATGCATGGGATGCAATGGGAATGGTGACAAGCTGAGTTGATGGAATAGTTGACCTAAATGGAAAATCTGTCATCTTTTATTTACCCTCATCTTGTCCCATACTTGAACGACTTCCTACGAAAGATGAATCATGTTACTTTGAACAATGTCCTACCAAAAGTTGCTCCAAAAAATAAAAAGTGTTGTGAATGCCCATCAGAATTTCTCCTTTTGTGTTCCATGGAAGAAAGATTGTCATATAGGTTTGGAACATGATGGTAAGTAAGTGATGACAATTCTCATTTTTGGGCTCATTGTATACAAAAGGAACAGCTTGGCCTGGCTACTCTGCAACTGTTTAAGATCTCTGTGGCTCTGCTCATCACTCACCCATCACCCTGCTCCAGGAGAGGGGAGTTTGGAGGTCAGAGCTGAGAGACTCTATGAGGATGAAGGGTAACTCGTTTCTTAGCTGGGCTTGCTGCCCCTCAAGCAACCCCAGCCTCTCTGCTGCCCCTCGGAGGCTGGCTGAGAAGCTGCTCTTCAGCTGCAAGGCCATGGCAGGCACCTCCACAGAGTCTGCAGGGGAAGGGACCAGGTTCAGACCAGGGTGAAACCTGGGATTTCCCCAAGTTTTTGGCCAAGCGTGACTCAAGTGATCTTCTAGAATTTCAAGGCTTTCCATTTGCCTTCCATTCTAGTATTGGTCCTTGCTGACTATTGCCACCCACTGGGCTATCTGTTTGGGATTCTTCTCCTACAATACAAATTTAAGAAAGATATTCTGTACACCACCAGCAGTGGCCAATAGTAAGCATTGGCCAATAGAACAGCAAGTAATCCCTCACAATTACAATGAAATGGGGAGAGTCACTACACTCTTTTAACCAGCGGCCAATCAAACAGAGAATTGCAATACACAAATATTGGTTTAAGGATGGTTCTGGCACATCAAATCCAGGCATCACAATAACACAGCAATACGTGTACAAACATAGTGCACACACATATACATGCTTCACTACAAGACAAAAGACGGTACGTTTAATGTATTTATTCAGATTTTACCTATATGATATTGTAATTGTAAAAAGCACATTCTGTTCTGTTGTGGTGGTTAATGACAGTAGTATTTAATGTGACAGTGTTATAAAGAGATGGTGAGAAATTTATGAAAAACACAGACCTTTTTGAAAATACATCAGCATTTTAGCAGTAAATATTTCATTAGTTTATGACATTTTACAGCCTTTCTTTTTAATATTTCTAAATGTTGCACTGGTAAGTACAGTATTTCTGAGCAACTTATATGGCATTCAAGTTTTACACATTGTGCATATCAAGTCTTTCCATTGTTACCACCTTACCAGTTTATCTACAAGGCTTCACACTGACTGGCCTTAGTATAATAACCTGTTATTGCCTTACCTGTTTTAGAGTCTTGTATTGAATCATGTTCTAGCTCTGGTGCTGGAATGTCTTCTCTCTGGAACTTATCTTCAGAGATTTGGACTTGTTTTTTCATAACAGGAGTAAGGGTGGTCTTAGGATCTAGTCTTGTACTCGCTCTTGTGCGTCCCAGTTTACCTCTTGTGGCCCGGACTGAGCGTTTATTCCCTATACTCTTGAAAGCCACGTCCTTACGCTGCGGAGCAGCCTTGGGAATTGGCGACGACATGAGATGTTGAGGTTGTGATAAATTCTCCTCCACAGGATTATCCACAGTTGTTCTGGACTCGTCTGTTTGTCTCAAATCCTTCGCATGCTCTGTGTTTTCATGCAGAGTTGTATTATCAGGCTGCTCTGTGGCTTCTCCTGGGGTCACAGAAGCACTTTGACAAGACAACGAACTGGAGTCCACCTGTGAAGCGCCACTATCAGGCTGGGTTTCTTTAGATTTTTTGGATGCCCTGATGGGGTACCTCTTGTTTAGAGGCGACGTGACAAGAGCTGACGTAACATCTGCAGATTGCCCTTGCACTTGTCCTTTCTTGCAGGACTTCTGTTGAAATCGGGGTGAGGTTCGATAGACACCAGCTCTTGTTCGAGTGTTGTGCATCTTGGCATGCTCAGCAAGTTCCTGTGGCAAATCCGAGCTAAAGTTGCACTTAAGACACACAAACTGGCTAGCATCTGTCGACTCTTGGTTGACTGGCTCCGATGCCTTACTGCAGCTGGCTTGCTCTGCCACCCGCTTATCCCCCTCTTTTAATTTTCCAATCTCTTCAAGGATTTTCTGCCGTGACTCCTTGTGGCGTCGCTGATGTTCCAGCAGCATTACTTTGTCTGCAAACTCCAGACCACACTCTATACATTCAAATGCATTTTTATTAAGATTTCCACTCAAAGAGTCTTTTTCTCCACACTGCCATTTCTTCCCGGATTTACCAACCTGGCCATGCTCTTGCATGTGTTCACGTAGATGGGTGCGTTTTTTGAAGTAAATGCTACATTCTACACATGTAAAAATCTCTTGGGAGAGGTCTCCATCCAGTTGGTGCTCTACTACTAACCTCTGCCTTCCCCGTACCTTCACTTCTTTCTCCTCTTTATATTCGAACATCCCTTCCCCAACCTTTGTGGTTTTCCTACGCTCTTTTGCTTCCGAGGCTTTTCCTCTGGTCTTCCTGCCAGATCCCGTTGTGCGCTGCCAAGTGTCTAAGCCCGAGAAAGGCCTCAATATGGCCCTCTTCTTTCTTCGGCGCTGGATGAAGGTGCAGTGCGCCCAAGGTCCAGGTGGTGGACTTTCTGGCTCAGAGTCTCCTGGGAAGGTGTATACATCTGGCTCTTTGGTGATCTTCTCTTCCCGCCCTTTACTATTAAGCATTTTCTGCTCACCTTTCTTGTCTTTTTGGCATCCCTTCTTTGGGGTCATATCTGGTAGATGGCTCACTTTGTCTTGTTCCACTGCAAGTAAACAGCAAAAGGCTTTATTGACTTAACTCATTTATATATATCTAACAATAAAAATATGCCTTAAAGTACTTATTTTTACGTTTTGCTGTATGTTTAGGTAGACCGGAGTCTATAGTTTCCATCTCCTTGTATGTAACATCTCCTTGATTCTCCACCTCCAGGGGAGCAAGTGGGATCTTCTCAAGAAATAGGTGCTTGGTTTCCACAGGTTCTTGGCACTGATCAACATCAAATCTGCAAGCATAAGGAGTAAAACTGATGAATAGGTTACTGTTTATTTCCATCAAACCCCTCAATGTTGGAAAGAAAACTTAATGAATGCATTTTTCTATGAACCCGTTTTTCCGTATAATCATCTGTATCTCACCTGTCTTCTTGTTGTCCAGAGGTGGGACTTCCCGGGCTGTGAGCAGCCAGACCATGAGGGTTAGAAAAGTGCTGAAGTTCTTCCTCTGACATAAACCATTGGAACCACACAGAAACACAAACAATATACACATGACTTAACAGAAAGCAGTAGACTCACAGTTATATCTACAGCATGTAGACAAACAAAACCATTAAAGCTGCTCACAGAGAGACGAGTTACACAGTACAAACACAGAATAGAACTAGCTGAATCAATGCAGATTCTTATTTCTGTTCAGTTTCTTACACTTTTAGTACAAAAGGTACAAAAGCTGTAAAGAGTGCATATTGCTACCTTAAAGGTACATATTAATTCATACAGTGTACATATAATGTGTACCTTTTTTAAAAAATGTACTGCAACATTGACAGCTTTTGTGCCTTTTTTTCTAAGAGTGTATGATTCAGACATGCGTTTTTCACTGGCAAGAAATAATGAACCAAAGAGACAATTACCGTCCAAGGTTTCTTTCTCTGAATCTGAGTCCCATGTAAGAGATGAGGGGAAGGCTGAAGATCGTGGACTTCTCTGCACTTTACCACAATGCTCCAGTGCAGGGAAAAAGCATTTTGGACCATCTGAATCTCCATTTCCATCGCCCTTCTCCATGTCATCATAATGCAATAACCCCCCCTGTGAGTTCAGAGGGTTGAAACAAGTCCAACATAACATAGTTCTGTTTAGGGGAGAAATAAAATGTTGCACGATTCTCACACAGGTGTACACTAATTGTTAAAAAAGTGTTAATCTGTATCAAAAGCAATGCCTCCCACATATTTGTTTAATTAATAGATTACAGTTTTTTTATTTTATTTTATAGTTATAGTATAGCTATATTTTCTATGTCTATTTTCATCTTTCATTTGGAAAGATAAACACATTAATCCAAAAAGAAAAAGGGGAGTTAAATGCTGTGTCCCAAACTGAATACTATCCTTTCTGAATAATATTATTCCAAAACAAAATAAGAGTGTCTTATATGTCAAAATACAAAAATAAAAAGTAAAAAGAAAAAAAAACTAAACATGGTGAATATGCTAAATTGACAGTAAACTAGAGAGGTTTAGATAAATTGGTTTGAGTGAATAATAATCAATATTTGAACCTGATGAAAAAAACAATTATGTAATGCACATTATATTTAATCTGCAACAACATTGTGAACTTTTATGAAGATGAATTTGGTCATTAACTTTTAAATGTGTCATTATGCAAACACAGAGAGTGCTTAGCACAAGAGACCTAGAACTGGCAGATCAACATGCTGCTTCATTTATAACATGGTAGGAAATTAAATGAAACTTACTGTGGAGGATTTAAACTGTGAGAAGATGATTGACAGGGCAGTTTAAAAAGTGACAGGATGCATGTAACTAAATGACACAATTATGATGAACTACTGTGTCCCAAAGCTTGTCTACTCTTATGTAGTAGTATTTTTCTTCACAAAAAGAATATATTTTAGGGCACAGTATAAGCAGGTGAGTTGATAGGTGCCTTGACTATACCAGGAAGGTGTAGCTGAGTAAGGAGGTGGATGTTGAAGGCAGTAGCCCTTCACTGGACATCAGATCTTGGGGGTCTCTGGTCGAGATATCCTCCTCGGGCTCCATGGTCCCCTGTGGTGCACTAGCTAGGGTGCAACTGCTGTCCACTTCTCCTGTCCTACATTACGAAGAGCAATTCCATTTCTGGACAAAAAATACAAGCACCTCAGATGCAATCTTACGCAAGCACATACATGGACCTGAAGCCTCAAAAGTCAAATTATTATGGGTTCTTAAAGAAAACCTATAAAAGAGAACTTGCCAGATGTTCATCAACTCAAGAGGTTAATTAATTAGCTATAGTGTACCGTGCTGGCCACCGTTTGAAAGAATGCGTTTTGAAAAACGAAATCTTTGTGTTTAATTCGGAGTGTCACTAAGTCTGACCTATTTTACCATGCCTCATTTCCTTTGATGATAATATCGAAGGAGGCCGTTTTTACTGAGGGGGGAAAACGTATACCGGCTCTCGAAATAACGGAGCTCGTCTATACAGTTTGCACGCGTTTATAACTTGCGGACTGTAAGCAAACGCCGTCCTTCTCCAGGAAGACGATCTGTTAACCATCTCCCTGGATGTGTGCGGCGAGGATGGAATTGTGCAACACTCACGGAAAGCGGCCTGTCTTTGGAATCTTCTGCGTCCAATCACATCGCGCTCTCCATGTCCTATATGGATTGAAGTGACACGAACGCACTGACGCTTATACAGCATGTGTGCGTTGCGCTTTATGCGTCCCAGAGCGTCGCTGCCTTCCCTCAGGAGCACCGGGAAAAGCATATAGGTTTGGCAAACGCTGAAGACCGCCTTTGCACTCTAAACACCGGACTCCATGTTGTTAGTTTCGGAGGGATGGTGACGTTGGTGGGGAGGGGAAAGGAGTTTGTGTATCAGCCACGCTGTAACTCTTTCACAGCAGGTTGAGAGATGAACGATACCTGATCAGCGCGACAACAGCGTTTCTGCGTGCGCGGACTACTTCACTGCATGACAAAAAAATGCTTTTAATGTGAAGAGAAAAAATAAAATAATGTAAAATAATCTTAAATCACGTTAAACATATATAAAACTGTAAAGGAGAAAACATTGTATGTAATAATGTATGTAGTAGGCTATTTAGCTTAAATATGTTTTTATATATTTTTTTAAGTCAGTGGTTATAATAATCTGCTGCATGAATGTGTAAAATTAGCCCCTTGCATGATAGAGTAGCCTAATATATATCTGTTCTATATGTCTAAACATTAGCAATGTTACTTTAGTGACTTTAGCGCAAATGTGACCCTGAAAACCAGTCATAAGGGTCAATTTGGGTTTTTTTTTAATTGAGATTCATGCATGCTCTGGAAGCTGAATAAATAAGCTTTTCATTGTGTATGATTGGTGTATAAACGCCTTTAAAGTTCCCCAAATGACGTTCTTAGCAATGAAAAGGCCATTACTAATCAAAAATAAATTTTGATATATTTACTGTAGTAAATGTACAAAATATCTTAATGGAACATGATCTTTAACATCCTAGTGATTTTTGGCATGAAAGAAAAATCTGTATAATTTTGACCCATACAATGTATTGTTAGCTAATACTACAGTTGGGGTACTCGGTCTCGAGTACAGTATATAAGAGACTCGAACTTGTCACGGACTCAAACCTTTCAGACTCTGAACATGTCCAACCTAGTACAGGGAGTGTTTATGTCACCGACTCGATGCATTATCATGATATTCAGTATTTGTTTGAGTTTTCAAGCCTTGTCCAGTATTTGAAAGCGGTGAACGTGTTCTGCCCATTTTGGACTCGGATTTGTCTCGGACTCGACTGGTCAAAGACTTGTACTCGACTCTGACTTGAATTAGGTGGACTCTTAACCCAACAACAGCTATTACTACAAATATACCTGTGCTACTTGTGACTGGTTCAGTGCTCCAGGCTCACAAATAGTGCAACTGCTCATATTTTAGCACTAAAAAGCTCTGCAATTATTTATATATATTAAGCCGAAAGGAAAAGTGGTTTGCTGATTGTGGATGTGATGTAGAAATGAGGCGACCAGGTTGTCGGTCAAGGTTAAAGAGTAAAGGTCCTTGACGGTGGACTGCAGCCCAGCCTCAAGTCCAAGGAGCATCGGGGCCAACGCCACATTTGAACCATCTAAGGTGAGAACCACACCTTTCTCCTTTGCCACCTCTGACAGGCTGTGGTTTATGACCTCGATGACAAAGGAAGTGACTGATGGATCTGACACAAGATCACGTGCTTCACTGAGGTCGCTGAGGTAACGCTTTATGAGGTCATTTTCAAAGCCAGCAGCCTTACGTAGACCTTTCACCACATCCAGCATCTGAAGACCTGGATTCACAGCTTCAATGCCCTCCACAGCTCTGATGAAGTCCTTCATGTGCTTCGTGGTGGTGGCTGATGGAAAACAAGGGAGAAAAACATTTACATTTTTGACTCAAACACAGGCACTGGAGGATTTATTTATGAGTATACAAAAAAAACAAGTAAAACATATTGAGTAAATGTATTTGTTAAGATGATCATGAGCTTCACCAACGTCAATGATTAATTAGTGCAGATTCTTACATGATACTAAAAATGTCAAAGCAGAGTTACACAAAGAGTGACATAAATTACTTTTACTATTTCGACCCTATTGAGAAAAAGAGTGCTGACATTCTTTAAAAGCGTCATTCATGGCCAAAGAAGTTGTTTGAAATTACATAACTTAAAAAGTTACGAATGGACAAAACTTTGGAAACATGTGTTGTAGCCTACTTGTACACATAAAGAAATAAGTAATTATTCAGCATAATGACTAGAAAACTGCATATCTGACTTACCTTCAGCAGCAAACACCTGAAGCAAGTAAAGTAGCAGACACAAGTGACGATCCATGAGGACAGATCTTGAGAGCAATGAAGAGTCTGTGTTCACTCAGTCTGGTTATGCATCTACCCTGAACCTCATACGCCTTATAAATACATGCTAATACTTATGTAAGCACATGCTGATAAACTAGTTCAATTATATAAAGATTTAGCTTTGAGAAAGGGACAGGTGCTTTCTACTGGTCTCAAATAAACTTGTAGTTAAATAAACCACCAATTAATATGTCAAGAATCCTTATTATCCTTGTTAATTACCACAGTCAGCCAAAGCCTTGTGTTTCAACTTTCAGGCAAAGCATGTAGGTAAAATAACATGCAGTTGTGCAAATTCATGTGTAAATGACTACAATTTCTAAATGATGAGTTAATAATGATGCGCCTCAACAAGTACACAGCATAATGATATGTTCACAAACCATCAGCTAATAATTAATTAACGAAAGTCCTTAAGTGTTTATTAACTAGCAAAAATAAATGGCTTTTATAAACAGCGATGGTCATTAATTGGCTGATGGTTTGGCTCGTTGAGGCAAGTTAAATAACACTATTAGTTAATAAAATAACTTATTATGCAATTCATCTACAATGAGATATTTAATTGACAGCAGTTCATATATGAACTAATACATAACCAGACATACTCATAGTTGCTAATGTGGAAATCATTAATGAATAGCTTAGATAATCATGAATTATACATTAATTCAGTATTATCTGTGCATTAGTTAAGCATGAATTAACACTTGTTAATGTACACGTATTGTAAAGTGTTACCTATCCTACTACTACAACATGCTACGTTTTGATCTCTGATACGGAGATGCATAAAGTGCATCCTTGTGTTAATAACTCATTAAATATGAGTTTTGGTATTCTTGTGTCTAAAAAAGTGTTGATTTTATTGGTTGTTATCTTTTTATGCACTGAGATTGAAGAACTTCTGCCCATCTTTAATTTTGAGAGCCTCTGCCACTCTAAGACCTGATTTCAGTTATCTTAATCAGTTGCTAGATGTTCTCCCAGCTAAATAATTTCCAAATTTCTTTTCTCTTCTTGTTTTATCAGCTCTTTGTTTCCCCTGTTCCAAATTGAACTGCAGCAGGGATGAAATTTGAAATGGCTATGGTGCATCTCTAGTAAATTAGGGTGGCATTGTGTAAAATTTACCAGAACATTAGCATTTTGTAAAGGTACTTTACTTTTGAACGATTTAAAGCAATTTGGATTTCGCCAAACGGCCTTGATTAATGACTACTTGACTAGATTTGTGTGTATTGTTGTGTGTAATAACAAATGATAACAAGATATGATTTTCAAAAGGAATTTATGACCGATACATGTAATGCATGTACTGATTTCCAGAGACACAATTAGAGGAGTCTGTTAATTGTTGATGCCATAGTCTTCAAGGCAAATAACTCTGTAGAGGAAGGCAGAGAAACAAAGACAGACAAAGTTAAGGTCTCCTGCAAAGTCAGAATCAAGTAAATATAATAAATCCCATTAATAATTTATCTTTTTACCTGGTAACGCTCCCATGTCTGGATTTCACGGTAGAAGGAGTTTCCTGGGCAGTCAGTGGAAGTAGCTTGTCTGTGTCCGTATAAGGAGTAAGATGAAGACAGTCGACCACTGTTCACAGCACAGCTGGTGAAGTCGTACCGCACCATGTCCATCGCACTCTTGATGGGGAGGGCGGAGGTATAATCTCCAATAAAGCTGACACCATAGCCTTTGGAGTTGTACCCATAAGTGTGGGCACCGACCCAATTCCAGCCTCGACCTTCATACAGGTTTCCATCAGAACCTGCAACAAAACTACAAAGGGACGAGTAATGATGACTATAAGAAATTATACTCTGTTATAGGCTTTACAGTCCAAATTGGGGCTTTCCTAACCTGTATCCAATGTCAGACCATCCATTGGTTTGCTGGTGGAAGCGCTGCATGGAGCGCATGTCACTGGCACATTGATCAAAGGTGGTGCAAGGCTTGGAGGGTTGATATGTGTGGTGGATGAAAAGATACGGCACAGGAAGAGACAGATACGAGGGAGAACCAATGAAAGCTGCAGCTCCCCATTGAGATCTTGTGATGATGCTGGGACAGACTTAGGAGGGAAAAACACTACATTGCTACTGACAGATTACACATTTGTCATAAATTAAATGTGCTACTTGGTAGTGCTTAAATGTGCAGTAGAATAAAATAAAATGTCTATTAAAAAAAATAAAAAAATAAAAGTGACTATTAAACATAGTAAAAAATGAAAGGTGCAGTATGTAATATTGACAGCTAGCAGTTGAAATGAGTACTAAAGTCTAAATTCACTAATTTAGAGAGATTACCACACTAGCAATAGTGAGCGGTCCAGGGTAAGCCTGCCAGTGATGGGTCCTGAGGGGAATTTTTTTTTTGCTTTCGTGTACTGGTGAAAACAAATTCAGCAGATGACAAACCCTTTGATTCGGGCACAGGGATGAGCCCTTCAAAATGGAATGTAGGATGTGATCCCAAACAACTTCTCTGTGCAAAGGTTCATGGGGCCCCGAAGTGTCCCATCATTTGTACCCTTAGAAATTCTTAATTCCCAAGGGTCTTTTGAAATGGCTAGTTTTGAGCACTTTGGTTTGGAATTACCCTTTTGACCCTGTTTGTTTTCACTCTGAAGTGTGATATAATTCATTTGGAACGCACCAAGAATCTGCCAGAACAAAAAAAACTGAGCTGACCATCCCTCCAGAGCCTGACCTGACTAGGTCCATAAGCCAGCAACATCCCCAATGGAGTACTTGTTGAATACGAGGAAATAGAGGGAGGACCTGCCCACACTCCAGCCGCTGACCTCTCCAGTAGTACCTGATATTCTGGATGAGTCTGATCCCGTTTCTCCTGTCTCCACTAGTTCTGCCCAGCTCAGATTCTCCTGTGTCCAGACCTGCCTCCCTCCATCATCTCTCTCAGATTCTGTCATTTCCTTGGTCTTGTTTCTGCAAGTTATTGTCAGTCCCTCAGCTTATCCTCAGTCAGCTTCATCTGGGTGCTCTGATTCGCCTTGAGCCTTCCTGTCTCCAGCTTTGACTTGGCATGGGGATCCCCTTTCTCTGCCTTCATCCACTGAACCTTGGCTTTCTACCCTTTGGCTCCACCTTGGCTTCATGTGCCCTTGTCTCCACAATGGTATGAGGTTCCCACATCCCTCTGGCTCTGCCTTGGTCAGTCGTCAGCCTGCCCCTGCCATGGGATACCACTCAGTCTTCCTCATGGGACTTCCCTGCCTCAGCCCCGTGAGCCACCAGCTCCACTGTGGCCCTCCAGGCCTACTTTATCACCCAGGTTCCTCTGGTCATAGAGTTTTTTAGATCTATGCAGAGGCTTTTAGGATGGGTAGAATTTGATTCTGCGATCTCTGATCAAGTACATTTGCTGTCATTCATGGCTCCAGTATGCTGTGTTTTCCAACAGCTGGCAACCCAGGGTGTTGAAATACTATTGTGTGAAATGGCATCAGGCAGAATTCCACAAACCAAAACAAAAACACATTCCAACATGGAATGTGCATTTCGAAGTAGAACGATTGCTCCATATTTCCCCCCAGAGAAATTAGTGAATTAAACATGTTTCTTAAAAATCTGCAAACATTTTATGGTATGTTTATGCTTTAGTACAGTCAAATAAAATACATACTGCACCTTTACGTCCGCTGAAAACATATACTAAGGAAAATATGCATTTAAATATATCCAAATTTAAAATATTTTCATCAGTATAAAATGATATAAATATGTTTAATTACCAGCATACACATGGACAAACTGGTCAAAGCCTTGGTTCATAACATCATCCAGCCTCTTCCTCTCAGACTCGTTTAAGCTGCGGCGGACTGTTAGAGCCTGGACCATCTGGCTTTTCAGCAAAGAGAAGCTGACGAGGTTTTTGAAGTTCATCCTTCTTTTCTGACTGATGAGACGGGGCGATGCGTCCAAGCCTGCGGCGTCAGGCTGGTGGCTGTAGTAACTCTTCAGCAGGACACTCAGTGAGCGCTCATGAAGGTCAGACGTGGAAACTTCTGACCCCAGAATGAACCCATCAATACCTCCGGTTATTACAGCATCGGTCGCCAAGGAGGGCAAATCAGAGAGAGCGTAGACCTTTGGGGATGAGATGCTATCCCAGAATCCTTTAGTGCCGAAAGGAAGAGTGGTTTGCTGATTGTGGATGTGATGTAGAAATGAGGCGACCAGGTTGTCGGTCAAGGTTAAAGAGTAAAGGTCCTTGACGGTGGACTGCAGCCCAGCCTCAAGTCCAAGGAGCATCGGGGCCAACGCCACATTTGAACCATCTAAGGTGAGAACCACACCTTTCTCCTTTGCCACCTCTGACAGGCTGTGGTTTATGACCTCGATGACAAAGGAAGTGACTGATGGATCTGACACAAGATCACGTGCTTCACTGAGGTCGCTGAGGTAACGCTTTATGAGGTCATTTTCAAAGCCAGCAGCCTTACGTAGACCTTTCACCACATCCAGCATCTGAAGACCTGGATTCACAGCTTCAATGTCCTCCACAGCTCTGATGAAGTCCTTCATGTGCTTCGTGGTGGTGGCTGATGGAAAACCAGGGAGACCGATAACACAAACACAAGAAAACAAGAATGTTTTAACAGTAACCATATTTACTCAACCACCGCTTTTAAAGCAATGTTATCATGAGGAATCAACTATCAAGAGTTCGTTCTACTGTGACCTTCAGACCCTAAAATCCAAAAAAATACCCACAAATTCACCTAAACCAATAAAATCAACTCTTTGACATGAGTCAAAACTGTATTGTGAAACAGGCATTACTGAAATTAATATACATACACAAACATAAACATTGTGAACTGACATGATGTCAAGGAATGTAAAATGTTATAGTCTTTTATCACTTCTGCTTGTCTTTTGTCAAACCTGGGAGTACGTGGTCTGTTATTCAAGCAAAGTTATTGTAACTAAAATGAAAAAAGAAGTTTATTTAATAATGGACAGATTTCAATTTTTTTTACATTTCTGTTTTAAATGACAACAAAGGTGAAAAAATGACAGAAATCTAACTTGAGTAAACAAAATATAGGCAATAGATCTAATGCTTGTACACATAATTAAACCAGTAATAATTCAGCATAGTAAGTAAAATATTGAACACATGACTTACCTTCAGCAGCAAACACCAGAAGCAAGAAAAGAAACAGACGCAAGTGACGATCCATGAGAACAGATCTTGAGAGCAATGAAGAGTCTGTGTTCACTCAGTCTGGTTATGCATCTACCCTAAACCTCATACGCCTTATAAATACATGCTAATACTTATGTAAGCACAAGATCTATCCTTGAGAAAGTGACAGATGCTTTCCGTCTGTTTACAGCTGAACAAACCAAACCCAAGAACGTACTACAAAACAAAGCCTGAAAAGATATGTCAAAATTGTAACTTCTGGTCACACTTTATATTAGGTGGCCTTAGCTAGCTGTACTAACATAAAAAAATAAGTACAGTGTACTTTTTATGCTCATATTGTATTGCAAAACACTTTTGCTGCTATTGAGGTGGGATACAGGTAAGCTTAGGGACAGGTTTGGTGGTATTGGTTGGATTTATATTGTATTATTATATTATAAAACGTTTTTAATGGGGGACGATTTACTTCAAAAAACAAATTTAAAAATTGAGAAATTATATAACACCCGTTTTAAAGCTTTCCTTTTTATGTAATCCAAAAGAAGTTTTCTTATTGGTAGTAATCTTTCCGATATGTTTAATAATTGTACAAGTTCTTCTTGTGAATAAGTGGAAACTGTGTTGACAGATGAAGCTTGTACAAACCTGTCCCTAATTCATAGACCCAGCCCAGGACGATACTACAATAATACATCCTAACATTCTTATCATTTCACTTCAAATAGAATCATAGTTTTTTCTGATTATACAACAGTGAATAAGCAGATATTTTTGCAGGTGTTTTTTAAGTTTCTGGATCTTGGAACTTACTCCCATGTTTTGTTTTTGTAGTTTAGATCAGAATTACACTTGGACAGAGGCTTGCATCAGTACACTTTCACATTTATTTTAAAATATACAAAATATTTTTATATTGATGTGAAGCTCTACATTATGGCTTTGCATTTGTATGGTTGTTCAGTTGTAAAGAGGAAAAGTAAACAAGTTGACCCTTAAACAGCACATCATTCACAATAACAAACTGATATATTATACAAAATGTACATATTCATAATATAACACAAGAGTGTTTGTGTACAGTTCATGGTACACGAGTATGCAAGGGCACACACAGTCAAACTCAACTCTGAGTTAAACGTCTCTTTCTCTCTTCATCAGTCCTGTTTCTCTCTTGAACAGAGAGGGAATTCAAACTCAGGTCACTTCTTTTGTGTCGGCTGGTCACTGCGTAGCAAGACCTCAGCGATCCATTCCATTGTCATCCTGGGGTTGCCCTTGGAAACAAGCCGCTCGCAAATGTTCACAAAATTCCAGCTCTTCCTGCAAGAAAATTGTTTTTTTTTTTTTTTAAAGATACATTTTTTTTGCCATCTTTCAGCCTTCATTGTGATAGGACAGATCAGAATTGACAGGAAGTGAAGTGGGGGAACGAGGGCGGGATCGGGAAAGGTCCTCAAATTGGGACACCCAAGTGTAATGGCTTTCGGTGCCGCCCACACACATTTTTTAATAGTTTTAGTTTACGATACCAAACTCATTTTGATTCAACATTTTAAATTTAAATGTGAATTTGAGAGTGAAAAAAAGTACAAGAACGAGAAACAAATCGTTTACCAGGCTCTCCTCTCGCCCCTTTAGGTCCTGCACTCGTTGGCTGAGCAGTTCCTCCAAGCCAAGTGATGGATCTCTGCAGTCACTCACACCGCGGGGAGAGTCTTCAACCAGACTACAAACAAAAGGGTCAGAAACCCAGTCTTAAAGTGATCCCATCAGCATACTGCAGCCTTGTTTTCATCATGCAACAATGCTACTAACCAGCAGAGGGCACCAAGAACATGTTCATGTACAGAGGAATGAGGGGAGCGAAGAACTGACACCAGCTGCTGAACCATCCCCATAGACAACACTGTATCTGAAAAACAAAGTACGAGCTCATGAAACACTTTTAGTTTCCATTCAGAGTTGTGAATTTTACTTGTGCGCAAAATTGGAAGATTGTCTAAAACGTTTGTGAATAAAGCACCGTTTCCATTCAAAGATGCATTAAATATCATAAAACAAAGTAAGTGAAGCCACTAATGTAATAATTGTCATTGCTTTGGGAGGTGGACAGACTTTGACGACAGACTTTGTTCAGGCATTTCAGAATGACCACCGCAACATTTTAGATGCTGTGCAACGAGATCCGTTCGCTGGTTAATTACGCAAAGTCACATGACTTTTTAAATGTGTATAAAGGAATGGATTCTGTTAATGCGTTTCCATCTGATTATTTGCATTGACACTTTGACGCAAAAGTCAAAAAACACTTTTTAGTAAATCAGGACTTTTTTTTCCCCCCTCCATTTGCCATTTCCATCACATGACACATAACTACTCCTACAAACTGGTAGTCTTGATGGTCTAAGAGAACAGAATCAGCACTACCTTTGTGTTCTGGATGACTGGTCAGAAGGTTTAACAGAAGGAAGGCTGATTTAGTTCTCAGTTTCTCACTGTCTGACTGCATCCCCCTCATCAGCACTGAAAAGCCATCGTGTGACACGAAGTCCCGCAGACCTGCTTCCTGTTCACGGACTAAACCTGTGAGAGGCAAGAGTTGAAGATTCTTAATTCAGAGACCGTATAAAGAAGACTTGTGACTGGATGCCTTTCAATTTAACAAAAAAAAACAAAAAAAAAAGTTGGGTTACAAACCAAAAATAACAAGGTTTATCAACTTTTTAAAAGTAAGAGCAAATATTTTCCATTTTTTTTGACTTTAACAATAAATATTGTGCATCCCATCAAAAGCTATAGTATAATTACAAATATTTAAAAATAAAAATAACAACAAGTACACTGTCCATTAGTATACTTCTTAATAAACAAAAAGTTGCCTAGTCAAATCCTAAAGTATGCTTTTAATTAAATGTGTCTGTCTGTTGGTATAAGTTTGGTTACATCAAACGTCCCTCCTCCTTAAAAACAAAGGACAATATGCATCTTGAGCTATATAAGGCAGCCTATAGCACATATTTCAGATGAAGGTTAAAGATGAAATGAATTTAGAATACATTTTGGTACAGTCAAATCCTGACATGGTCATGAAAGCGTTAGTATGCACTCACACGTTTTGTGAAAGCCCAGACATCCAAAGTAAAAACTTTCATGCACATGTATACTTACAGGACACTGCGTAGAGCGCTTTAACTCTAACCGTGCTGTTCGCGTCATGATCTGTGAGTTGCAGGAGCGTCAGCAGCGCCCCCTGGTTGAGCAGGTAGAACTGCACCTCTGGCATGTTCTGGGCACAGCTGGCAATGAGCTGAGCCGCCCTCCATCGAATCCCAGCCTCGGGGTGACGGAGACACCGCGACATGCACAAATCCAGACCGCCCAGCTTCATCAGATCTGGAAAAAAAAAAAAAAACAGTGAAGAGATGCACGTGTTACAAGAAGCTCTACACACTCACACACCTCTTGCATTGTCCAAGTTCTCGCAGAGCTCAGAAAGCATCTCCAGCGCTTCCTCTCGCTCGTCCTCCTCCTCCTCCTCCTCCTCCTCCTCCTCCTCACTCCCTCTCTCCTTGGATTCGTCTCTACACAGCACTTCCAAACAGCGTTTCATCTGCTCGACCTCATCCATCTGTCCTTTGCACACTTCCGCAAGGGCTCCTCTCAGAAACTCCATCCGCTAGAAAGTTGGACAGGAGAAAGCATTTTAATACTCAGCATGGCAGAATGCACTTGTACATCCACGTAAAGACACATTTTTGAGTTTTTCCGACCTCTTGCGTCATGGGTTCTTGCGGAGCTGGACCTCCAGAGGCAGAACCGGCCTCCACGGCCATCTGAAGCACACCTTGCAAATTACGAGGGTGATGCCTGTTACCTCTGCCTTCTGCCATCTAAGGAGAAAAAGATGTGTCGCGCATCAACAAGTCCGTAAAATACTTTTTAAAAAGGCCCAATAAATACAATCATTCAAACTTTTGTAAGGACAAACGACAGACATTTATTTATTTGAGAACTGAATTTATGTGATTCACATTGAGAACTGAAATGTTTCATATTTTTTGACATTCAATTACAAATATATTATCACAGATGTTCTTTTTTATTATAAACAGCATATCTGCACACTTGCAAGTAATAAACCTGTACATTCATTTAAACAATTACAATTAGTTCTGTATATAGTGCTTTATTATTCATTTTCTTCCATAAGCGTTACATATATTCCATTTCTCCCTGTTCTTCTGCACTTGGTCAAGTCAAATTACTTGTGTCTCTAACTTGTCATAATATCTTTCTGACTTACAGTTACTTTTCACAGTTGTAACGTCATATCTGTTATTTCAAATATATTTTCTCGTATATAGTGTGCTTGCAATCTATTTAATTCTGTTATACACCTCACAGATATAATATATCACAGATAAGGGTCCACTGGCCAAATATCAACAGCATCACATTCTACTCCAAGTACAAAATAAAGATAAACCACGTAAACACGGGAAAACAAAGCGGGCTTACCTTTGAAAACGATGTTTGGGAGTAGTATAAGTTATATAGCAGTAGTAGTAATAAGGTGAACAGGCTATGCTCTGATAAACACACCGCTGCGGCTCCAGAAGCTTCCAGATCTCTCGCTGCTCACAGAGACTCGTGCGAAGACAGTCGACGCGTAAACACGTCATCGAATTTACCGTAGCGACTCTAAATCAATGGCCAAGGGAAAGTAAACAATTAACAGCAAGATGTTGATATTATAAGGCCCTTGTGTTAAGTGCCTTTTTTTCTTCCCGCTTTTACACTAGTAACTTAGACTTGCTTTCGTTTTTACTTGTATTTTTAAAGCTTTCGAGTCCACAATAACGCGAACGAGAAGTTACTTTTATACTTTTCTATAAGTTTATTTTAGTTAAACCTTTCTTTATGTGTACCGCCTCAAGCTAACTGATACTTGCTATGGCGCTCGTATAACATTGCTCTTTTGTTGACTTTTATGTTTTTGATGGTCGATTTGTTTACGATGTTTACGGTACGGCGCAAGACGCGCCCGGCGTTTATGGCGTATGTGTGCTTCTCCGCGCGTGCGTGTTTGTCATTGTCCTCAAAATGGCTGCGCTCGTGGGCTTCCGCGCGTGCCTCTCCGGTGAGTTACAAAATGTATTTCTTATTCTTTCCGCGTGAATTCGGCATTGTGCTTATGCACGTTTTGCGTTAGGGATCGGTGATGTATAAACGTATATGTGAATGTGAGCGTGGGCGTGACAGGTATTGTGTGCAGAGGAAGGATGCTCGGCCTAGTAAGCAAGGTCAAGTTATATCGTATGTACCGTAGACATACAGCAACTTTAATGTCAGGTCGAGCATGCATATATAACTGAGAACATTTCCTAAATCTAGACCTCTGGGAAGTGGATTAAAGCATAGTCTCGTCCTATTTTTGGCTGCTGACGTTACGCAAAGAGACGTTTAATTCATTGGTCATGTGGTGGGTTAATTAATGTGATAATAAGCCCTGTTTTTAATTGCAATCATTAGTTAAAGTAACATTCCAACACATATCTGAATGTGATTCCCATGCAGATTAATTATTAGGTTTGTGTGTGACACAAAGCTCATTTTTCTCCTCATGTTTTCCAGCTCTGCAGTTGACCTCCCCAAGCTTACTGCTCAGCTCGTATAAACTGGTGAGTGTGTTCATGTCTTTTATTGGTCGTAGTATTATTAAGGAAATCAAAATATTCTAAATATGCATTTACTATTGCAACGCAAGACAAATAAAGCCGTTAAGATATAGGTGCATAATGGGTTTTTTCTCCTCTTAGTGTTCGGTTCCTCTAAGCCGAAGGACGTACGCAGCGGATGGAAAAAAGGTTTTCTCCCGTAGTAAACCTCATTTGAACATCGGGACCATTGGTCATGTAGATCACGGCAAAACCACGCTGACGGCCGCAATCACCAAAGGTAAACTGATGACTTGCTTTTTGCTCTCATCGATCAAAAGCGGTGCGCTGACTATATTTTCATCATCTGTTCGGGTCAGTTCTTGCCGAGGCCGGCGGAGCATGTTATAAGACGTATGAGGATATTGATAATGCTCCTGAAGAGAAGGCTAGAGGAATCACCATCAACGCCTCGCATGTGGAGTACACCACCTCCAACAGACACTACGCTCACACAGACTGCCCCGGACATGCCGACTACGTCAAGGTACTGCTCACACGTCTGAATACACCTCCATTCAAAAGTTTGGGGTCAGTGTTGCATCATATTGATCAAAAGTGACCGTGAAGACAGCCTTATTTTATTTCTATAGCACATTTAAAAGTTGCAAACAAATAACTTGTTAAAACTGGTATTTGCAATTCAATACACACACATTCAGTATATATATATATATATATCCTTTATACCATATATAGACCTATTTTTATTAAACGCATGCATTGTACATAATAAATATACGCAGTGCACATGCATGTATTATGTAAACAAAACCTTATTGTGCATCAGGATTAATCATTTGACGGCACTCAATTGCGTCTGTGTTATACTGCATGTCTCTGTCTAAAGAACATGATCACAGGAACCTCTCAGATGGACGGCTGCATCCTCGTGGTGGCGGCGACCGAAGGTCAGATGCCCCAGACGCGTGAGCACCTCCTGCTGGCACGGCAGATCGGCATCAAGCACATGGTGGTGTTCATTAACAAAGCCGATGCCGTGCAGGACAAGGAGATGCTGGACCTGGTGGAGCTGGAGATCAGAGAGGTGCTCACAGAGTACGGCTTCGACGGTGAAAACACACCAGTTGTTATTGGATCGGCGCTCTGTGCTCTACAAGTAAGGATAGAGGAAAACGTGTCCTATAATGAACTAAAAATACCATAATATTGAGATGCTGCATCATTGCACACCAGTAATGAGCGCTAAGAACTGAGCAGCAAATCAGCGTATCAGAATGATTTCCGAAGGACCACTGGTTACTGGAGTAATGGTGCTGATAATTAGTGCTGTTAATTAATGAGATGTAAAAGTTTTTGTTGTGTGCTGTGTGTATTTATTATGCATGTGTAAGTACACAGGTATATTATTAAGTTAAATATTCAAACTGAAGACCGCTTGTTTAGATTGTAATAGGTATGCATGCACAGACAGTGGTGAAGAGACTTGTTTAGAACGGTGTTAAATCAGTGCTGCTGTTATGATTGTGTGTGTTAAGAACAGAGAGCCAGAGCTGGGATTAAACTCCATTATGAAGCTTTTGGAGGTGGTAGATGAGTATATTCCTTTGCCAATGAGACATCTGGATAAACCATTCCTGCTGCCTATAGAGGGAGTCTGTTCTATTCCAGGTGTGTTTTCTTCTTGAGGTAGTGCAGACGGGGTATTTGTGTGATAGGTTGTGCTTTTTTTTTTTTTTTTGCTTTGCCTCTGAAATTAATCTCTTTTTTTTATGTCTGTGTTTCACTGTGTTCAGGTCGTGGTACTGTGGTCACTGGCACACTAGAGCAAGGAATGATTAAGAAAGGAGATGAATGTGAATTGATCGGACACAATCGTTACTTTAAGTCCACCATCACAGGTGAGAAAATATGTCCCGCTCAGTATTTATGTACAGGCTGTATGTTAGTGTGCAAAATATGGTTCATGTATTTGGTATGGATCTAACACTCAAACTGAAATGCGCATCATTTAAAGCTTAATAGACACTTTTTGGAGTCCAAGAGGGATATTATTTAACTTAATGCAGACTCTGATCTTCTGTGTCTTGCTCGTTCCCTCAGGTATCGAGATGTTCCATCAGTCTCTAGACCGGGCGGAGGCGGGCGATAACATGGGCGCTCTGATTCGCGGTGTGAAGAGGGAGGATGTCCGGAGAGGCATGGTGGTGTGCAAACCAGGATCCATCCAGCCACACCAGAAGGTCCAAGCTCAGGTGAGTAAACCTTAAAACAATAATTCAGTTGACTCTGTCCTTTTTCACAAACCAGTCAGTCATTTAAACGCTTTGTCTTCAGGTCTACATCCTGAGCAAAGAGGAGGGTGGCAGACACAAGCCATTCTTCTCAAACTTCATGCCGATCATGTTCTCTCTCACCTGGGACATGGCTTGTGTGGTACAGCTGCATCCGGGGAAGGTGTGGTGTTCGTTTTTTAGCTGTGCTGCGAATGCTGAGTATCAGCAATGTTTTCCCTAAATTTGTTGCTCTCTCGTCTTTATAGGAGATGGTGATGCCGGGAGAGGACACTTCTATAAACTTGATCCTCAGGCAGCCCATGGTTCTTGAAAAAGGCCAAAGGTTCACGCTCCGAGACGGCAACCAAACCATCGGCACGGGCCTGGTCACGGAAACCCTCACCATGGCAGAGGGCGAAACATACGAATTTGGCTCTTGATTCAGACTCTTGATGTCGGAAGGCGTTTGGACTGAAGTTCTAGAAGTTGCAAAAGGAAATCTGTTTAAGGAGAGGATGTCTTTGTCTCGGTTGCGGATGTTTTGCGAACCCCTTAAATATATGTCCACCAATTTTCTATAAGAAGAAGCAAGTAAAGTATGTGAAATAATTTGTCCATTTCAGCACATTAAAATGTTGGAAACCTGCTCTGCTCTCATTATCCTCGGTCTCATCTGAGCTGTCAATTAGTGTCAATACAAAGTGAAAAACAGTACATTTGAGGAACGTTTGCCACTTTAAACTGATCTTGGCTTGTCCTTTCTTGCCGCTCATCTATAGACACATATTGGGCTCTTACTGTCGTCTAATAAACTGAATAAAATTAATTCAGTAGATCCCTAGACTCAGCTTTGTGTCTGTTCTGCATTTGACCACCTTTCAACAAGAAACAATGTACAGAAATGATTTAAGTTGCAATATGTTTATTAAGGTGGTGTCAAACATATGTTATAACTGTGAGAAGCCAATTTTTTGAATGTTTGAGTTATTGCTTTGAAGTACGATGTTTAAACAAAAATATTTGATGGTAAGATCAAATTTAGCAAAAACTAGGCCTGTTCTGAATCGAATTTTTGATTTTCCTTAATGCTTAAAGCTTATGATGGGAAAAAAAACATCTAGGTTTAGATTATTGACTGACGTTCAGCGGTTGCTGATCTACAGAAAACAAAAGCAGGCTATTAAACAAAAGCTTCAATATTACAAAAGGAGAGAGACTATCAAAAAGCTTCGTCTGTTCAGACTTTTAGACATGAACACTTATCATATGATCCTCAACAGTGGTGACAATAATTCTTCATACTGCAGTGCATGATGGGAGAATTTACTATGGTTTACTATAATTCCCA
The DNA here is from genome assembly GCA_034779775.1 of Enteromius afrohamiltoni. Taxonomy (NCBI): domain Eukaryota; kingdom Metazoa; phylum Chordata; class Actinopteri; order Cypriniformes; family Cyprinidae; genus Enteromius; species Enteromius afrohamiltoni. Next base: position 2,976,624 of record JAUYWG010000033.1, read on the forward strand.
ACACTGCTTATAAGTACAATTTGACTTTATTGTGTCTCCTTCAAAAATTGCTTGTGAGAAATTTTGTTCATTGTCACGCCCTACTGTTTAAATGAAATTTACGACCATGCTTTCGAGTCGTTCATTTTTTTGGCTTTTTTTTTTTTTTTTTTTTAGTAA
>JAUYWG010000033.1:2978071-2993235 GCA_034779775.1 Enteromius afrohamiltoni
GGCTTGAAAATCGGTTGAAAATTAAGCAAATGAAGGTGATTTTAATCGTTGATAGTTCTCTGCCAATGTTAACTAATTCAGAGTAGACGTGTCTTCCCCCGACATAAGATGGCGGCCGCGTTGACGCATCGTTCCTATGGACAGCAGCGTCAGAGGGCCTATCTAGTCAGTATAGATATCTATGGTTGAACAAGTGCATTTGTTGCTGCCATAAAGCAGTTTGCCCGTTTGCCGGAAATTCGTACCCTCTCATCAAACTTACAAACTCCCAGAACAGATGCTTAAGGAGACCAAAGGAAAGAAAAAGAAGCTAAGGTTCAAGATTGTTAATACTAATATTTGAAGGTAAAAAATGTACAAGAGAGAATTTGCAACCTTTTAAAATCCATCAATCAAATCTGACATGATGTTTCGAGAGAATTCAGTATTTGATTGGATAGTGGGTCATGTCTTTTTTCTTTGCAGTGATGAATTGTGCTCTAAAAAACTCTGAGGCAAGTAAATCAGTTTAAAAACTGAAACTCTCAGTTTCTCTCTTTTAATTGCAATTTGACAGCAGTTGTCCATTTCTCTGCATCTCTTTCGTTCACCCTGTCTTCATGCATCCGTCTCTGTCTGGAACTAGACTGGGATTTGATTCATCTGCTCGTATGAATCTGAAACAAGCATTTACGCACACAAACACACACTTAATCACATGTAAAGAGACACACATGTCATCAGCAAACACACACTCACCGTCCTCCATGGGGTCATGGGGTGCAGGGAAATCTGTGTAGTCTGGCCCGGTCATCATTTCATATGACTCTGGAAGGAAAGTGAAAATGAAAAGGAAAAAAAAAATCATACCATACATGTGCATATAAACACACAGTGACATATTCACCAGTGTCTGTGTGGTCCAGAGCAAGATCTTGTTTTCCATCTTCATCAGGATTGATGTAGTCTATGGCATATTTAAGAGAGGTTACCACACATGAATTTGTCTAATATATATAAAGTTAATGGAATATCAAATTTGATGCCTCACCCTCGTCTTCAGTGTCGTGTCGGAGTTTCTGAGTCTGTTTGCGAGGTTGAGCATACAAACACTCCTCCATGTTCTCATACGACTCTCCATCTGAGGGGAAATCAGAATAAGTTGGGCTGTGTCTTTCCTACAAGACTCCAGTCCAAACTAGATTACGAACTGTGTCTATAGAGGAGCTTTAAAAGCTGTAAAAGCTTTGTAATATATAGTCAAAACGTTTCTTAATTAACACTTGTGTGTCATTAAAATGTGAAGCAAAAAACTTATGTTAGGTCTCATTTTAAAGAAAACCCAATAAAATGTTTCAAGAGTGAAACAAAAATTGTTTTATTTAACAATATTTTATTTAATATATATTTATGAAACATGTAGAACTATAAATCTGCTAGAAAATGAAAGCCGTAAATCTGTGTTCCAAATTTGAGGTTGATATCTTAATAAATGTATTCCATTGGCTCTATAATATACAGAAGCAGTAAACAGGCAAGTATTTGCTTTATAGGCCAAAAGTGAAAAAAAATGAAAAAATTGTACCATCTGGTGAAAATGACCTGGTGAAAAAGCCTTACCAACAGAATGAACGCCTATTAACAAATTTTACAGTTAAATGGCACCTCGATTAAAAAATAAGCAGTTTTGATGGGTTTCAATGGGGACATATTTTGTCCAAAAGGTCCAGAGTTTAACTGTTTTTGTACATAGTGCAAAATATATTTATTAAAGGAAATGGGGGTGAAATAGTAAAATCCTAAATTTATGCAGCTGGCAATAACACAGTGTAACACCACACCTGCAGAGGGAGCTCTCACCCGAGTATTGACTGATAGCACTTCCCCTGCAGCTACTGCCTGTTTGGCGGCCATATTTACTGTGCAACCACATGGGCATCTTTGCGAAGTATTGCCATTTCTATCCTGCCTTACTGAGCGTTTGTTTCGTTGTTCTATTGCCACGAGTATGACCTTACGACTTTGCCTTGACTTCTCTTTTGGATATACCCCTTGTGCCTGTTTGCCTGGTTGGACTGCCTTACTGTGTTTTCGGCCTCATCGCCTGTTTATCTGACTCTGCATTTGGATTTGTTGAACTGCTTTAATAAACAAATAGATTCTTCTTCGGTTTCCACCTCACCTACTTTACACACAGACAAAAATGTCTAAAAGGTCGCACAAGGGTTAAAATAATTTCATTTAAATCAATAAATATCCTACAAGCAATTTCAAACATTTTTTTTCCAGTGCCCTCTTCAGAGCTGTATAATTCAGGGTTATTAGTGTTAGCTAAAAGTAGAAATATTAAAATGTTTTTGCAAATTAAATGTATAAATATGAGATGAAAAAACTAAATGAAAATTGGAAATGCCAGTTGATGCATTAAATAAAATTAAGTTAATTTGCATTGAATGCGAGTATAAATTAAGCATAAATAGTAGTATTTAAAAATAATAATAAAAATGACTAATAAATCAAATTAAAGCTTTGCAGTGTGCTGAACATAATATTTTATACTTTAAAATATATATGTAAATTATTGCTGTCAAATAATTAATTGCATCACAAACAAAATATTTTGTTTATATTATATACATGTATGTGTACTGTGTATATTTATTGTAAATATTTTTAAATACACACATGCATGCATATATTTAAGACAAAAAATACTAATTTACCAGTATCTATCAAATTGCTAAGAAGTTGTAGGGTGTCGTGATGTTCCTTTTGCCCCGCCACTTCCTCTTCCTTGACTGCATCTGGGTTAAGATAATCTAAAACCAACAACCATTTAATTGCATAAATAAAACCACTCAAATATAATTACTGTTGATTCAGGATATACCTTCATCTGCAGAAACATAGTATGTGACTTTGTCTTGATTGCTGTAGATAGCTGCGTCTACGTTCTCATAAGACTGCGTCTCATCTGTAGAAAAACACAAATGATTGGAATGTGCTTTTTAAGGTTTATTTTTGTGGAACGTCAGTCATTTTTTAATAGAGATGTTGAAAACCATGACTATTTGGGATTTGACCACTGTAGTATGTTACCCTTCTTCTTGTTTTCAGCGCTCTCTATATACTTCTGAGCACCGCTCTCAATGCACCTGTGACAACACACACAATCAAAAACATGAAATAACCATCTACTTAATGTAAGTTTCCAGGACAAAAATAAAGGGCATGGCTTGATTTAATAGTAATAATAAAAGTTGAAATAAGTGTATAAATGTACTCGCCCTCAGGCCATTCAAGATGTAGATAACTTTCTTTTTCTTCATGGGAAAAGATTCATTGAAATGTAGCATTACATCACTTGCACAGCAATGGATTCTCTGCAGTGAATGGGTGCCGTCAGAATCAGAGTTCCAAACAGCTGATAAAAACATTGCAGTAATCCACACCACTTCAGTCCATCAAATAATGCCAAAATGTGTGGATTTGTGGATTTTGATCTGAGAGGACAACAGATGATAGACTTACTGGAGGAAGCATCATTGTGGATTCTGGAAGTTAAAAACAACTTAACGATGGCTTTGTTTCTTACAAGCATGCAGCTTTTCATTTCACTAGACATTAACTGATGGACTGCAGTGGTGTGGATTATTGTGATGTTTTTATCAGCTGCTTGGGCTCTCATTCTGACGGCACCCATTCACTGCAGAGGATACATTGGTGCTCAATTTCTCCAAATCTCTTCCAGTGAAGAAAAAAACTCATCTGTGATTGCCAAAAAGTGAGTGCATTTTCAACCAATTTCATAAAAACTATATCTGATAAAAGTGTACACTGCGGCAAACATTTACCCACTTTACACAGACAAACACTGTTAAAGGTAAAGAAAAGTGCATTGGAAAATGTAAATGAGTCACCCAAAGTTAGTGTATGTGGCAGTGTGTCCATTTGTGTTTTTCCTCTGCTTTGTGGGCACTGCAAGAAAAATGTGTTTGCTTAGATCATCAGTCTATATACTATAACATATAATCAGTCAGCATGCAATTTGTTTTGAGTGTCAGTGTGTGTTTGGGTGTGTTTACACTTACTGTTCCTGCGTCGTTGTGTTTTGCAGATGAATGTGAACAGAACAATCCCAATCAGAAATGCTAACGCAGGAATTGCGTATAGTATCCAATCAGGCCGAGAGGCTACACGCACAAATAAATGAGTAAGTGCATTAGCATCTGATTTATAAGGACGTGATGCCACACACGAACATACCTGTGTTATCTGAGTGGCTTTTGACTCCTTTGGCGTTAGGGGTGCTGTGGGACACATTAACAGACATGGTTTTGGTAGCTTCTGTGTTGCCTGTGGAGATGAGTGAATGTTTTTTTAGAGTTGAAAATTCAATTTATACATGTGATATAATCAGACACCATGATTTCGACGACACCAACATAAACGTTACTGTGCATGCGTGCTTTTGTGGCCCTAACTTAACTTCCGGTAGAACATCCCAATAGAATCAATAACAGCAGAAGTCCTTCTAGAATAGTTTATTTTTTGATAACAAGCAAGATATGTTCGCTGTGTAAATCAGACGGATTATTAAAAATGCAAACTCATTGTCTGCCAGCAGGTGCACGAGAAACAAAAGGTTTCCTTGGTAACGACCGGGACAAAGCAGCTCTGAGCTTACAAACGCTGCATTATATGCAGGATCACATAAAAAAAAAAATTTCTAAAGACAGTCTTCTTTCAGAAATACAGTGATATAAAAACACCCACGCCTCGGTTTGATTTTTAAACATGCATTACGTGCTAATGTTTATTCAACGAAGCCTTTTAGGAAAATCAGTCATATGTAATCAGTGGATATGTAACCATAGAAAACAGAACAAGCAAAGGGAACATAAATAAAAAAATAAATAATGAAATAATTCAAGAAAAAGTTTAGTAATTTAAAATGAGACGGTAACTACAAAAAAACCCCAGTAAATATATTTCGATTAGTGCCCAGGTCTGTTGGGAAATGTCCGATTTCAGCTGTAAAGGTCTGACATTTTTTGTATTTTAATTAATTAATTTTTTTATTTATTTTTCCACATTTGTCTTCCTTGAATGTGTGCTATGGGTGCAAAAATGCAGAAAACAAAACCTGATCCCACAGACGAAAGTTTTGTGAAACGCTATTGAGGTCTGCAGTCTGTTTCGTAAATATATATGATTCAGTGTGTGTGTGTCCATTCTGTAAGAGTAGGATGGTGCATTTTCATCCAGTTCAGTTATTCCTAGCTGCTATTATTCAGTTACTAATGTGTGAGTGATTACACCAAGAAAAAACTCACTTAAAAGTACATGAAAATAATATTTAAATAATATTAGAAACAATTCTCAAAAAACATCAGACCACTGTCATTATTAGGTAAAAACTATTAAATGTTGCTTTGTTTAATTAGAGTGAAGTGTTCGTTCTAGATTTAAAACTGAAATCATTTCGTTAATGAAATTAATGAAACACTCTGCTAAAAGAGTGTAGTGACTTTAGTGGAATTGTCAGTAATTTTATATCTTTCTTTAGAAAAACAGCATCATCTTCTAGATCTGCATGCTTCATGTGGCTCCCTCACACTTTCAGTCTTACTCTGTTTCTTCTCATACGCGCTCACAGACAGATCCCAAGAGAGGTTACTGCGTGCCGTTTTCTCAGCAGCTGCCACACGTTTCCTTGCTTTAATGCACTGCCCAGAAACAAACAACTCTATTTTCACTGAAGTGCTGGTCACACTGCTCTAACCATCAAACATGCACCCAAACTATCCAGAAACAAATAGATATTTTAGACTTAACAACAGTGTGGAAAAACTGCACGGCGATTAGTAGAGAACAAAAACAGCATTCGGCGTATTCAATTCAATGTATTCTATGTTTAAATAAGTTGTAGTTCAATATGTTTAAATATTCAACATCTACACACACCCACAGTTACAAAACCCATTTCTTCCATTCGCACCATCTGTATATTATATGCACTCTTATAAGCTCTTTTCATATAATTATATTAACTTCCGTCCAGATAAATATCAGCACTTGAGTAGCTCCTCCTGTCTTTACCTTCAGTGATGGCCTCACCTGATGTGTTAATCCTGAAGCATCAGAAAGAATATCTTGATGTGCACACAAAGATGGGCAAACCAAAACTGACAGTAAAAGAGAGGAGGAGAAAGACAGATGTGGCGGAAGGGTCTGAAGGAAGGAGTAACAGAGAAAAACATCAAATGCAGAAAAGGAGAAGTGAGAAAGTAAACACCATCCTCACATGTACATAACTGTTTTCACAAACTTTCACATAACACAGTGGTTTTCGGTCTTTTACCTTCATAACACCACCATAATGAGCAGCATTAAAGGTTTTATATGATGTTGCTAAAAAGAACATTATTTTGTGTATTGGATGTAATGCAATGTGTTTATGCAGGTTGAGGTACAAAAAACACATCATTTTCTACATACTGTGCATTATTGTTTCTCCTCTATGCGCTGCTTCTCTGAAACATTGGATTTTGACAAAGCTCATCTTTCTGAGAAGCGAGAAGCGTGCTCTGATTGGCCAGCTATCCAGTGTGTTGTGATTTGCCAAATTACCTCAAGCGTGTGACGGAAATGTTATGCCCCTTACCATACTGTGATGCCTTGTCCCGGCGCTATGACACACAAACAATAAAAGCATTACAAACAAGACATTTGTTGCATCCAGTGAGAACATAATTACTGTCTTTTTTACACTTTGCATCATGCCGCGTCTTTTAAACATAACACCAAACAACAAGCATTTGAATAGTAAGTCGCAGGTTATTTAAATACGTGTTGCAAAGTTGGAACTGGCCCACTTTATAGTCTCTGTGCACAGCTAGCAACGACAGGCTACGTTATCGGGTTCGGGAATCTGTCCTCCGTAAATGCGCTCTCATATTTGTATTGGACTGTTCTGGAACAGTATTGTAAATACAACTTGAGCACTGGCTTCTAGCTGTGTCCTCTTTTGGAAGCACAAACAAAGTGGTTTCACTTTCTCAGTGAAACACAGCGTCTCCAGAACATGGCGCCCGCAGCAACACTACAGCGAGAATAATAGCTCCGCCTTCTTTCTCTGCCCACTCTGTGAAAAGTGGGGGTCGTTTTTAAACGAGTCGTTTTAGGGGTGTGTGGGTATTCTTTAACTAATTTTTTAAGTTGGATTAATCACAATTTCTTCTTGTAATTCCAGACAGACTGGATAATGATGAGATCAGATCTATGTGTGGAGCACTGGCTGTTGTCAGACAATAATTAGTTACTATAATTAATTATAATGATTTAATATCGTTATTTTAGCTGGTAGAAATATTAGATAATGTTGTCCACCACTACACACACACAGTTGTGCTCATAAGATTACATGCTCCTCAGAAAATGTTAATAATGTTTACTAAATAAAAGGGATCTTATCCATTTTCCTTGAATCTTAATGCTGTGCGTCGTTTCCTGGATAATCACCATCGATCTTTCTGTTTTGTGATAGTTGTTCATGAATCCCTACTTTGTCCTGCCTGCTGTTCTCCAGAAAATCTCCTGCACATTCTTTGGTTTTCAGCATCTTCTGCATATTTGAACCCTTTCATACAGTGACTATGATATTGACATCCATCTTTTCACAGGAAGGACAGCTGATGCACTCAGTTAGCTTAAATAGCTTATTCAGGAAAATACTGAATACAAATAGCATGCGATTTTCATGATTAGTTAGAATTCTGGACATTTTGCATATTCTGCAAGGGCCGAGGGGCATGTACATTTATGAGCACAACTGCATATAGCCTTGCAGCAATAACAATTCAAATGCTCAACTCAGTGAAGTCATCTGCACTTTTATTGTCTTTTTCGTTCTGCTTCATGCTTCACACAACAACTTAATTTAAAACATCATATATCAAAAGAATACACTATCACAAATGTATCTTTCCATTAGTAAAGTCCACTGACTACCTTCTTCAAGTTGACAGGGTGGGCGACCAGAACAAGTCCTATGAAGTCAAGTTTCAATCCCGGAGATGGCTCTGCGCCGCTATAAGCACGCGCAGCCGCACTGTGAGATCACCGGGTAGCGCGCGCGGATCCACGAGCAGCGCCTGAGCGCGCGAGAGCCCTGCTGGCAGCGCCACCGGAGGAGCGTGACGCTCACGGACCGCACCGGCTTACAAAACATGCCCTCCGGTAAAGAGCAGGAGCGTTCGGCCGAGCATTGCCCCTCTTTGACGTATCGCGGCCAGAAACGCACGCCCAGGTCTTTCCACACCGAGAGCACTGGGCACCGGGTATACGACCACAGCCACCTGCGCACCCTGCGCTCCGTTTTCGCCGCAGCTCGGAGAGTGGTGAAATCAAGCTGCTGGAACACGCGGGGAATCACTCCGTCGAGACTCATGTCGTCCTCTCGCGTGATACCGGACACGTTACCGGGAGTCGGTGGACCGACCGACGAGAAGATGGGGTCGAAGCTGCTGCCGAGTTTCCTCCGCAGCATCCTAGGGGCTAAATCCTTCTCTCCCGGTTCCAGCGCCGGGTCGGGGTCCTCGTGCAGGTCCGGTATCGGCAGGTGGTCGCTAGGCGACGGCCGCACGCGCAGTTGAAGCTGAGCGAGCGCGAGGTGAACGGTAACGGACACGCAGAGCACGAGCGCAGGAGACGCCTTCATTTCCATTCAAGTCGAGAAAAGTTGATCATAAGTAAAAAAAACAAAAACAGCCTAGGTAAAGTTTAAGAAAGAAAACGTGCTGTGATCCGCAGTTCTTGGTTACAAAATGCTTTACCAAAACACCAATATAGACTCTCCCTATATCCCTTAACTAAACTACATTTCACTGACAGGTGATGAAGTAATTAACAGGCTAGAGGTTTTTAGTGTGAGACTGTGTGCTGCTCTTTTCTAACTGAAGCGGTCTGCTGATGAGCGAGGTTTTCTTTGGAGACGCCAAACGCGTCACGAGCGTCGCTCCGCGGCTTCAGCTCGACGAGTGTCACCCGGTGCAACTAACACCCGCCCGCAGGTGAGCGGACACCCCTCAACACAGACTTTTTGAGTGCAAAACATGGTCATTTTAAATCTCAAAATCAAATAAAAAAATAAAATGTCAACTTAATAAACCGTGTAAGGTGTGTACAATTGAAGCACAGTGTTTAACATAAACACACATGTCGTCGTGGACAGTAGCACGCTGAGGTCAGACATTATACACACATTATACACATTCACATTCATTCCTTGGCAGTATATTCTCTCTTTCTCTCTTGCTCTCTTATTAAAATATTATTAGTTTTATTATACTTTCCTGCATGCTGTACACTACAGTGGACAGATTTGGAAGCTATTTTGAACCATTTATTCTTTGCTTTGAGATATTGCATAGCATATCTCAAAAACCAGAGGAGTACAAAAAATACCTTTCAGAGGATCCCAGAAATACTTGTGGACAGATGTAAAGCAATTAATAATTCATGCATGAAAGGGTAATATACAGTAATTTAGAAGGTTTAGCTCTTTAATACATGAACTACACAATGATCAATATTGTTAATAATTCATAGTTATCATAATTAATTGATAGTATTTATGTTTTATAATAAATGCATAGAATGTATAAACGCCTATGCATATATTATTAACTATTTTATAAGTAACTTTTAAAATATTTAGTTTTTATTTTAATTTGAGTTTTTATTTAATTTATTAAATTTTCCAGTGTGTGCATTTGTCATTTTTAATATTTAGTTATATTCCTGTCCAGGTTGACACAAATTTGGTTTTATTTACCGTATTTATTTTTCCAGTTAGAATTATTGCTTCCACTTAAGTTTATTTCATTCAGTTGCAAAGCCAGCATTTCTAACTTTTAGAACTAATTTCATTTAATATCTGTGTTTTATTTTATTTCACTGTTACCGGTAAAATACTGTAAAAATACAGCAAAAACGTAGATAGTGGGACATTTATGCATTTTAACAGTAACATACTTTTGGTTTTGGGGGAGTCAAAAAAAAAATATATATATAATTTTATAAATGACAGAAAAAACATAAACTGCCATTTCCAGAATGTTTTTTTCCCCCATTGAGATAACATTATTAGTTATGCATTAGGAGTTATCTGACATCTCATGTTGTTACGTGAATGTTCAGTGCATTATTCTATTGAACTCTCAGCTTGTTGTTTTGTAAATGCTTGCATTAAATAGTAAATTACACAGATTTCGAGGCTCAGTGAATCACGTTTATAGTTTATCTCTGATGTTAAATGGCACTGGCTCAAACACCTTAGATTCTGGACCCTGAGACACTAAAGGATTGAATGTAGACCGTCTACGTGTACAGACACACGGCCTTCAAGTTGACACTTCGTCACACATTGAATGAATGACGCATTTTATCACTTTAAATTAATCAATTAGCTCACTTCTCAACCTCTGACCTATAACGAGCTCTGACTTTATGCCTTAAGGATCTACGTCACTGACACCCCCTTAAAACATCCGCTCACACACTCAGTAAACACATGCACAAACACACATACACCTCACCCACGCGGTTTAATAAATCTAATCATCAGGTCAAGCATGCTGAGGTGATGCTTGAGCTCCTAGACAGAGCAAAACAACACACATGCGGGAATATATATCAATATAAATATAAGCCCATTAACAATATGAGGTCGTTAGTATTTTAAAGATCTTAATTTATGATTATTCCTTTACTGTCAACGTTCATTTGGTTTTAGAGTAATAGCATTTGTAATGCACTCTTTAGAAAAAGATTTTTAGTCATGAGGCATTTAACATAATCATTTTATGCTTATTTTTGTTATTGTTATAATATTTTTTTTCTTCCAGTGGTGTAATGGGAAAAAACTATTTTTGATTCCCCAAAAAACCCTGAATTGAATAGAACCATTTTTATGTTTTCTCAGTGTAAAGATTGTAGAGTAAAAAAAAACATTTTCTGCAATCTAAAGAATCCATGTATGTTAAAGGTTCTTCATGAAACCATAAATGCAAATATAAAATGAAATATTTTGATGGTGTTTTTAATAAACTATTGTGTTTTATTTCTTCTAAAAGTACAGTAGTCACGAGTATTCCTGTATTTTCCCGCAATCCGAATTGAGGAAATGTTGGGGCATTTATAAAATTTAAATCAATGTTTTACTCATAATAGAACGTAGAGGACATGTTTAAACTGAGAAATGTTACTCTTTTATCCACTAAATGAGCTCATTTCAAATTTGATGCCTGCTGCAGGTCTCAAAATAGTTGGCACGAGGTGACAAGGGGCTGAAAAAGCAAGACACTTTGAAAAGATCAGCTGGGAGAACATCTAGCAACTTTGAAGCGAATTGACATCAGGTCTGTAACATGCTCAAAGAGATGTCTTAGAGACGCAGAGTCTCTCAGTAATAAGAATAAAAACAATGTTCCTTCACGTTAAATTGCAAAGACTGTTTCTTGTTCTATTTTATTTATTTTTTTAACCCTTGATTATCTGTTTCCTTTTTATCCTCTTAATTTTAACCCTCGGTTATAGGCTTAGTTCACCCTAAAATGAAAATTCAGTCATTAATTCCTCACCCTCGGGTCGTTCCAAACCCATAAGCCCTTTGTTTAACACAAATTAAGGTGTTTTTGACAGCCACTTGTCCCTCCATAGACCATTTATTGCGGTGTTTTTACTACGTTTCTGAACCTGGGATAAGTTTAGTTGTATTGCTGTCTATGTAGGGTCAGATGATTCTCTGATACCTTAAAAAAATACAGTGCCCTCCACTTATTTTGGCTGTGAAAATAAATCTGCATTGTTTATCCTTTTGCTCTTTCATTCAAAATATTTACAAAATTCTAACCTGCCATTGAATTAAAACAGTTGAAATCTTATTGTGAAATAAATGCTTCTCTCCATTGTTGTAATTAATGACAATTTTTTTCATTTTAACCCTTGTTAAAATTTTAACACTTGTTAGGACTCCTTAACATGAATCGAATGGAAAATGTGTTTCGTTTAAACAAACTAGCTGCTTGGGCAAACAAACTTCAACAACAGCAGCGTAACCTCAAATACTCTGATGTGTTGTTGTAGTAATGAAGAGAGGTGGTTTGCTCTGTTTTTCTTAATGTGTGATGTTGTGAATGTGAGAGGCCAGCTGTCTGACACAGGTTAGAGGTTGGCGGGAAATGACAGCGCTTGTTTGGCCTGCGGGGCTGTTCCTAACAGTAATGACACAGGTGCGAGGGGTTTGTGTTTGACGATGAAGCCAGCAGCTCACATCTGCCCTTTGATATTAATGTGCAGCGAAAACAATGTGTAGCCTCGCCGCTCATGCACAGAGCGTCTGAGATCAAGTAACCTGTGCTTGACATTATTAGTGAACACACCAGTGAATGAACACCACTTAGGTGTCACGTTGGATACGTTTCCACACTACATTTGCCTTGTATTCGTCTGGCTTTGATTTTGGGGGTTATTGTTGACATCTGTGTGAAGACAAATCCATGTCAGGAAAGTTACAAAATCTACATTTGTTGACCACACATTGACCCGTAGTGGGATATATTGGCATATGGGGTAAGTTGTCGCACAAAGAACCTGCTGCTTATCGACACAGTTTGGAAAATAATTATTTTTGAAAATAAAAAATACAAGAAAATATGCCACTTTCTGTCTGAATGTATTTATTTATTGGATTTTTCACTAAATGAAAAACAGTACAGTAACTATATACATTATAAATAATGTATGTGTGTGTGTGTGTGTGTGTGTGTGTGTATATATATATATATATATAGATACGTGTTTGTTTAATAAAGATTTATTATGTGTATAAAAATACATGCATGTAAGAAAAATATGTTATATTTGTATTTTAAATTTAAATGATCTAAATATATATATATATGTGCAAATACATGTAAATATTGTAAAAATATATACTGTGTGTAGTTATATATATATATATATTATATATAATGAAATAGCATTACATTATATATGAAAAAAAGTAAATATATGACAATAATGCAATTAATCAATATTTTAATGATTTTATACAACTACAAATACAGCCAGGGGGTACATTGGGATAAACAATAATGCATTGATAATAATAATAATATGAAAATATGTTAGTCTATTCAAAACGAAATGTTTACAAATAATAAATATTAAAGCTTTTTTTTATTTAGATATTTGAGCTTCTGTCTTTGAATGAATTTACATATACACATTCGTGCTTATTCGTTCTGGCCACGCCTCCTCATCAGCTGACAGCGCGCGTGACTCACTACTGTACCGACTTCCTAGAGAGCACGAGCGAGCGGCGCATCAGAGGAAAAGTATGTGAATTAACGGTAAGTGCGTTTATGAAACTACAGCCGGTGATCGTGTCCCGGTCATGATCCGGTATCTGTAAGATGAGTCAACGAAGAGTTTGATCCGTAGTTGCGGTGTTTTTGTTTACCTTCTGCTGGAACAGTGTAAAAGCACCTCTTGTTGTTTAAAAACGGTGCCATTATGTGCGGAATATTAATGAATACCAACAATTATTATAACGCAGATGTTGACAGAACTGGTTGTCCGTTAACACGGAAAGTTTTTTTGTCTGGAAAACATGTTTGACAGTACAAAGTTAAATTCTGTGTCATAAAAAAGCGATAAAATGTGTTCAAAAGGGCAATGATTGTTAGGTCATTGTATTTCATGGATGCCAAATCAGTTTATTTGTAAAGCGTTTTTAATTAAACATAAAAACGTAGTGCACATTATTGGAGTCATAATTGTATAGGTGCTAAAGAATAGGCTTCAGGAAGTGTGCATCATACAAGTTTTTATTATTATTAATAATACTTTATGGAAGTAGTTTCTGTTTTGGATGCAGTTTGTTTGGGTTTTAGATGTCCAATTAAAAAAATTAAATCAAAATGATTTGAAGACCTTACATTACTGCATTTCAGTATTTGTCACAATACATTATAATCAATCTTTTTTTATTATTATTATTTTTATGGAAGTATTTTCTATTTTCAATCAAACCGAGATGAAAGATTGAGTTCTAGTTTCTCTTTTCAGGGTGTTATTAGGTGTTGAGGTGGGATTTCGGGAGAGATGCCGTCCAATAAGAGTGTCTCGGATGCCCCAATCACACAGTTTGTGAACTGCAGGATACTGAAGGATCACAAGCTGCAATGGTAACATATAATGACACACCTCTGATTTATTTACAATTATGATTATAATAATATATTTGTTGCATTCACATGCAACCTCACATATCAGACTGGCCTTTACATTGCTGGATAAAATAAATGTTAATGACTTGGCGTAACTATTTGTTACGTATAAAAAGCTGGTTAAAACATTAAGAGCTGTAATTGACTCCAGATGAAGTCTGCACAGTTATTTTGAAGGGAAATCCTTGTGTGTTGTAGGGAAGACCTGTGGGTTCGTGAGGGCAAGATTTTGAACCCGGAGAAGCTGTTTTTCGATGAGGAGGGTTTTGCGGATCACAGAGTCGACTGCGAGAATAAAATCATTGCACCTGGATTCATAGATGTACAGATAAACGGTAAACAAGACCAGCATAGGATTAATGTGGAAGTATACGGCGAGTTTACATTGTTACGGTCACGGTGTTCTCATTGATATCTTGTCATGCTAAGCTCCTGCCCTCTTCTCACTCATAGGTGGATATGGCATCGACTTTTCCCAGGCCAGCAGTGATATCAGAGGAGGCGTTGCTCTGGTGGCCAAAAAGATTCTAGAACATGGTGTCACTTCCTTCTGCCCGACCCTCGTCACTTCTCCACCACACATATACCATAAGGTACAATCTATCAATCAATATGCACTCTTCATCAGTCTCTTGGATATTTCAACCAACACACACAAATACATCTCTGCTCTTTTTCCTTGAGATTTTATGGTATCTGAGACTGTATCTAGAAATATAATGTGTTGGAGTATTTGTGTATTTGTGCTCTTATACTTACCAAGACTGCATTCATTTGATCAGAAATATAGTAAAAATAGTAATATTATGACCAAGGCTGCATTTATTTTATCAGAAGTACAGTAAAAATTGTAATATTGTGGCCAAGGCTGCATTTAGTTTATCAGAA
>JAUYWG010000033.1:3012033-3025446 GCA_034779775.1 Enteromius afrohamiltoni
CACACACACACACACGTAAACTGTCCTCTTCTGCTTCTCTTTATATGGTAATGCGTGTCTGCAGAGAGAGAGAGACAGACAGATGTGAAAGAGAGAGCCTCTGTTTTCTAGGAACTTGACCCTTATCAAACATGCGCTACTCTGTTATTGTGGTCTTGCTCAATTACCAGAACCCAAACCAAACACACACACACTGCAGCTCAGAGACGCCCGGAGGAGACAGGAAGCATTAAGCGCATTCACTGCTTTATATTCAACCTCAGCCCTACTTAATACACACAAACACAAGCGTTTCTTAAAGTATGCGCTGCATTCTCAGAGATATAAGCAGACATTAGCATTTGCACATACTGTTGTCTTCTTTTTCTCTTTCAGTTGGAGTGACAGAACAGTCTTACTTGGTCAGAACATGCTCACAGGTTTGTAGCAATGATCTTAAAATGAACAACACATGTAGGCCTGGTTCCACAGAGAGGGCTTAGGACAATTAAATCATTTTAATAAACATGCCTTATAAAAAAAACAACATTACTGGTGTCCATCTTGACAAAAAACAAAGGCATTGATATATTTTAAGATCAACCAGTGCAAGTGTCTTTGAGTTGAAACAGATGGCTAAGCCGTGTTGGTGAAACCGGGGGAGGCTTTATCGATTAGAGTTATATTGCCATCTTGAGTCCTGGAGCTTCCTATTCCTATGGCACAGTAATGCAAGAAACTTGTAATGCAGATGGAAATACTTTTAAATATACTGATATATACACAAAAATTGCATTCAGTAGTTACAGTTAATAACGCATTGAATTACAACCCGGACGTTTTTACATTTGAGTAAAATTAAAACTAAAAGACTTTCAAATCACAATATTTTTTTGCAATAGAACATAACAAACGCAATAACAGATACATTTGACACCTGTATCTACTAAATCACCTCATTTAAAATGCTATGGGTCTCAAAAAAGTTGGCACGGGGCAACAAAGGGCTGAAAAAGCATTTTAAAAAGATTCAGCTACACTGTAAAAAATGACTGTGATTTTAACAGTAAATGCTACGGTAAAAACCGTACATTACATTTTGTTTGAATTTCATGTTTTTTCTTTGAAATAAATATGTTTCTTAGTTTTTTTTTGTATCAGTTATGTTTATTAGGGTTGTATGTAACATGTAATGTTGTTAAATTAAGGTTTATTGCACATTTCAGTTTAATAATTCTTACCATGATGGTGTTTAGTGTTTGTGTGAATGGCACTGAACTCCATTTAACAGTATATGTTTCTATTTAAAAGCTACTTGTGATGAGCCTTGGTTCATCATGTGACTTTCTTATCACCAACTGCATTTGATAGTTATCAGTGTATTTCAAAGGTACAAAATAGATTCTTCTTAATAGGTTGTTATATTAACATTATGTCAGTTATTACGGTTTATTATTAGAAATTAAGATTTTTCTATGTAAATTTAACATAAAACTGTAAAAAATAATATTTTTTTCACAGTTTTATTCTGGTAACTACAGCTGCCAGTTCTTTACCGTAAATTTTACGGATTTTTTTTACAGTGTACGAGAACATCTAGCAACTTATTAAGTTAATTGCCATCAGGTCTGTAACATGATTAACTATGAAAGATGTCTTAGAGAGGCCGAGATAAGAGTCAGAGTCCGAAGTAAAGATAAGCTTAGCAAATGTCATCATCAGAGAAACTGGAGAAATATCTGTGTGTGTAAGGGACTTTGTTGGATGCGAACGACACTGCTTCACTCATCAGCACGATTCTGTCATTGCTAAATGGGCCCAGGAATACTTCCAGAAACCACTGTCGGTAAACACAGTCTGGTGTGCCTGCAGACGCCTACTAAAGCTCTATTGTGCAAAAACTAAACTATACAAGGTTCAGAAGCATTGTGTCTTGCGGGCCGAGAGTCATTTAAAACGGACTGTTTCAGAGTAGAAGAGTCTGGTGCTGAATTGGCCTGCCTGCAGTCCAGGTCTTTCACCTATAAAGAACATTTGGTGCATTATTAAACAAAAATATGTCAAAGACGACCGCGCACTCTTCAGCAGCTGGGAAATTCCAACACCAAAACCTTGATGCTTCAGACTGTCTTGAAAATGCAGGTACTAAAATAATTTGTGAAAGTCACTGAACTTCAGTGTAAAAATCAGTGTAAACAAAAAAACGAATAAAAATGACATCACAAAACACACAAAAATTACTGTATCTAATATGTATATGTTCGATGTACGTATCTGCAATCTGCTTTTATCCAAAGTCATCCAAAATTATTTGCACTGCATCCTTGTCTCCTAGGAATGGAACCCATAACCTTGGTGTCGCTAGCGCCATGCTTTATTGTTTGGCAAACGCTCCCTTTGGCGGCAATCTTGAAAGTAAAAATGACTCATTATTATTAAATAATGTTTCTTTTTGTTGTTTTTTAAGTCTAGGGTTAGTCTGTAGTCATAATTAGCTCTATATAAAAACAATAAAAGTCTGTTCTCCCTTAGATAAACGTGTGTGTGTGTGTGTGTGTGTGTAAGTGAACTAATTAAATGTCTGTTGTTAGCATAGCAAATGGTGCAATAAATTTAAATTGCTGGAACAATGCAATTTGTCTGAAATCCGGATCTCCCCGTCCTGCCTGAAGTATGAGTGAGAGAGTCGCTTGGGCTGGTTTGGTGTAATTAAAGCAGCGATTGAAGCGTCCGTGCCTCTGTCTGTCAGTCTGAGCGAGCGAGCGAGCGTTCTCTAGGTGGGTTAGCAGTGGCTGGGTGGCAGGGTGAGCGTGCGGGGCCTCCCTGGCTGGCGCCTGAAATTTTACCTTCCTATTCATCAGGCTGGTGTATTAATAATAACAGCACATCTGGAGTCACTTACTGTCTACAGTTAACCCTTTACACAGACGCCGTGCTCCTCTTCTCCTCTCTTTCTCTCTCCTCTCGTACTCTAGTGTACTTCTGTGGCAGACGTAACGCTATGATAGAGTTTTTGATGCTCTGATTTGTCATGTCAACACCGCAAGAGCAGCACAGTACTGACCTGAAATAAATATAAAATAGCCATGGTGTTGAAGTGCTTTCCATAAATGCTATTTTACCAAAATTACTTATGATAGCATTCAAATTCTGATGGCGTATTGCACCTCCTGGGAAAGTGAGAAGATTCTTAGCTCTGACGGTCCAGGAAAATGCAGCAATTACAAAAACATTGAACTTCTAAGACATACAGTATTATAACACAATAACTGTACCTATAAGCTGATTTATATTTTAGATTCATATGTGTAATTTTATAAATTTAGACAACAAAAGTGCTCAAACTTTATTATTAAAATCAAAGTTAAGTTGAGGTGATAAAATAATTTGAACGTAATAAAAATAAATAAATAATGAACTAACACTAAAACCTAAACTCTTCATATGAATACATCACATTAAAAAAATAATAAAAATGTAAAAAAAAAAAAACATACAGAAATATAGAAACAATTAAATGTATATATTATTTTATTAATTTTGTTTGATTTGCTTGTTTATATTTATATTATTCTATGATATTTATACATATTATTATCTAAAAAAAAATAAAGAAAAAAAAAGTATTAATTTAAATATCATCAGCTTGAAAATAGTAATTATAGAGTATGCACAATACATATAGAGCTGGGTGATCACAAAACCAGATTCC
Organism: Enteromius afrohamiltoni; assembly: GCA_034779775.1. Classification (NCBI taxonomy): domain Eukaryota; kingdom Metazoa; phylum Chordata; class Actinopteri; order Cypriniformes; family Cyprinidae; genus Enteromius; species Enteromius afrohamiltoni. The sequence goes on from JAUYWG010000033.1 coordinate 3,015,725, forward strand.
AAAAAATTAAGTACTTGTTCAGATTAAAGTTAAAATTAAAATACTCGGAATCAGGCTTTGGTTACTTTGTTATTGATAGCATGATTACGTATTATTCACACTGCACCGTTAAATTATTCAGAATTTATTGATTCTCCCTTATGTAATTACACATGAAATTTGAGAGGCCGCACAACATTTGACCACTAGATTTACAAAAATCCTTTAGGTTTCTCAGCATTTTAACACTGCATCAGCTATTTGCTTGTAATTCAGGCTATCTTGTGGTTTTGTCTGGGGGAGCATATTATACCTTTATGTGCCTTTCAGCATTCATAGTGCCTTCAAAAATATGCAAGCTATCCATACCGTGTGCACTTATGCACCTCCATTCCATCGGAGATGCTGGTTTTTGATCTGAATGCTAAGGTCTCCCTCCTCTTTACCCCTGGAGGATACAGCGTCAGCAATTGGGGCACTTTTTTTTGCTTTTCCACTTTGAAACAGTCCATTCGACATGAGCCTTAGCACAGAAGACACAACAATGCTTCTGGACCATGTTCACTTATGGCTTTCTTTTTGCACAATAGAGCTATAGTTGGCGTCTGCAGGCACGGCGGCTTGTGTTTACCAACAGTGGTTTCTGAAAGTATTCCTGGGCCCATTTAGTCATGTCAATGACAGAATCATTCAGATGAGTGATGCAGAGTTGTCTGAGGGCCCAAAGACCACGGACCTCCAACAAAGATCTTCAGCATTGTCCCTTACACTACATTTCTTCAGTTTCTCTGAATCTTTTGATGATGTCATTCACTGTAGATGATGATACAGTCCACATAACCGAACATAAACCAGACAATAACATTGTTACCCCCTCCTACCCTGCCCCAAGACATCCCCGTTGCCTAAAACAAATCGATAGTGTACAATGTTTCCCCTGCGCTGCTTTGAGACGGCTCGTGGGTGATTCCCATTTATATCAAAAAACAACATTTATTCCCATTTATTATTTATTTATTCCGAACAACACTGACCACGAGCTCTGGGCTCTGCTTTCCAGGAGAAAATGTATTTATATACTGTAGCATGCTATATTTTAGATAAACTAGAAACAAGGTTTAATTTATAAAGTTATTTTGAAAGTCAATAACAATTGGCTGAAATCAGCCAATGGTGTAAGTCTTTGCATAAGGAGACCCCGCCCCATTTTGGAGGTTCTGCCCATTTTTGGAGTTCCCACCCTATTTTAGAGATCTCCGGTCTGCAGTTATACCCACTTGTCTAGACAGGTTGTCAGTCAATGCAGTTTTATTGCTGCGCTAAAATGTGGTGGCAAAAGACAGGCTTTGAGTGAGACTTTAAACCGTTCATTCAACTACACGCTCAAAAACACCGATTCATTCAAAGAGAGATGTAATAAAACACACTGTATCAAATCATTTTAACTTTGAGCGGCTTAGCTTACCAGCAGTCTATGCTAAGACAGATTTCGCTTGCCTTGGACATGACTTTCACTAATATATTCACATTCACTATCTTGCCTACACATGCACAAAGTGTAAAAATGAGAAGGGAGAAACTTTACGGAAAAGAAAACATAAAATAGTGTGGTTGCTGCAGTTACTATTGCATTCCTCTGCGGTTATGCTCGTCAATAGAACGGTATTATGATATTGCAGTTATCACGACAGCCCTAAAATATATATATATATATATATATATATTATATGCAAAAAAATAATAATTCAGCACAGACAGGAATGCATAAACCAAGAATCCCCCCATTCCCCTCTATAAATCGCACACTCTTTATATATGTAATGCTATAAAACTGTAACATGGTTGAAGATTTGGTCTAAATTAAACAGAACCATTGGGAAGAAGATTGGTCAAGATGATGACCAATTTGGGGAACGAGAAACAGACGTTTGATGTGTTTTTATTTCATGTTAATATGTAGTAGATGATAGTTTGTCTGGGATTTGTGCCTCAAAGTCACAGGACATGAAGTGTAGTTTATTTATGGAAAGTGCTGACTGTCTCGAGTCTTTTAGACAGGCAATGGAAAGGGGGAACCCGGAGTCAGCAGGGGGCTCTTCGCTGGCCAAGCGTTGGCTGAGTACTGGCCGTGTACCTGCAGTAGGGCAGGTGACAGAGATCTGCGTCCTACCAGAGTGACAGACTCGGCCTCATTACCGCACTGCCTCACACAGCCGCGGCGTTGTTAGCCAGCAGAAAACACTCGCGCACATGTACAGACAGTGGTCATCACTCATCCACGCTGCAGTCAACAGCACTGATGTCATCAGCAGGCGCCGCGCCAGTCGCGCGCTAACTATAGCGCAGGAGTACCTGTATAAAGAGCCTTATTTAGCTTTTTGCAGTGGGGGAGAGAGACGGAGAGCGGCTTCTGTTTTTCCGAAGCTCTGCCTCCCACTGAGAAACACATACACAAATATATACATTTATTATTATGTATAAACATATAGCATACGGCTGCATAATATATTTATATACATGCGTGTATTAGAAAAGGACACGTCAGCCTTGTGAAAATACGCTTGACAAACAAGTCATTATGGTGCTAATTATTTTCTAAGAAAAACAAACGTGGAGAAATTACAGCTTGTGTTTGCCTAAGCCGGTGCTACTGGGGAATTTTGCTGCGAAAATAAATAGCGCTAATTGAATAAACGAAGGCCGGTGTAAAATGTCTGACATAGTGGATTCTTGACTGTGTTTACAAATATCAGGCCCTAGATTAAACTCTGCATTTAATCCGGCTGTGCTATAAACCATGGAGTCAAATCTTATGGGTTAGAGTGCTGACTTGTTTGTTGTCTGCCTAGGGAGAGACCGTTCTCCCTTTTTTTACTTTTTAGGAGTTTTGACCACTTCTTTAGCTGGCAAGGCTGGGAGACCAGCTGGAACAACCAGTTATAACCAGTTTGACCAGCCTAGCCTAGTTGAATGAATGAATGAATGACACATTTATACAGCGCTTTTACTGTGGATTGCCATACACACAAAGCGCTTTACAATCATATGTGGGGGGGGTGGTCCTCATAGTGTGCAGCATCCACCTAAATGTGTTGGGAGACCAGCTAAAAACAGATATAGAAATATGCACCGATAACGAACAGCCGATATGTGTGTCAGTAAAGCCGATCCTGTAATCAGTGGTTAATGCCATCAGGTGTGTGATTTTACATTGAGCCGTGTATATGCTACACACAGACGTTGTTCTTTGACGAGCTGCGGGAAAACCATTGCTGCATCTGAAATCGCGCTGTTGTGACGACGCATGACACGTGACAACATCAATATGGCGGATGTAGTACATCCGAATTCCATTCATACTACCCACATTCATACTATATAGAACGTACTTTTTAACACTCGTGTAGTACGTTTAATTTTAAATAAGTACCTACTTAAGCAGTATGCGATTTCGGACGCAGCACATTATCATCAGCGTATATTTGAACAGCTCGTCGGGGAACAATGGCTGTGGACTGACTTTACTGACAAAACTCGTAAACATATCGGCCGGTGTAGTACCCAATGAAAGAAGAGTATGATTTATGTTTTATTGGGAATATGAGATTGATCTGAAGAATAAATGCTGGTTCAGATGCGGGTAATCACAATTGCTCAGTCTTTTATAAAACTCTACAATACTCCCTTTTAAGTAAGCTTTAATGAAGCAACTTCCTTCACTACTAGTGAGTTTTGGAATTAGTAACGGAGGGTTGGGCTCAGCTGTTAAACTGTCAAACTTTGCCTTTGAATCTGTGGTGTAAGTAGTTCTGCACAAAAACAGAGCTTTTAAACAAGCTCCATTGTTACTTTGTTTATTTATTTAAACACCTGGGGTGACGAACTGTTGTATAAACGCAATATCACACTTGTAGACATGAGATACGGTTGCATATTAGCACTTAGGTACGATTACCTACCTCAAATCTATGAGTGTGACATTGCTCATATATTGACCAAAGCTACAATTCAAATGTATTATTATTAGTAGTATTATTAAAATTATTTTTTGATCATTTATTGTGACAGGACAGATCAAAACATAGAAGCGAAGTGGGAGAGAGAAAGGGGGACCGGATCAGGAAAGGTCCTCGGATCGGGATTTGAACAGGGGATGCCCAAAGCTCAGCCGTGCTACATGTCCGTGCTATCAGCACCAACAACAGTTCATTTTTATTTAGATCAACTTAATGTACTTAAATTAATTAATGAATTCATATAAAATACAAATTTATATAAAATATATATATACATAAAAAGTACAAAAGCACACAACAAAATTAATAAAACCTTACCTAAAATTAAAATGAAAAAACGAATGAAAAAAAAAAAAACTGTATTCAAAATATCAATAGAAACTTTAAATAGTATCTTAATGAGTAGTCAGATATAGTGTGGTTGCTAAAGTTTTCCCTCACATTTTAAGCTTTAATATATTTCTGTTGATTCATGAAAACAGATTTAGAAAAGTGTTTCAAATGTTACATTACTTGCTCAACAATGGGTGCTCTGCCGTGAATGGGTGCCGTCAGAATGAGAGTCCAAACAGCTTATTAAAACCTTATATTAATCACACCACTCTAGTCCATCAGTTAATGTGAAGTCTATGTGTTTCTAGTAAACAAATTCATTATTAAAGTTTTGTCTTATTAAAGCCAAAATATGCACCCATAATCCATAATAACTCTTCCTTCAGTAAAATACAGAAGTCAATATCCTGTTCTTCTCTTACATTAAAATCCATTCACATATTTTTTTCGATCTGTTTTTAGAGGCTGATATTTCTCTTCTTATTCAGATGAAATTACTTTTTCATTGCAGATAGCAACATTATGGATTAAGCTATTTTAGCTGGAAGCAGTGAATGATGATTTTTTCTTTTTTCTCTTTTTTTTTTTTTTATGAACACACAGCTTTTAATTTCACAGCACATTAACTGATGGACTGAAGTGGTGTGGATTATTGTGATGTTTTTATCAGCTGTTCGCACTCCCATTCTGACGGCACCCAAAGCATCCATAGCTGAGCAAGTCACATAACACAACATTTCTCCAAAACGGTTCAGATGAAGAAACAAACATCTTGGATGTTGTGGGACGCTGTAACAAGTTTTGAGGTAGAGTTGAATCAAAGTTCTTCACTCTGCAGGTCTAGACCGCCGTTCGTCCTCTGAGCCCCAGTCTTCATCTATCTCAGTACAAGTGCCTCTCGCTTCATTAAACACGCACAGGGCATCGACACATGCGGCCGCCATCCATCAAACCACGTTCTGTTTATTTTCAGAGCTAAGAAAGACCTATTTAACTGTGAGCAGGTTGCATCAGCATGTGTGTGTGCGCGCGTGAGGTGTGTGATTCACCTGTCAGAATGTCCCGTCAGGAGATTTCTGCTCTCACCTGAACTGAAAGGCACATTGATGGCGCGTCAGACAGAAATAACTGCTGATGTCATGTGTTTTGGGATGGAGAAACTGTGAGAGTCAGAAACATACGGACATTATTCAAACCCTGGCAGCTCCAGCACTGCTCAGATATTAGTCTGATACCAGAATTAGTCTCTTGACTATCACTGTAAAGGAATCGCCCACTTTCACTGACGAACAGGTGAAGTGACCAATCATGGTGTATATTTAGAAGCAGGTGATTTTATATATACTTATATGCAGTATAATAGGCAGAAAAGTAAAAAAACGATACTTGAAAACAAAAACAACTTTAAACTTTGAATATAATCTAAATTATGTTTATGCCTTTTCCTTTCAGCTTTCTAAATTAGTGGTTTTTTTTTTTTTTTGTATGTTTTTCCAACTCTGCACATTTTGACGCTTGGTCAGGACCCTTTTGCATCGCTTTTAAAAGCTCAAGGCACCCCTTTTTAGTCACTTTTCGATGTGAAGGGTTTAAATAGTCCTTCATCAGCTTGCAAACTGCAACATTTAGTCACTCAGTTGGATTGACAGAGTCTGAGATTTTCTCCAGACGTATTGTATATTTGTGCATCGAGGCTGAGATGATATAACACCAGCAGCACAGACGTCTGATTCCACTATTTTCCATTGCATATAGACTCAAAGTACGACAGCGTTTGTCCACATGAGAAAGCAGCACACAGTAGATGTAAAACACACTGTTCTCTCTTTCTAATAATGGCTTGTGAAACAACCTTTAAATGCCGTAATGCCTCCACAGCATGTAGAGATTTAAAGTGTGATTTGGTTAATTAGCTTGTTTTGACACAGTGTGTGTTTAAATGAGAGTTTATAGGCAGAGAGAGGATCGCTGTGTGAGAACGCTGCTGTCTCAGAGCCTCATGGGAACACGAGAAGACGGGCCTCTTAAATGCCTTGGATGGTTTTATTTTATAGCAAAACCCAAAACATTTCCCTGGTGGTTTAAGGTGCTGATCGGATGGAGTTGTTTTCTCTGGCCCTCTTTCAGTCTGAATCACTGGGATTTTTTGTGTGTCCATTACATTGTGCAGAGAGTGAAAATTGTTTTAGTAAGCATTTTAGTAAGCAACACCTAATTTCACCATGTCACTCACGTAATATGGCCGTGTAGTTCATTTGTACATAACAGTGAAATGCGACCTATCAGAGCGTATATTATTAGCTAGTATACTAAAGGAGCGTTCACACCGGACGCGAATGAAGCATCAAGCGCGAGTGATTTACATGTTAAGTCAATGCAAAGACACGATTAGACATCCTGCGCCGTGATTTAAGCGGCGTGAATGGCGCGAATTACGCTAACGTGATTGGAATCACGTTAACCGATCAGGAGCTTGTTCTAGTAGTCACGTGATTACTAGCAAGCGGAGGCAGAATTCCAAAACTATGGAAGACAAAATCATCATCTCTGTATGATACATCTTCGTACTTTTATGAAAACAGGAATAAAAAGGAAATACATAATATATTCATTAAACCAGAGTTTGCCTTAGGGATATACCCAAAACAAATTTTACCTCCTGTTTGACCACTACAGAGACATCAGGAGTGTCAGAATTACTAGCCGCGGTGAGGCTGCCTTCGGCGGATATATGAGCACTGAGCACCCGGTGTTCACGTGGAGCTCACAACTCCGAAATTGGCGAAGCAAACTTTAAAAGGCGCTCTCTTTGTTAATAAACCGCAGATTTGTGTTTTAAACAAACTACATTCTCGCCTGATATACTCTAAAAACGGCATTTCATGGCACAATAACAATAATATTTAGAATTTTTTGCTGTTTTCCCCTCCACCAATGCAGAGACTGGAGCCGCCTGGCAGATGCCCCTCTCTGACGCGAATTTGCATCTGTTGTACGCGCAAATGAAGCGAATTTCACGCGCGAATGAAACCAGTAAACTCAAAATGTTCAATAGCGCAATTTATTCACGCAGTTCGCATCCGGTGTGAACACACCACAATAGCTCAGGTTGTAGAGTGATGCGTTATAAGATGAGACTTGATCATGTGATTGTGAGTTCGATCTAAGAGAACTCATATGATAACGAAACCTATAAAACATGATTTTGCATTCTTTTTGTAACGGGTAGGTTTAGGGGTGGGTTAGATGTGGTCATTCGAACTAATTACACCTACTAAAATATGTTTTAATCACGAGATGTGGAAAAATCCACACACTGCATTTAAACAAGACACGCATTTTGATTAGTAATGACAGTCATACGTCATCTGATGACGACAGACACAATATGACATTGTCGTTATTTTTATGCCCACTAGAGGGCGCTTACCTTTATAACGTACATATAGGTTTTAATAAGGTACTTGCACAAACAACCTATATAGGGTAATTTTTTGTTGGAAGACTGTCTCATTCACTCCAATCTAAAGGCCCTGATAAACTTTTTTTAGTTTTGAGTGTCAAGCATATTTTTGGTTGTTGGGGGTTGTTTTGTGCAGCTATAATGAACTGGCCAGCTAACGTCACAATTGCAACAGAGATTTGGGCACTTTAAGCAATAGAAATTTGTAGACATGTTAATTACGCACAATAAGAAATACTCAAACAATTGACCCTTCGCAAAGAGTGTGATTGACAGGCGATCTTACGGATCATAACGCTGAGTCTGCCATCTTGCCAACATACAAATCAGACAGTATAGTACATTAACTTCGGGGGACTTAACAATTAACAGACTGTGTGTTATGACGTCTTTCCCCACAGGTATTCAAGTAAAACACGTTCTGATGATTATTCATGTTTATTTTGTGCTTTAAGTAAATATGAAAATATGATCGGTTCATGTGCCACTTTAATTGAGGCACCCAACAGTCTCACTTCAACTCGTCACATTTTGGTCAAAATAGTTTTTTCGATGCTCAAAGTACCTTTTTTTCAGTTCAGAAGACTTGGGATGTGACACGACTTGTTTGTAATGTATTTATTCTGCTTGTTTATGATTAGTTTGTGCAATAAGTTCCTGTACAGATAAACACACAAACTGCATTTGCCTGTGAGTGTTTTATATTGTTCAGTAAATAAAACAAAATAAAACAATAAAACAAAAAAATTCTATAATACATTTATATATGCATGTAAACCATTACAATAAGTCAAACACCTGAAAACAATGGAGGAACCCTCAAGACGTTTTCGTGTCTGAAAAGGGGTACCCTGATCATCGAAAAACAATGTTTTGACCAAGCGTCAAAATGTGACAAGTTGGAGTGAAACTGTGTTGGTACATCACAACCGGTAAGTATGATAAATCATAGTTGTTTATATTTTTATTGAGCGTTCAAAATACAGCACTATGGCAATGAGCCTATCAGATACGCGGTAGACCAATCACAACAGACTGGGCTATCTGACCAATCAGAGCAGAGTAGGCTCTTGAAAAAGAGGGGTTTAAAGATCCTAGAACTGCTTCAAACTAATTTTTTTTGAGAATTTTTCACATGCATGTTAAGCAGCCTTGCAAATGGCATAAATAGGGGCACATTAAAAAAAGAATAATAATACAACCCCACCACCACCAAATTGTTCATCTTAAACATTCAAGCATTCAGAAATGTGGCCTCAGTTAAACATGACTTTGGAAACTGTAACTGAGGAGATAAATTGTGTGAACAAGCCACAGGAATCAGTGCAAACCTCACATTAGTGGTGCATGCTAAACTGAAAGGATTACTACTACTATTACTCATACTTGGGGTTAGTGACGACATGAAAGATTCAAATCATGTGTGTCGCTTTACTAAGTGCAGGTGAAGAAATCAAGCAGATGCACACTAAAGCAGGAAACTTAGCCACAACTACAGACAAGAAGTTCTTTGACAACCAAGCATTTGCTCTAGCATTGTGGCGGCAAGTTTTACATGTGTGTGTTCGTGGCCTTAACAGACGGAGAGGATTGTGGGAACAGAGCTGACAATGAAGCTGCAGACAGATGTGATCTTTCTGCTGTGAAATGTATCTATAGCAGTACAGAATCTGTTATTTTATTTCTCACACTGGCTTTTTAGGGCTTTTCACATCGCTTTTGTTCCAGAACTAACAGTACAGTACTGAAGGACTGGGACGATTTTGCGCAGACTATGTGATGTGAGAGACTACGGGAGATGTACTTTTTCCCCGGAGGAAGTGTTATGGATTACGACCTCAAAACTTGGCCAGAAGTGACAGTTTCAAGATTAAAACATCTTAAAGATGGATTTGTGTCTTACAAACATGCCGTTTGTTTGTTAAAATGTT
>JAUYWG010000033.1:3027424-3049588 GCA_034779775.1 Enteromius afrohamiltoni
AATTATACCAGTCATGCAAAAATAAAATAGTTATTTTTTAAAGTATTTTTGTTGTTAATAACATTGTCATTACAAGTCACTACACAATATTGTAATAATCCAAATACTATTATTATTATTATTATTATTATTATTGGCATCAAATTGTATTGTTTTTGGGATTATATGTATTTTATCAATAATTGATATCATTAAATGGTTTATTATATGTTTTATTACTTAATACTGTTATCATAATTTACATAATACGTTTTCTCATTTCAACGTTTAGCAATTTGGTAAATTGTGTAAAAAAAATTTAAAAATAAAGAAATCAGAAAAGTGCGTTAAATTAAGGAGGGGATGGGGGTCAAAACAAAACAACAACTAGGATAACGGTGCAGGCTACAGTTAACTCCGTGGCGTGAGGAGGCCTACAGGAGGCGTAGCGGCTTCAAACCCCTGCACGCCTTCAGCCACGCCCCCTCCCTTTCTCCCTCTCTCCCTCTCTCTCTCTCTCCCCTGAGCTCTGAAGGAGGTGTCGGGGAATCTTCTGCAAACAAACTCATATTCAAAACCCAGAGCTGCTGTATTACATCACTGGGCCGCGCGAGTATATATGAGAGGCGCGCGCGTCTGAGAGGCAATCCCAGAGTTTTGGCTCACGCTGACGCGTCGCGTTGCGGGACTTTTCACGCGTGATGCTGCGCACGACTCCGTCGCATTCAACCGCCAACAGCAGGAAACCTTGCGAGTGAGATGGATGGATAGATCTGGCGTCTGAGCGCTTTGCATTCGCCTCGGATAAAGTTCAGTTTGTGAGATTTTTGCCCCCGTTTTTCCCCCTCACGATGGATCTCCCGAGGAGTTTGGTGACTGTGTACCTGTTCCTGGTGTCCCTCGCTCAGTGTCAGCACTATTACCTCCTCAGACCCATCCCGAGTGACACGTTACCCCTGCTGGAGCTCAAGGAGGACCCCGACCCCATATTCGACCCGCGGGAGAGGGACCTGAACGAGACCGAGCTGCGGAGCGCACTCGGGGACTTTGACAGCCGCTTTCTGTCCATCAGTCCTCCTCAGGACCGCTACACCGGCAACGAGGAGCTAGAGGAGCTGGACCTCCAGCAGCAGAACCCCACCGGGATGATGCCTAAAGACATCAAAAACCTGGACTTTGACGTGCAGTGGGGCAAGAAGCGCAAAGCCAGCAAGAAGCTGAAGCGCAGGCTGCAGATGTGGCTCTGGTCCTACTCGTTTTGCCCGGTGCTGTACGCGTGGAACGACCTCGGTGCGCGTTTCTGGCCGCGCTTCGTGCGCGCGGGGAGCTGCTTCAGCAAGCGCTCCTGCTCGGTGCCGGAGGGGATGGTGTGCAAACCGGCCAAATCCACGCACATCACGCTGCTGCGGTGGCGGTGCGTGCAGAGACGAGGCGCGCTCAAGTGCGCGTGGATACCTGTGCAGTATCCCATCATAACTGAGTGCAAATGCTCCTGCGCGAACTGACCAATCACCAACGGACATCGAAACTCTGCCCGATGCTCATTTCTGGAAAAAAATGCACAAACTATATAAAAACTGTCGTATTTCTGGACGTGAGCGGCAGCTGATGCTGATTACTGGACTTAAATTATGGAAAACTGCATTACTGTACAACATTTTATCTGATACCTATTTCTGGATTTCATTTAAAAACTCTGCTCTGATACATATTTCTGGAGGGAAAAAAAGTCTAATCTCATACCAATTTCTGGATTTAAGTTATAAAAATGTTTTATTTTGGTAACACTTTATGTTAACTTTAAGTCATTAACAAATGTAATGCTGAAGATATCAATAATTCATATATATATATATATAAATCACAATCTTATATTTATATGACAATATATTTAGTAAATGAAATCAGCTACTGTTTGAATGTACTAGCTAGATTTGTTGAGCATTATGTATTATAATATGATTAATAATACATAATATGCATTATGTATTATAATCATGTCTGTTAATGGCGTTCATATAAGTTATTGTGAAGTGTTGCAGTTTATTTTTGTATGCACTATCATGTGTAGGAATGTAATGTCTGTATATGTCGTGCCATCATGTAATGATTTAGCCAGTATTATGTGTATTATCCAGAGTCTACTGTATTTGTGGAAAATATTGGTTAATGTATTTATATTGCAGAGAGCGGCCCGTGGAGCCGTTTGAGATGTTTTATAAGGTTTTCCACACCGATGTGACGACCTTGAAATTTATTATGGATTTTTAACGTCCCGCAGCTGTGACAGCTGCTCCGTGGCGACGATTTATCCTGTAAATGAAGATGAACTGTTATTTATTCTTTATATTCAGATAATAAAATATCAGTGAAAACCACAAGAAACGTTTTGTTTCCCAAGTCTTTGTTTCTTTTCGTGACGCCTGTGAAGAAACTTCAAAGAGATTCTCCTAATTTACCATGAAATATTCTCACCTGGCTTAAGGGCCCCGTAACCAGGCAACCGCCGGTGATGCTCTCAGGGGCCCATGGAGGTTTTGGCTCTTCAATCCACAAAAGAAATAAAAAAAAAATGATCTGATTTCTGTTATAATACTAATAAACTATTTATTTTTTATCTAAGTGATACTTGCTTCTACAGCGAGTCGTTTTTATTTTACTGCACAAATTTAATTATATTTTTTTAAGTGTATTTTGAGAAAATGAAGAATCAAATAGCATGCCTTGATTTCTGAGGGCTTGTAAGATGCATCACATTACGTTATAGTTGTGAATTTTATATGCAACTCAAAAATAAATCATACACGCAGGCCTAAATATGGTTTGAGTATGTATTACTTTAAGCATCTTTTATTCATCTGCCCTCATGTACATTCCCAAACTCCAGATCTGTTATTACGCATCATGTTTGCTAATGACTTATTGATGAAAGTTATTGTGAAGTGTTATTATATGATGTACGTTTCAGCAGACGTCCCGTCTAAAGTAGATAAACTGCATTTTCCACATCAATTAATTCAAACAATTGTTAACATTCACAGCCTGGGAACCCGAATGTGTTAATTTGCTTATTTGGTCTCGTTAAAAGCCTCCTGGATGTGTTTTCTGCCGGCTAACTGGGTTAAGGGTTACGGCCTGTTGATGCGGTTTACGACAAATATGTAAAGTGGAGCCTAATGGAGCGGCCGACTTAACTTTCTCACATCACGGGTGTTAACGGAGCTGACGGCTCGCGCTAATGAGCGCGTTAGTTTGCAGTCTGTAAAAAACGCAGCTTATCTGACGTGAAAATGGCTCTTTATCTCTGTCTTAAGTGGTTTGTTTTCAAGTTTTTTATTGTGGGGTGGAGATGCATGATGATTCTCATTGAAAAGCTGTTAACATCTACTGTAACATCCTGAAGAGATAAAGCGCGAGGCCTGGAACAGCTGGAGAGCATCTCTCTCTCATGCGGCCCGGCCCGACTGCCACCCGCCCATTTGCGGCCCCGCAGGAGGGCCGGCCTCCCTCCGAGAGCATGGAGCCAGTCTAACAGAGGAATAAACCCTGCCAAACAGCCCTCATAAAGGGCATCAAATACAGCTCTGTTTACCCCTGCAGAACAGCGCTTTATCCAAACACTGCGCTGATTAGGACACCGTTACGGCCGCTTGGGCAAACTAATCACACGGGACTTCGTTTAAATGGATGTGTCCTGGCCAAAGGGTATTGAGGGCCTCGGGTCTGGAGGTTTCAGACCAAAATAAAGGTTTTTTTTTTTTTGGCACGGGTGCTTCCATAAGGAACCTTTAACATCAATGGAACATTTCATTGCACAAATGGATCTTTATAGTGGGAAAAAAGGGTTCTTTAGATGATTCTTTACACAGGGAGAACAATGAACTGAAATCTTTGCAAAAAACCCTTAACCTTTATTTTCATGAGTGTGCAATAAAATGTGTTTTTGTTGTACTTCTACCTGTAAGATAAAATTTAATAATAAATACAATTAATAAGATAAAACACATTTCGGATGTGTCAAGTTGTTTTCTAGCTTCTGTATGGTTCTTTAGAAAAAAGTAATGCAGGTTCTGTTATCGGATTAGGTTTTTTTCTCAATAACTAGTAATAAAAATTATATAAAATAAGTAAAGCTAGTAACTTTGTTTTGCCATTTATTGACAGCACCTCTCCTGTCCCCTTGAGAAGCTGGAGTGAGGTGCAAAGACAGAGCCTGAGGCTTTTGGTGTGAAAAGGCCTGGCAAAGGAGATGGCAAAAATTATTGTAGTTATTAAAAATAAACAAGTAAGCCCAGCTCAGGTAACAAAAAAGTAACATACAACAATGCAAGTAAAGCAATCAGTTGCTTTTTATCAAGTAACACTATACTGAAATGCAACAAAGTTAAAAAGCACCGATGCTTGATGAATTTTCATTTCAGTGTTTTGGTTTATAGGTTCTTGCTTTTCAGAGAAAAAAAGGTTTATAGATCATAGGTGCAATTCAAAATTAAACATTCTAATTGGAATTCTAAAAAAACTTTTAACTGCAAGTGTGAGCTTTAGGGGTGTTTATCATAGAACAACCACATAAGAACCAATGCCACTGTAGAAGAACCATTATCATTAATGTCAGACAAAAACATATTCATTTGGTGAAGACTGTTCAATCGTCAGTCTTTGAAAATAAAGGTTGTTCAATAGTTCTCCAGGTTAGTGTTTTCTAGGTTTGTTTGGTTTCCAACTCAAGCTAATTGGTATAACATTATTTTACAACATTTACAATGTTTATATTTGAGAATATGCGTGTATTGTACAATTAATAAATATTAAAAATGATGGCAGTGAAAAACTTTGAACACACTGACTCGTTCTATTTTTATGACTATTTTCTATGATGTAAACTCTGGAAGAATACAAATGGAAGTCTGGTAATGACGTGAGACAAATGAAAACTCCTTTGTTTCGACTCCAGAGCTGCTTGTGGGCGCAATTTATATTTGCCTGGAGAAGTTCAGATCGCGCATTTAAGCAGAAGCCTTTAGATCAAAAGATCAAAACTGGCAGTGCATGCCAAAAATGCGGAGTATGAATCTGATGCCATGTTGTGTTGTTTGTGTTGAGCTCTCTGACCTGGCGTCGCGAGCCGCTGTTATCAGTGAAATACTGCGTTTGAAATGACACTGTGCAGTGTGACCGCAGGGGTCGCGCCGATCAGGCCCTGTGACGACCTCTCTGAGGAGCGAGGAGGGGGCGGCGGGGCCTCGGCTCCTGCACGGTGGCCCCCAGGTACCAGCAGGGCCCTCTGTTTAACGGAGAGGCAGGCGTTCGTAAACCCTGCGGGAGATGGCATGTGATTTATACACTCATTCTCTCATATATCTCTCTCCTCTTGTGTTCTCTTGTCTTGGTCTGCTGTAGATGAGGTCCCTGAAACCTAGGATGTGTTTGGAGAGGTCATGTGACTGGTGTCTGGTAAGAAAATAGAAAAGAAAATAGTATGTAGTTTAATATAGAATTTTTTTTTTTCAATAAGTGTGCATTAAATTGATCAAAAGAGGGAGTAAAGATGTATAATTTTACAAAAGATTTATTTTGTGAATAAACACTGCACTTTTTATTCAAAGCATATATATTTTCATTACTGATAATAATCGGAAATGTTTCTCGAGCATTATAGAATGAGTTCTGAGAGATCATGTGACACCAAAGACTGGAGTTATGATGCTGAAAAGGTTATGATGCTAGGATAACCAAATGTCTGAATGTTACTTCAGGATATGGAAGAGCAACAATTACAAGCCTTTTTTTAGTAAATTTAACTGTCTCCAAGCTAAATCTTACAAATCTTTCACAAAAAAGTGAAAGAGCAACCTCTGAGCAACAAAAGCCTCCTGTGTGAGTGAGTGCATGACAGAAGCTGCTTGTATTGCTCGTTTCATCTGGTCTTGAGTGTTGATGTGTATGTCTGCTCTGATATCTCTCCAGCAGACCTCCCTCGTTTCTTAATATGGACACGGCACTCTCTCCGGCAGACGATGGCGGTCTGGTCCATCTCTTCTCTTAAGCATGCGGCTTGACCAGTGTCAAGAGTCTCTGTATCTCTGCGGCTTCAGGAGACACGTCAAACATGTTTCTCCTGCGTCCGCAGACCCACTTCAAGTGATAACGGCAGTTTGTCTTCCTAATGCAGCGGAATGAAAGGGCCGTTCTGTCATAAAATCCCACTCGCTAACCCAAAGATCTGTCCCGTGACAGGACGATTGAACGCAGGCCACTGACATGCAGACGTTTGTTATTTTATCAGCCTTCAGTCTCCCTCAGTTCACTTCAGCATGCAACTCTGACACTCGTCTGATTTCCTAAAGGAAAATGTGATTTGCTCACAGGTTGATCTTATAGTGGACTTCTCAGTAATGTCTCATTTAGGTATCAACCTTTTTTTTTTTTTTAAGTGAAATGCCTCAAATTAAAAGAGGCCCAAATGAGTCACTTATGTATATCTGGTATACACAGTAAAAAGAATTCCATACAATTTATATTGAAAAACTGGCAGCTGTGGTTGTCAGAATTCTTCCGTAAAAAATATGGTAACAATGTTTTTGGTTGTATGGTCTTAAGTTAAATTTACAGTTAATTACCGTAATTTCATTAATTAATATAATGTTAATATTGTAATATTGGACCTTTCAAATGCAGTGAATGCAGGTGGTGATGGGAAAGTCACACGATGAACCAAAGCCCATCACAAGAATCTTTTAAATATAAACATATATAGAAGGAGCTCAGTGTCATTCACACAAACACTAAACACCATCATGGTGAGATTCATTCAAATATACAATAAACCTTCATTTAACACCTTTACATGTAACATTAAAACATACTGATTAGAAAAACTAAGAAGAAACATCAAATTCAAACTAATTTGAAATCCAATGCAGGGAAATCTGGGAACATCAATTTACGGTTTTCCCTGTAAATTTTACAGTAACTTACCGATAACAATTTAACAGGTTTTTACTGTAGCATGAGTTTGTTTTCTGTCAAGATCACAGTCATTATTTACAGTTTAGAGCTGTAAAATGAAAGCAGAGCAAAGCAAATGAAATAGTGTCTGAGTTGGTTGATTCAGAGATATTAAGGATGCCTCAAGCTGTTATCTGTACAGAGGAAAAATTTACAATCCCATAGTAATGACTTGATCCAGCAGGCTTTTCTTCTCATTTCTGTTCTCACATTAATGTCTGCAAAACCCCAGTTTGAATATAAATCAAACTTGTGCATTCCTCTTTTTTTTTTTTTTTGAATGAATAGTTGGGTTGTTTTTTTTCGGACAGAAGTCTCATTAGTGCTGCATATTCTTTGAAGATTCAAGGACAGAAGAAGATCATGAGAAAAGTGCACATTAGACACTCCACTGCCCTGTGAGCTGTGATAACAAATGATAAAGCTCATGTAGCATTGAACCATCATCTTTCTTCGAAATATATAACGCACCTGCCACTGCTACGCTGTGCTGTTCTTGTTTAGTCTGGTTTCTTTCTTCATTATTTTTTTATTTTCAGTCCGTTAAGAATTTCAGAGCTTTTTATGTACTCTTGTGAGCTTGTGTGTTTGTTTGTCAGATTCTGACTGCACATGATGTTCAAGACAATGTAAATTTGGAATCTGGATCCTATTTAACCATTAATAAAATAACTTCTAAACATGAACATTCTCAAATGCTTTAAATGCATGAATGTTTGCTTTTGTTAACAATTCCTCTATTAAACAGAACCTTTATAACTATAGTGAAAGCGAGGGATGTGCACATACCAACCATCTTCAATGCATAAAAAAATCAGGCATGAAAAAAATCTAATAATGGCATATATATATATATTAATACAAGAAATCTGTATATGGCTTTATGTTGGTGCATCAGTTTATTTAAAACAGCATTTTGAATATTAGTTTTTTTCTTTCTTTCATAACTTGGTTTACACAGTCTTGTTTTGCAGCACTTGAGATACTGTGGTTTTTATCTTTTAGCACTTTTCTGGATTCCCAAAAATATCCTATATCTAGCTATTTCAACAGCATTATAATTCATCATAAACCCACTCTTAATATAAAGCCTGCAGTAGTCAACATTCTAAGTGGATCAAAACCTTTCATCAAAGTTGTCCTAAAATCAAAAACAATAGCTATTCTTGTCTTAGGACAAGACAAACTTTGATGCACTTTTATGATCCACTTCAAATGCTGACTACTGTATATCTTGCGATTTGTGAGACATATATTCGCAATTCTGAGAAAAAATAGGAATTGTGAAAAGTTACAATTTTATTGATTTTTATGTATTTCCTGCGATTTGTGAGAGATAAGAATTGTGAAGTTAGTCTGTTGTTAAAAAAAAAAAAAAAAATCATAGAAATCATGTTGCGGTTAAAAACGCGGTTAAAATTTGCCGCCACATTTTCAGCTCAACGGTCAAACACTACAACGTATAACGGATGTTTACATATAAAAACCACTCCAAGCAACATGAAACATGTTCCAAATGCTGAGTATTTGGTATTGCTTCTTTTTTTATTTTCGTTTGTATTTTTTGTAAATCACTTGTTTTAGCATTTGTATTGGATTCAGTTGAGAGGCTGAGTTTCCCGAGCGCTTCGTGTTAGCTGTTGTCTATGTAAAGCTTTCCAAATCAGCCGCCTGTGAGAACACATGATGGTTAAGAAGAAAGTTAACTGGTTTTGCAGACAGAAACTTAGCACGCTAGTTTTGTCTTCATTCACACTCATTCTCTCGGTCTCTGATCTTTTAATAAGCCCTGTGACCGATCAATAAATACAAACCCTGTCCCATCTCATCCACACCCACAGACATATAGAACATACATGTAGAGTTCAAAGAGCTCGTCGATATGCACGATAACTTCCCGCTGTGCACATGAAAGCGGCTCGGTCGTGTTGATTTATACGCACCGGGCAAGAACATTAGTCTACGATAATGAGAAATCAGTCGCGAGCCAAGTCTCTCTTCTAGACCGGCCGGTATGGATGCATTTCCATGAAGTAAGTATCAGAGGGGGGGGTGGAGAGAGAGAGGGACGTGGCCCGTGAACACGCTGGCTTTCATTTCTTTGCGTATTCCTCAGCAGAATGCATGCTGTAAATACTCTTATTAAATTTAAATGCAGTATTTTTGGAAGCAGAACGCCGTTGATGAGGTAATGCCACAGACCAATGCACAATCACAACTGTAGTTAATATTTCAAATTAAACTGCGACGCTTGTTTGAAGTGCTGTTGGCTTCCACTGAAGCTGCATTTAGAAATGTATTTCTGTAGGTTTCATATCCTATTTGTTCATTTATTTAAGCATAATGTTCTAATCAGTGCCAAATCAGCTTATACAAAACCACATTTTTATAATACAGGCCTGGTTCAAATATTGCTACTGGGTAAACAATCACAGTTGAGGTCGTAAGTGTTACGTTTCCGAAATTAAGATTTATACGTGATCTGAAAGCTGAATAAATAAGCTTCCCATTGATGTATGGATTTGGATGGATAGGGCGATATTTGCAACTATATGAAGATCTGGAATCTGAGGGTAGAGAAAAATCTGAAGGCTGAGAAAATCACCTTTAAAGTTGTCCAAATGAAGATCTTATCAAAAATTTAATTTTAATATATTTTCAGTAAGAAATTGGCCTTCATGGAACATGATCTTTACTTATCCTAAGGATTTTTGGCCAAAAAAAGTCCCCATATTTTGACCCATACAATGTATTTTTGGCTATTGCTACAAATATTCCCCAGCGACTTGAGACTTCAGGTCCAGTGTCACATATAGCAAATGAGTCTAACCTACTATGTGTTTAAAAAACCCCTGATGTACTATATATCCATCTTGTATCTTGTCCATGTAAGTATAGGCAACTGTATGCGTGTAAAGTTATCCAACTCTATCTAATAAATTAAACTTCTGAGACAGTTTAAACAATTAATGTTTATCACTTAATCAACAAATAAAGTTGATTTACATTCATCATTCGCTGCGTTAACAGATGGGTTTGGTGGACACAAAACTGCTCTTTTGAATCTATAACCTTTGTGTTCATACAGAGCGGATCTCGGCCAGAACCATTAGACCACCTCTTCCCCTCCAGAAGCCTCTTATCTCCATACGATTTGTTCCTTGTTTCAGATTCCCATTTCTGCCCGAAGGCATCACCTATAGTGAAGACTGAATGTCTGGAGCAGGCCACAGGAGACATATGATTCTCATTGTGAGGATGAAAGGCGTCTATACGTCTGTTTTTCCCTGTCTTTTGTACGTCTGGGGAGCACCGGATTGGGTGGGCGGAACCGCTTGTGCCGTGATCCCCTCTCATCCATGTGGTGTTGCTTTATGCTCCGTGGGTATGGATTCATTGTAGTGAAATTGAAACTTCATGACATGTCATTGTTATAAACTTATAAATAATTTATTTCGCCCCGAAGAGCGTTTGCTGCTTCAGAGGTGCCCAATTGGCTGAGACAAGGTTCGTCTTTGACCCAGTTTGACCATGTTGAAACATTTTCCCTTTATATGCTTACATTTAACTCTAGCCGCTTGTCAGCACGTCGCTTGGCCCGTTTTGAACTTTTAGCTTCATGAAAAATCCATAAAACCTTGCGCGTCGCAATGGCTTTTTGTATCGTTTTACGATGGCTGCTCGGGAAGGGTATAAAATAATCATTGTAGAAATGAACCCTGTACACTTGGCTATCTGCCTTGTCATCGCTGCTAGCTAGCTCTCTTGCTAGCATACGTCTGTCAGTGAGCTTATATTTTCACCTAATCTTTGAAGACTACAGCTGGCCTGCTCTTAACACCCTTTGTATATAAACCTCGCTCTCAGTCGCAGGTGCTTTTTCCACCCTGCGTAGGATAAAGAGTCTGATTCATGATAGTTTTCGCTTAAATCGTACAGTTTGTGCACTTGCCGTTTGTAACCCTGACCTGTGCACCTACTGCATCAGAAATGCGATTTGTTTATTAGACAATATGTACTGGCCCCGTTCTTCATGCTCTCCCACTGCTGGGTTAATTGGCATCTTTTGAAAAGTTGATCGTTGATGTCGGGCCAGAAATGGCTTCCTTTTAAAATTCTTTTTGTGGTGTTTGATGCATTTTGGGGAATCTAGGAGTGAAGATATTCCTACTAACTGGTATGCAAGGCCAGTGTCTCTTTGATGCTGGATGAAGCTCAGAAATGCAGGTACACAGTTGATTATGAAAGTGGGCTTCTGCTACAAGGGTTTGAGGTTCAATCCCAATCAGAATAGAGACTCTATTGGGAACATTTGGCTTATTAAAGGTTACTTTGGGTTAAAAAAAAAGAGAACTACAAAGCAACTGGATCTCAGAAGGCTGTAAAATGAACTGATTTTTTAAGCAATGCAGACTCTGGGTTTATCTAAATGATATTTTATTTCACATGAGATTCAATAGAGGCCTATCCAAAGTCCTTAAAATACAACACCGTTCAAACATTTGAGCTTGGTAGGTTTTTGAAAGAAGTCTCTCATCTGCTCACCAAGGCTGTATTTATTTGATCAAAAATATAGGAAAACAGTAATATTATAAAATATTATTGCAACTGTAAATATAATGTAAATATACTGTAAAAAGCTGACTTTTCAGCATCAGGCTTTAGTGCCACATGATCCTTTAGAAATCATTCTAAAATGCAACATTTCTTTTTATTATCAATATTAAAAACAGTTGCTGCTGCTTTTGTTTTTGTAGGATTCTATGATCAATAGAAGTTCAGTCGAACAGGATTTATTTAAAGTGGAAATGTTTTGAGACATTGAACATGTTTTTACTGTCATTTTTAAAAATTATTTTAATGCATCATTGCTAAATAAAAGTATTGATTTCTTAAAAAACATCTCACTGCCCACAAACCTGCATCTGATACAAATGAGTCGCTTGCCATCATGCAAGCATTTGAAGAGCTGCAAAAGGAATGTGGAGTTCAGCTCAGATAATTTGATTTGATGATCATTTTAAGTTCATATTGAGATCTCTGACTATCTTGGCAAATTTGAGCACCGTCTGCGTGATATTAAATAGATATCAGATCACCTAAAGAGATGCGTTCAGAAGCTGAACCTCTGTAACTCTGGAGGTGTTTGCGATGTCAAATCAAAGATGACACAGAGTTCACACGCAGCCCAGGAATTCACAGCAATTAACCCTTCAGCGTCACATGTAAATATGAGCGCTGGAGGCCGTTAGTCTTTCACACACACACTGGGATCCGGCTTCTTTGTTCTGTCGGGCCCCTGGCCTGTTGCCATGGCAATGGCGCTGGCAGCACCTCACTATAATGGCTGGCGTGTGAGCTGTCCATCACTCCATCCCCCTGTAACACACACACACACTGATCCACTTTCACCTGCACAAGCTTTCATTTAATTGCTTCTTTTCCAATTCTCTGCATTTAAACCATTTTCTTTTGTCTAAATGTCTGCCTTGTAAAGTCAACATTATAAGACGGGACAGAATGGGATAGAATAGAGGGGCCAGTCAGTCTTAGATTGGTCCCCCCACACAAACATTATATACAAACATTGTACATCTGGAATTCTGTGCAATCTAGAGGCACTTATCAAACGGTAGATGCGTGTGAGCAGCTGTGTATCTAAAAAAAAAAATCAGGCAATTCTGATTTATCTTTTTTTTTCTCTTAGAATTGTTTTTATCTGATTTTGTCTCTCATTATTTTTATTTACCTTTTTCGGTGAATAAGGTTCCATGTATTTCTGTTTTTCTGGCTTTGTATTAGAATAAAGTGTTGTATATCATCAACAAAGAAATGAAACAAAATAACACTGTGTGAAGAAGATCAACTGTTACAATAGTAATTATACGATTTTGGACAATTTGTTCTGTTTTTGTCTGCATTAGAACCCTAAAAAGGTCCTTTTATAGGATGCAAGTCACCTTTATATCCTTGTCTGTTTGAGCATCTGACATCAGCTACATTGCCTTTCTAGCAACATTTAAATACATTGTCATTGTCCAACCGGCATCTAAATCAGAAAGAAAAAATGTTACATTACTGAAGAAAAAATATTTCCCTCCAATTAAAAGCAGTGGTGCAGTATTTTTTTGTGCATCAGATGTTATGTGTTATTGGGTCCCAGCAGTGTGTCTCTGCACCCCCGACTGCGTTCATCTCACGTTCTGCTGTTTAAACAGGGCACACTGGGACAGGGGGACAGAAGGGTCTTCACTGGGACCCCAGGGGGGCATTTTCTCATTTTCACCCCGATAAACAGGATACGCCCTCATTAGAGACAGTGGCTGTTGGAGGAAAAACCTGTCTGACCTCACAACCCATCAGCACTGTACTGGAGCTTGTTGGCTTATCAGAATTTGTGTACATGTACTGGCTGCTAAATGGTATTGAATTTCTTGAAGTCTTTCTTTAGATTAGTATTTTGGACAGTTTAAAGCACCAGATCATAAATGTCTTTACTAGATACAGTGCCTTACAAAAGTATTCATACCCAATACAGTCCATACAAAGCAAAAAACAAAAACAGATTTGTGAAATCTAAGCAAATTTATTAAAGATAAAACACTGAAATAAGTACATTGCATTAGTATTCAAACCCTTAACTCAGAATCTTTACAGCCTCAAGTCTTTTTGGGGAATGATGCGACAAGCTCTGCACATCTGCAATTGGTGATTACCTCACCGTTTCACCTTTTTCAGCTTGGATGGGGGCTGGCAGACATTTTCATGTTTCTCCAGAAACATTTGAGTGGGTTCAATCCCAGGCTGTGTCTGGGCCACTCAAGGACATTTAAAAGAGTTGTCTATAAGCCACTATTGCTGTGTGCTTAGAGTCGTTGTCCTGTTTAAAGGTGAACCTTCTGCCCAGTCTGAGTTTCTGAATGCTCTGGACTGGGATTTTTTCAATCTTTGTAAGTTTGTGCATTGAGATCTTTTCTTATCTGACAAGTCTCTCAATCCCTGCCGCTGAAAAGAGCTGATGAGGCTACTACCAGCACACTTTACTTTTGGAATGGTACTCTGCAGGTGATGAGCAGAGCTGGTTTCCTTCAAACATAATGTTTAGAATTGAGTTTCATTAGACCAGAGGATCTTGTTTCTTAAAATCTGAAGGTCCTTTTGGTGGGTTTTCACAGAGGAAAGGATTGACACACCACCATAAGGCCCAGAGTGTTGGAGTGATGTTTGTCCTTCTGTAGGTTTCTCCTGTTTCCACATATGATCGTGGAGCTCAACTAGAGTGACCATCAGGTTCTTGGTCACCAGTATAATCAAGCCCTTTCTCCATCAATGGGTCAGTTGGAGGCCAACTCTAGCAAGAGTCATGCTTTTTTCCAAACATCTCCAGTTATGGATAATGGAGGCTAAATGCTTCTGTGAACCTTCAATGCAGCATAATTTTTTTTCTGAACTCTTCCTCAGATCTGTGCCTTGATGCAAGCCTGTTTCTAAACTCAAGTTATAATACCAGCAGTTATTATGACCTCAAGGCTTGGTTTTTGCTCTGTTACACTGGTAAACTTTTATTAAGATGTGTGTGCCTTTCCAGATCATACCTATTCAATTGATTTTGCCACAGGTTAACTGCACTTGAAGTGTAGTAACATCTATTGAGTGCTCCTCTGCTAAATTCACAGAAATACTTATGCAATTGAATAGTTTTGTCGTTACAAGCTAGTTCTGTACTTTGCCATGGTAGTGTATATGGAGTGCAGGTTGTTGTGGGGAAAAAAGTAATAAAAGCTAAAGTAATTAAAAATGAAGGGGTATGAATACTTTTGCAACTTATAAAATAATGAGAATTGCATCAAATAAACTCTTCATCACTGAACAAAGTTTTTATGTGTCTGTTATACCAGCAGGAGCAGCTACTGAAAAACGCCAGAGATAGGAGTCAAAGCACGCGGCGGAAAAGACGCGACCCATCCAATTATCGCAGAGGTGCGAGGCAGTGTGGGGCCATTTCTCAGACCCTCTCACAGCCCGGATAACTGAGGTGTGAGTCGAGACTTTACAGGGTGCAAAACGCGCCTTAAAAACAGATGTAGGAGTGAGATGGTAAATGTTGGTTTTCGCGCACACACACAGGGTAGAGGGGAGGGTTTTTACACCCCTGTAGGGGGTAATAAAGCGAGTTAAAGCATCACACTTCTGTAAACTTAATCTACACAGCTTTAATTACTATTTGGCGCCTCTCTTCTCTCTCTGGTTTTCACTGCATCTCTCCGTCCACAGCCGCTTCTCTGCTTGAGCTCTTGCTGACAGTCATGAAAACGAGATTTGCTCGGTTGGGGTCCCTGTTTGACTGATCGGCATGGAGCAAATTAACAACAAGCAACACACACACTTCCCCCATCTCTGTTTGTATTACCTTTTCTTCTTTCTTCTGAAGTACTGGAGCCAAAAGACCTTCCTGATAATCAACAGTCTGTATGGTCACGTCTGGCTCTTAAAGGGATAGTCACACAATAACAACAAAAAGCAATTTATTTACTCATCACCATGTCATTTCAAACCCAAATAACATTCTGTCTTTAAGTGAAGCACAGAAGGAAAATATTATTTTGTATGCACTGAAAGTGCATGGAGACTACAGCTCATACATTATATTCTATGTCATACAATAGTTTTATGTAAGAAATATGCAGATGTTTAAATCATTACTGAGTGAAAGTCTTGCTTCTTAGGATGCTTAAATCTAGTTTAAACACACTTTTGTGTGTTGACTGTCTTTTTTAATTGATGTCAAACCATATTATTATTGAACAAAAATCATTGAAACAATAATTGAAATGAAAAATTAGTTTGCTTGAAACTATATAAGGCATATAATAATTTCAGCATTATATATGTACTATTTTTTACCCAGCTTTTATGTTTTTTTTTATTTTCATTATAATTGTTTTTAGTACTTTTATTTAGTTGTTTATTGCCTTTTTTATGGCTTGTAAGCCAAAACATTATTTTGGTATTAATATAAAAACATTTAATATTTTTAATAAGATTTATCTATTTATTTTTTATTTTTTAAATATTCAGTATGTAAATATTGTAAATATTCTTATTTTTTAATATGACTATTTAGGTTTATTTTTTTTTTTTTCAGTTTTTGTTTTATAAGAATTTGTTTCCATTTAATATTTTTAGTGTATCGGCTTAAACCTTTCTTTTTTTTTTCTCAATTATTTCAATTATTTTTTTCAATTAATTGTTCAATTAGTAACAATTATATTTGATTGTATTTCAACTATATATCAGTTAACAAAAATAAATTGTTTTAGTTATAGTTGATGAAAATAAAAACCCTGGTTAATATTTTTTATATTTTTTAAGTTCACTTTTATTTATTCTTTTATTTTAATCATACTTTCGGGATATTTTTTTTGCTAGCTTGATGGCCCTGGTGCCCATGGAAAACAGCCCAAACTTTTTGTTAAACATCTCCTGTGTTTTTATGAAAGAAAGTCAGTCATGCAGGTTTGAGATGATGTGAGAGTGAGTAAATGATCGGCAGACAAGACAGAAACTGTCATTTCTCTCTCTCTCTCTCTCTCTCTCTCTCTCTCTCTCTCTCTGCGAGGCTCGTTACTTCTTCAGAATGAATGTAAACATCAAGATGCTCTGCTATTGTGCAGCTCATCATCCAGCAGATATGACACAGCGCAGACAGACAGGCCACAGAAGCCCTGGGCCTGCCGAGAGACTCTGAGGTCTACCTGCTGCTGCTCGGGAGGGACACAGACAGAACTGGAGCCAGTGTAATGAGCTGTGAAATTAAGCTGTACACACACTATAGCAGCGCTGCGTTCAGTGACGCCACACATAACTGATAAAACACAGGGATTACATTCAACAACAGCACTAAATCAGCTCACAGACTAAAGTAACCAGCTGCATGGGTCAATAGTAATAGCACTATAGTTTCTCGCTGTTTCCATTCAGTTGGATTCATTAGTTTAATTGGCATGACCAAAACTGTACATTGGCATCGGTGAAGCATTTTCCCCATACTATAAGCAACAGAGCAATATTAACAAATAGACTAAAGGAATAATGTATTGACATGAGAAAAGTAAAGTAAAAAGCACAAAGTATTAGCAAATAAACAGTAGAGAAGGACATAAAAAAGGACATAAAAAAATATTTTTAATAAAAATATAGCAATAGTGCAAATAGAAACATAGATATCTTAAGTGAAATGATGCAAAATTAAATAAAAATTGAAGTGAGAAAAAAAGAAACTTAAATAAGCAATATTTAAAGAACAATAGTGTCAAATAAAATAAAAAGAACAAAGGATGCAAAAAATTAAATAAACCTGACAAAATTTCAACAATGGTGTGAAATGAAGATTTCCCATAACATGTGCGTTTAGGAGGAAAGAGTAGATGCTGAGAGAGGGCAGAGATAGCCTATCTTCGTTATGATAAATGAATCATAATTAATTAATCATGTCCACCAAAAGTAAAAATGTATGGTAATGGGAATTCAAAGTAGGCCCCGGGCTTCTTTAAGCAAGCTTGAGGGAACTGGGTGAAGTAAAGCTTTATTTTATTTATTTTAAAATGATGTCAGTATCAATCAAGTTACCAAGGAAAGGAATAAAATGAGTTTATATTAATATGAGAAACTGAGTAAAAAACAAAAAGGTACACCAAAGGCATAAATAAGCAATAATATCAGCAATAATGAACAATTTTAACATTTGGAAACAGCAGGTTATTCGTTCTCTAATGATGTCACATTCACTTCTTGTACTGTGTCAGCCAATCACGTTCAATTTAGCTGTGTTTGCCTGGGCAAAAGCATTACCATGTTGTTGTAGGTGGTTCCCGGGGCGTTGCCAGGGTGTTCAAAGCAATTTCTGCATGTTGCCATGGTGTTCTGGGAATTGTCTGCTTCTTTCGTGAATTTATGAACCTGTTTTAAGCTGCAGCAGGTGAAAATGTTGCATCTGATCAGTCCATAAAGTAACAGCAGCATGATTCAAGGGATCGTTCAAACACACACACAGAGAGGGCGTCACAGGTATTAGCGTGCGACTCCAGACTGCTGGCGCGATGACATCATCATCATCCAGCGCATCGAATCGATGTGTTTTCTCCTCAGGTGTCGGCGTGTGTGTGTGTGTGTGTTTAGTGGTGTGAAAAGCGAGAGTGTGTGTGTCAGACATGTCGACTCCGCTGCTGTGATGGATGGTCTGTGTTGTAAGACAGATGACAGTGTGTGTCTGCGGCTGCTGTGTGTGTGTGTGTGAACACAGGCCAAACTAACGTTTATTTACACTGCCACACTGAAGGAGTGATTTAAAAACAGCTAGTGTGTGTGTATGTGAAGGTATGCACAGATCACATTTCTAAACAAGCCTTTGAAATGTAGAAGATCGTTAAAGCCATAGAGAGTCTTAAATGAAAGCAGTCCTGCCAAACACACACACACACACACTGGCATTTTTAGAAGCTCAAACCCTAGTGAGCCCAATACATAGGGAGCATCCCGAGTGTCATCTTCAATGCAAAATTAACTTTTAATAATTTGATGTCGACATGTGGCCAAGCTCATAAAATATTGACGTTTTTGACACTTTTCTGTACTGAACCGGTTACAATTATTGAAGTATATGATATGCTTTTGTTGTTATCCAAAATAACTAGTCTAATAGATTAGATAGTATAATGCTATTGGCAAAACTTAGGATTTATGTATTTATTACACAAAATGCAAAATAAGCTTTAAAGTGATTTGAGATGACTAGATGCCATTCGCTAAATTGAACATTGACTATAATGAGTACTTGCTTATTACTGCAATATCTAGTTTGTGTAGAAGCAAATTCTAGTTGGTTTATATTAAACAAGATGCAGCATGTACAGTAAATAATACAATATCAAGTAAATATTCAGGGCTAAAAACAACCCGATTTGTGCTTTGTCGTTTTGAAATAAGTCTCTAATACTCGCTAATTTGATTACAAATCAATCAATTTAAAATAAGAGGTTTCTGTGTGGATATATTGTAAAATCAAAGCTGTATTTTCAATACTCCGGTCCTCAGTGTCACATGATCCTTCAGAAATCATTCTAATATGATGATTTACTTCTCAAAAAATAATCAGTTGAAAAAAAGGCATCTTATGCACCATTATAAATGTTGTCGCTGGCACTTTTGATAATGCTTTTCAAGATAATCTTACCAGCTATTTACAGTCAGCAATAGCATACTATTTTGAGTACATCCAATGACAGACAAAATCTGTTTGGGATGGTCCATGTGGGAGGATAAAGTGTGTGTGTGTGTTTCTGCATACCAGGCGTGTGTGTGTTGGCGTGTCTCTGCAGTGTTTACAGCAGTGTATTCTGAGTGAATTCTGGCCTCATTGCCATAAATTTCCCGCTGCTGTTCTGAGTGCATCCGTGGGTTCACACGCACCGTGACTGTGAGCACAAGATCAGTGTGATGCTGAGAGAATAAATGACCACAGACACTACAGTCAGCTTCGTCTCGGACCAATCAAATCATTTAAAAACTATTATTATTATAATTATTTAAATAATTCAATTATTAATATTTTAACACAATATTATACAAAGAAATAATTGTCAGGATATTTTATAATAATAATAATGTAGTATAATATAAAAAATGAAAACTGTAGAGCTCTAAAATATGTTTAAATAAATAAATAAAAAATATGTTTTAACATATTTAATTAATATTTAATTAGTTGCTATTTTCAATTTATAATATAATGTTTTTTATTATTTGTATTTATTTATTAGTTCAAGTGTACTGAATATTTTTTTTTTACTTTTAGAATATTTTTTTTTAAAGAAACGATGCAAGAAAAGGTGTAAGAAAAAGAAATGTAGAAATGTATTCTAAACAAGGAGAAAGAGGTGCAGTCGTCATCCGTAAGACTACTGAGGAGTGAAACGATCACTCATTTAATGAGAAATATTTGAGTTCATACTGAGATCTGACTTTGGATGGCAAATCTGAGCACAGTTAAGATAAAAAATGAGCTATCTTGTGTCTGTTCCTGGAAACTAAAGCAGAGCTCTGATTTAGATCTCATTGCTCTCTAAAAGATTTTACAGAGATCTGATGTGTGATATTTAGTGGCAGAAGCTCTGGTGAAGGGCTGATTCCCATGATTCCCAGCACGTGGACGTCAGGGAGTCTCTCTGGCGTCTGTGGGTCAGATGTCAGATGTAGGTTAAGAGGGGCAGCATGGGTTAACAGATCCACTGAGAGATCACGAAGACAGACACGCATTCCTCGCACTGCTGAGTGTAGGTCACACATCACAGCTCAACATGCTTTTCAGAGCAACATCGCCATCTACTGACTGCTGACTGCTTGTAACCGCCATTGAAAAGCTAGTTTTATTTGCTAAATCAAGTATTGGTCATGAAGTCATGCCAACTTAAATAAGTTCAAATAAGACAATAACACTGCTCAACAGCGATTCTCAAAACTGACTTTACACGGCCTTTAAGAGGTTATAATACATTGAAGGATGATCCTATGACTTTTTACTTATGCCATGTGACCTGTAAATGTGAAATACCTGTTTCCATTGCAGTTTTCCGAATGAGCCCCTTTTTTTGAATTTCCCGAAAACCACCTCGTGCACGCTGGAAACTTTTTTTGTGAGGTTTCCATTAAGCGTATTTTCAATTCGCAATTTTGGAAATTGCGAATTGGAAACACGGCTCGTGATATTGACATACCGTCATGCTCCTTGACCGGTTTTGTTGTGTTTTTGCTCCCTGTGTGTTACGTGACCCAGTTTCTACCGCCTGTTAATTTGGTTCCAGGTGTGTCTCCTTTCGTCCCTCATTAGTCTAAGCATTTAAGTTCCTGTCTTTCTCCCCAGACGGGTCTACTTTGTCATATGTGTGTCTCCAGTCTGAGTTCCCCCGTGTTTAAATAAAAATAAAAATAGCATTTCATTTATTCCTTATTTCCAGCGTTCTTTGCCAACACTAGAGTGACACATACCTTATCTAGTGCCCATGACCAATAAAACCAATCTGCATGGTTATTTATTGACCATATTTTCTTTACATTGTTCCTTTTGCATGGATGCCGCACATAGCTGATGAGATTGCAGTCGTACTCCTTTACTTCTTTTTGACATTATATCCTCTCTCTGAGGGGTTGCTGCTCAGCTGTCCTTCTCCATTTCTGAATTACAATGCACATCTGGGATCAGGGAAACTTTGCGCCAACATTGCAGTTTCAGACCAAGTTGCCATGTCGTGGTGTAAGCCTGAGAGTACGTGAAAACGTGCGACTAAATCCTGAGAAATGGCATCTGGATTTTTATGGTTACAGTGGTGTGACATTTTCAGCAAAAAATGTTCATCAGATGCCTTTTAAGAGGTAGTTTGAACACTGTAGACAAATTGAACAACTGCCAAGGGCCTCTGCATTGTAGAGAGCAACACATTAAGAAAATGATCAATGGAGGTGGATAAACCTCTGACCTACTTTCGTTATGCTGTTATACTTTGTTTATCCATGGTCTCATGAGTAGTCGTGCTATTTCTTGTTAGGTGGACAAGCATGCAGTTTTATGATGTTGAAACGAGACAAAGAAATCCAGCGGTTTCCTGGGGGATTCTATGCAAACATTACTATAAAGTCAGACGAGGTATCAGAAACAGACGTACATCGACATTTCAGGATTTTGTGAAAAAGCATTTATTGAAAAAATACTACAGGCTGCTACTGTTACACATTTGTTACAGACTGAGTCTGTTACACTGCTACTTGAGTGACCAAAAGATTGTCACATACAGGGTGCAGACGTAATCATAAATTCATGTACACGGGCATAAGCTACTTAAAATGAGGTATCAAGATTGTACTTTAGTGTAAGTAGCTGTGTAACAGACTTGGTCTGTAGCATATGTGACCTTGGACCACAAAAAAATTGCAATATTTTGTAGCAATATCCAAAAATACATTGCATGGGTCAAAATGATTGATTTTTTTTTTTTTTATGCCAAAAATCATTAGGCAATTAAGTAAAGATCATGTTGCATTAAGGTTTTGTTTTGTAAAATTCCTACTGTAAACATATCAAAATGTCATTTTTGATTAGTAAAATGCATTGATAAGATATTCATT
>JAUYWG010000033.1:3052217-3069569 GCA_034779775.1 Enteromius afrohamiltoni
CCCAATCATGGTCGAAAGGCAGTTTTACACAGTCTATTCCTCAAAAGTACATTTTTTAAACAGTTAAAGCTCTGTTGTTGCTTTAATCAATCCAAGATGTGATTTGTCTCTAGATGTGACATCTCTACCTGAAATCAAGGTCACAGTTATGAGGTCATGAATCATTTGTCAGCATGGATTGTGTCCTTTTTAAAGAATGATCATATGTGGCTACATTTACAGCAGAAATAAAGGATGATCTTAATTATCTCTGCTGGAAAACAATTTACTGTTGTCAACTCACTTTCTCCTCATTATACCATATATCATTGCAGTTTATATGTAGGTCTTCATTTTATTCCTTTTTTATTATTATTTGGAATAATAAAACTCCAAGCTAATAAGACTTATTTATATAATTATTAGAAACAATTTCCTTTTATTCCCTAAAAAGCAACCAGACTCACTAGCTGCATTTCCATTAAAGATTTGTGCTAAACGTTGGCGATATTTGATAAATGATTGCGAAATGACGGTGTTTCCATTAACCAATGTTATGCAGCTAAAACATAACCCTTTGCCTCTCAAAGACGTCATGGCAATGAATTTTGATGATATTTGACAGATTTTGGATATATCAGTTCAGGTCATCTTTATTTATTTCCAGAAGGCTATTTGTTTGCAGCAGACAAGCATTTTACATACAACAACATTAGACACAACACTGAAAAAAGGCTTTCTCAGACAAGATTTTTTGTCTTGTTTCTAGCCAAAATATCTAAAAATTCTAATATCAAGAAGAATTTTCTGACAAGAAACAATTACTGTCTTGTTTTTGGAAGAAACAAGCTAAAATTAAGTAACTTTTTGCTTAGAACAATGCTCCATCAATCATACTTTCTTAAAGTCATGTTGGAACTTGACCATTACTTGAAGCATCCGTTTTTTTCCCCGTAAGGACTGGACATTTGCCAGAATTATTGTAGTTAGAGGAATTTTAGAGAGACTTTCATTTTTTAGTCTCTGATGAACGCCTCCTTTACGTCCTCTCTTCCAAACTTTAAATGTTGAATCATGTTGACCAGTATGATTGGGTTTTTGCTTGAAGGGTGAAACACTTCCCAGGTTAGGATACTTACGCTCCATAGATTGTTTCCTGTAATTTGGCTTATACCATAGTTAGAGAAACTCCTGGGAATTCTAAATTCTTGCCAAGGCTTGAGGTGGTTCAAACAAACAAACACTCGAGTGAATCATAGTCAATAAAACAATTACTCCCATTTTCTCTATGTTACCCCTCCATCTTTTATTTCAAATAAAAAAAAAGCAAACAAACGACCAACAAAACATGCCGACACCTGTAGCTTAAGCAGCCAGTCGCTGCATGCGTAGCGCCAAGCTCACACCTTGAATGTGAATGAAAAGACTGCTGCTAACACCATCTATTGCAGCAAGCCTAAGGGTAAGCCACAGAAAGTCATGGTTGTTCACAGAGTGCTGTATCAAAGTATATTCACAGAAAGTTGACTGGTAGGAAACGGTGCACAAGCAACAGGGATGACAACAGCATTGGGAAGATTGTCAGGAAAAGCTGAGTCAAACACTTAAGAGAGCTTAACAAGGAGTGAACTGAAGCTGGAGACAGTACATCAAGAGTCACTCGCTCAGACATCTTCAGGAAAATGTCTACCAAGCCTCTTCTGAAACACAAACAATGTCCAAAGCATACTATCTCTGCCAAAGAATACAATAACTGATACTCAGTGCTCCAAAGTCCTCTTTTCAATTTCATTTGGAAATCAAGGTCTGGAGTTAAGGAAGACTGGAGAGGCACAGAATCCAAGCTGCTTGAGTTTGTGAAGTCAGGGGTGATTTGGGTTCTGTGACATCTGCTGGTGTTTGTCCATTGTGTTTTATCAAGTAAGATATTTTGGAGCACTTTATCTGCTAATGAGCTTTATGGAGATGCTGATTTCCTTTTCCAGCAGGACTTTAACACCTTCCCACAGTGACAAACCACTTCCAAGTGTTTTGCTGACCATGATATTACTGTGCTTGATTTGAAGACCTGACCTGGAGCCCATAGAGAATCTAGAGAGGACATGAGGTCACTATCAAAGCAACCTGGGCTTCAGTAACTCCTCAGCAGTACAACTGGATGATCGCCGCCATGCCACGTTGAAGCAGTATTTTGTGCAAAAGGAGCTCCAACCAAATTTATTTATTTATTTATTATTCATACATTCATTTATACAGTATCATTCTAATACATCAAATACAAAAAAAAAAAAAAACAAGTTTGCACAATTCTAACAGCTTTTTGTTTCCTTGAAGGCAGAATACAGTCAATGTAAAGGCTATGAAACAAGGATTTTTTCCTAAAAATGTACATTTGTGAATGTGAAATTTGGCCATGAAAAGAATCTGTTTATCTGCAGAGTCTTTAACAAAGCCCAACATAACATCTTTCCATTGTAAGGTAAAGTATTCTTCAACATTTTCAGCAATAAAAACAGTCACCTTCAGCCAAAAGAAAAACACATAAGGGCAGTGCCAAAATAAATGAACAGCAGACTCCAGTCTCTGCTTGCAAAAGCTACACCTTACATCAATATCTATTTTAAACTTTGTTAAGAAAAGTTTAGCAGGGTATATTCTATGAAGGAGTCTAAAAGATATATCTTTAACTGTTTGTTAAAAAATAACGATTGGGCAAAAGCCAGACCTTTTTCCAACCCCGTGGACCGACCTGTGACGGGCAGAACCACATCGCATCAAGTTCCTGGTCCAGGTGGTTTATGATGTTCTTCCCAGTCCATCCAACCTGCACTGCTGGGGTTTGGCCGAATCACCAGCATGCCCCCTCTGCGAGAACAACAAGGAGACCCTAGAGCACGTATTGAGTTGCTGTCCAAAAGCTGGGGGAAGGCCGATACCGCTGGCGTCATGACCAGGTGCTCAAGACTATTGCAGAGAGCATCTCTAGTGCTGTTTCCATCGGCCAAAAGTCCAGACCCAGGAAGCAAACCATCAGCTTCATTAGAGCCGGAGAGAAGCCAGGAATAAGGAAAGGACCAGCAGGGCTTCTCCAAACTGCACAGGACTGGCAAGCAGCTCAAGTTCCCCCAGCATGTAGTCAAGAAATTACTCAGACCTGATGTCATTCTAGTATTTGTAGCAACAAGAAATGTTGTCATGCTGGAGCTCACCGTACCATGGGAGGAGCAAATGGAGGAGGCCTTTGAGCGGAAAAAGGGGAAGTACCAGGGTTTAGTCAGCGACTGCCACAAACAAGGCTGGAAGGCAAGGTGCTTGCCAGTAGAAGTAGGGTGCAGAGGCTTTGCAGGACAGTCCCTCTACAGGGCATATACTGCACGTGGCATCACAGGTGAAAGGAGGAGAAGAGCCATCTGTAACAGCATAGAGGCAGTGGTGAAAGCCTCTAGGTGGCTCTGGATTAAGAGAGCAAGACCGTGGTTAAGCGGCCAGGGCACAAGCTGGGTCACCGGAGTGAGGGTGTCTGATGTTCGGGAGAAACACCCGATGACCTCGGGATACATCACTGATGATGTGCCCTGGTAAGCCTTTTGTTCGCCTTCTTCAAGCCATTGTCTCCTTGATCGAACAAATGAACATTCAGCTTTTCTTCTGTACAGTTCATCTAGTTTGATTTGTAAGTCTGATAATAGTAATTTTTTTTTTTTGCCAATTTAGTAATTCCAACAATAATATTAGTTTCTTCAGCTCTTTGGTGTTTAGTCATTTAGCTACTGAATGACCTAAAAAAATTGGTGATCTCAAATTTCAGAAGTTCCCAATTTGAACAATAAGCATTCTCCTTATTGGCTTTATCCCAAAACATGCATATTAATCTAGTGATCTCTTTTTTAACCTCATCATACAACAATGAATTGTTGAGTTTCCAGTATGAGCCATTGATAAAACAACTTGTATTTGAAAATGTTATATTTATGTATATAGTTTTATGATCTGTTGGTAGAAGTAATGTTAACTACCACATTATCTTTGTTAAAGCTTTCAGACAGTAGCCAAAAATCAATTCTGGATTGACTGGATCCTGCTTTATTACTCCAAGTAAAGGTTTTATTATCTGGAAATTTGTTTCTCAAATGTCTATTAGATTAAATTTATCCATAAAGTTTTTTAAATGGTTGTTATTTATATTAGGCCGACCTGGTGGCCACTTATCAATTGTTCCATCCTGTATAATATTAAAGTCACCTCCAACTAATAGAATGGCATTTGGATATTTGTTTAGCCAGTAAATGAATAGATTTTCTATGGATTAAAAAAGATTAATATTATTCTGATTGTAGTTGTACCCATACACATTCCCCAAAATGAATATACTATCAACATATTTAATCACTTGACAGATAAAATGCCCTACAGAATCACATTCTGTATGTAGCACCTCACCACTAAACCTGTTCTTTAAGGTAATCACTCCAGCTGAGTGTTCAGACCCATGAGAAAACCATACAGTATTCCCCCACTGTGAAGACCAATATTTCTTATCTTCTTCTGCTGAGTGAGCTTCTTGGACAAAACAAAAATCTGCCCTAAACTGTTTGGCAAAAAGAAAAAGATCTTTCCTCTTAATGTTATTCCGTAACCCCCTAGCATTAAACGAAACTAAAGATAGATTAGACAACTTGAGCAAAGAATAAACAACTGAAATATTTTGTCAGTAAGACAAACACTGAACAATGTGGTATCAAGATCAGCATCTTATAACTGCAGTAATTAAAGTTAGGAAAATAGTCTTGGCCTTCTATTCAAGAAGGCTGACATCGTGGAACTCCCTTTGAACTTGTAGGATAGTATTACCATTAAATAGAATAATAATGAAATGTGTTTACGAACTGGTCATACCTTTTAACATCTCTGTGTTTACGTTAGATCCTCAAGTTTGAGTCAGAGTTTACAGCATTTTCGGTACAAAGAGACATGTCCTTCAGAGGACCCTGAAAACAAGACGAGAATTAGACCTCCGTATGCTTCTTTCCTCCTGTAACTTCAGTTCCTTCAATGAATCCGCGACCTCCGACAAAGTAAGCAGATTTTCCATCATCGCATGCTTTTTTTTAATTAATGGCCACAACTTCTGTCTACAATCTCTGTCCTCCTTCGTAAGATTCTCTTTGAACCGCGTACCTTGGTTCCAAAGAAACTCGCTGCTTTTAGCTGCTTTCCAGACTGCATCCATGAATCTCCTGGCAGTGAATCAAATGATTGTCGCGCGTGGCCTTGTCTCATTAGTGCGTCTGGTACACAGTCTGTGAGCGACGTCTATAACGTCTGGAAGTTTTGTTGCTTCATTCGGTAGTACATACACGGATAACCTCTTCTCGCACATTCTCTTTGGCTGTTTCTGGCAGTCCTTGGAGCCGCAGGTTCCAGCGCCTACCATATCGTTCTAAGTCCGTCACCCGATCCAAACACTGTTCACCCCTGTCAATCTGTTTTTCCATGTAAAGCATTTTACCTCTTATTTCTTTTATTTCAGCACAGGCAGTTTGCACCATGGATTCCAAAGCATCGCTTCTTGAGTTAATAAGATTAGTGGGCGTTGAAATTATCTCATCGGGATTTGATTCCCAGTTTGAATTTTATCGAATGTTGTTTTTTTGCCAGTGGAGGCTTACTTGGAGTCATAGGTAATGGAGGGAATTCGTCTTCATCCTCTGCCATATGCTTGTCTTGAATCAGGCACTTCCATAAATATGGTCATTATTAGCAGCTGCACGTGAATCATGCTTTCCACAGTCACTGGATCTTTTTTGTCCGGATTTAGACATGTTTTAAACATAAAGATGCTATAAGGTTGATATTGAATAACTTAATAACCAGACCGTTTTAAATTTAGCTAAGAGTTACACTAATTACTTTCCTATTAATGCTTGGTGCTGAGAGCTCGAAACATTTGACTATTCACGTCTCCTAAATGATCAGTTTAAACATGACCTATTCCATAGTCATAATGTCTACATGTTTTGATTTACTATGTCCAGGTCAGTTGGAAATTGAGAAAGCAGAATGTCTCAGACTGTCATACCCATGAACACTTCAACACTCGTCATCCAGCTGCAGCCAGCAACACAAACAGCTCCTGTTACCACCCTAACCAATGCTCCTACACCTGTTCATGTACAACAGGTGGCTGGATCTTCACCTCTTCAAGGACTTCAGGCATTTCTGAAAGGACAACCGAAAGCCCTTGGGGTGAGACATGTCTCATAAACACTTTTCTGTGTGTATATCTGAGGTTCTCACACTTTCTGCATTGTTTTAATCTCTCACAGACAGTCCAGATAATAATCGGTGTGCTGACTCTCCTGTTAGGCATTGTGTCATCAGTTTATGCGGATGCTATCTTTGTCTTTACTGGTCTTCCTTACTGGGGATCTGTCATCGTAAGAAACTATTTTATATTTAACTGTTCTCTCTTTTATAAAACGAGCTACACATTCCAAACCAAGCTTTAATTTTGTCCTTTCTCTCTCTTCTCAGTATATTTCTGCAGGTTCACTCAGCATTGCTGCAGAAAACAAAATTAATTCACCCTCCAGTCTGTGTTTGGTATGTTTTACACACTACTTTACAGGTGGAAATACACACAGTTTGTGTGTAATCATTCAAAGACCTTGCTTTATATTGAATCTTTTCACAACCAGACCGTGTTTACTTGTCTAAATTCATTAAATTCGGATGATTAGAGAAGCTAGATCGGCCATCTTCTGCTGGTCCTCCACTTCAGGTCACTGAGCTAGCAGCTCTCAGTACACTAGAGGTCAGTCTCCAGAGACTGATTCCTTTAGTATACTATTTAGCAGCATGGAGATTTTTGTCAAACATGTCTCATTGGGTCCTGCACACTGTAGAAAAAGACTATGGGCAGGCTCTGGTTATGGTATAAGAAGTAGACACTCTTGAGGATGGAGGCCATCAAGGTCGTCCCTCCTCACAAAAGAGAGTCCAGGTTCAAACATTCACAAACTTGCTTACTGTGCCATGAACAATCTGATATTCAGATACACATATATACTGTGACGGGCGCCGATCAGCGTCGTCCTGGAAACCAAGGATTCACGGCTGGACGGATATAAAAGATGCACCAAAACAAGGAAGTGTTGAGCTACGACTCCATTCTGTTTGGCGTATGACTTACCTGCCTCTCTATTTTTCCAGACAAAACGCCGTGAGTGAAGAGCCCGGATCACCACGAAGATCACTGGAGCACTCATCACCGTGACCTGGGGAAGAAAGAAGGAATCACAAGCACACCGAGCACTTTCACCGCCACCATCACCACTGTGTTTACCCACCTCCCACTATCAATAAATCCACCCTCCGGGGTTTGTGTTCACTGCATTACTATGTTTTGTCGTGTTCTCTAGCGCCACGGTTCACACTGGTGGAGAATGCGGGCACTACAACTGGCCTAGAGACAGACAAATACAATAGGAAGATCACATTTCAGAACACAAATTCAAACTCCGGTTTTTCATCAACTGCAACTGCAAAGCTGACTGCCTACGATGACGTGGAATCCTATCTGCGGATGTTTGAGGCGACTGCATCGGCGGAAGGATGGGCAACGGATGCCTGGGCAGGCGCTAGCCCCGCTGCTGTCAGGAGAAGCCCAACAGGCTTATTTTTCGCTTCCTGTCACCCAGATTCATAATTATAACCAGTTGAAAACAGAGATCCTCGCCCGGATGGGCCTGTCATCAACAAGCTGTTCTTCGACTGGGAATATAAAGTCCATCTACTGGCCTGTGCCCAAGCCGCTGAGTTAATGCGGCTAGCCGAACACTGGCCGATGGAAGACGGAGCAACTGTTCAACAGGTAGTGGAGAAAGTGGTGATTGATAAAATGCTGCACGTCCTGCCCAGGTTCATGCGACAAGCCACAAGCTGGTGGAGGCGATCAAGTTGGTGGATGCTGCCTTTCATCGGGACGCTGTCTTTTCCCCGGAGGGTGGTCCAGGAGCGACACACGCCAGAGGACACCCAGAAACCAGTGCACAGGCCGATAAATCCCCGGGATGAGCCAATGCCCACCGACCCACCCATCGGTTACGAAGAAATGGATGACAGGCCGTGCGGTACACTGAGAAGTTCCTAGAATGTCTCCACGTATAACGGTTGAGATTCAAGGGAGGAATTATAAAGCTGTCCTTGACTCTGGGAGTAGCATCACGTTGATGAGACCCGTTGTGTTAGGACCCCAGCCAGCACTAAAAGGTACTAAAAGGTAAAACGGTTGATGTCAGAGTGGTTAAGAATTTACCAGTGGCTGTACTGCTGGGATGTGACTGGCCGGGGTTCGAGGAGGCTCTCACAACCGCCACGCAGCCTCTTTGACCACCACGCCGTGTTCTGAGCTCCAAGATGACCGGCCATGGGGTGGGCGTTGGCGAGCTCCATTATTGTTTCCATCTTGGTGCTCGTGAGGGTGAGGGGCTGGATAGACTTCTTTACCATCAATAGCTTGAACTTTTTTGGCCAATTTTTGGCCCATTGGCAAGGGCCCTACACGATTGAGGAATGGGTAGGCCCGGTAAACTATCGAGTTTGACAACCAGAACGAAGAAGGGGCATCCCAGATATATCACGTGAACCTCTTGAAACGCTGGGTCGGGGACCGGGACCAGGTAGCAGCTCTCGCTGTCCCACAGCCCGCGGTTGTTGATATGGATTCCAACTTGTCGGCCGCCCAGAAGACGGAGCTGAGGCACCTGGTCAGTAAGTTCCCGGATGTGTTATCGGAGACCCCAGGCTGCACGGACATCATACAACACAAAATACTTACCTAGCCAGGAGTTAACATCCGGCAGCGGCCCTACCGAATTCCAGAAGCCTGTCTGCAAGCTGAAGAGGAGGAGGTACAACAAATGCTCAAGTTGGGGGTAATAGAACCATCTCACAGCCCATGGTCCAGCCCCATTGTCCTGGTCCTGAAGCCAGATGGAACCCTCCGATTCTGCAATGATTACCGAAGACTGAATGAAGTCTCGCAGTTCGACAGCTACCCCATGCCCCGGATGGATGAGCTGCTGGAACGGTTGGGAAGGGCCTGATATATCACTAAGCTGGACCTCACAAAGGGGTATTGGCATGTTCCACTGTCGGAAGAAGCCAAACCAAAGACTGCGTTTTCGTCACCTTCAGGGCACTGGCAGTATCGGACCCTTCCCTTCGGCCTCCACGGGCCACCGGCCACGTTCCAGTGGCTCATGAACGTTATCCTACGACCACACCAGGACTACGCCGCCGCTTACATAGACGACGTTGTAATCCACTCAGAGGCATGGGAGGAACATCTGGAAAAACCCCGCAAATGCCACCTTGCCAGATCGGAAGTGAAGTACCTGGGCATCATCATCGCATGAGGCCTCATGAAACGGCAGGAAAAGAAGGTCCAAGCGGTCCGGGATGCACCACAGCCCACCACGGTGTCCCAGGTACAAGCCTTCTTGGGGTTGGTGGGGTATTATCGCTGTTTTATCCCCAGCTTCTCCTCCCTAGCTGCCGCTCTTTCAGACCTGACCAGGAAGGGGCATCCAGAGTGGATTCAATGGACGGACCAAACCGAGGAGGTCTTTCAAGCCTTAAATAAGGCCCTTACATCAGAGCCAGTGCTCCATGCCCTGGACTTCAACCGCCCCTTCCTGGTGCAGACCAATGCCTCCGATACAGGACTCGGAACCGTGCTTTCCCAGGAGCATCAAGGGGAGGAGCATCCGGTCGTTTACATCAGCCCTAAGCTGACCCTAGCAGAAAAGAACTACGCCGCAGTGGAG
The DNA here is from genome assembly GCA_034779775.1 of Enteromius afrohamiltoni. NCBI lineage: Eukaryota > Metazoa > Chordata > Actinopteri > Cypriniformes > Cyprinidae > Enteromius > Enteromius afrohamiltoni. The sequence continues at coordinate 3,062,027 of JAUYWG010000033.1, forward strand.
AAAGAGGCCCTCGCCGTCAAGTGGGCAGTCCTGGAGCTCAGGTATTACTTACTTGGAAGGAAGTCTGTTCTCTTTACAAGTCATGCCCCTCTACAGTGGATGGCACGGGCAAAGGACACCAATGCCCGGGTGACTCGATGGTTCATGATGCTCCAGGACTTCCACTTCGACGTGCGCCATCGGTCTGGATCTGCAAACTCCGACGCAGACGGCCTCTCGCAGTTTGGGGCAGCTTATGCAGGTCTGTTAGGGGTCACTCCCCACCGACCCCTGTCATCCCCTCTCATCTCTTTTCCCAGGACCAGGACGCCGCTTAGAGGGGGGAGTGTGATGGGCGCCGATCAGCGCCATCCTAGATACCGAGGATTCACAGCTGGAACGCATCAATCCAGGCCAATCGCTCACAGCCGGACAGATATAAAAGACGCACCAAAACAAGGAAGCTACTATCAATAAATCCACCCTACGGGGTGTGTCTTTACTGAATCACTGTGTTTTGTCGTGTTCTCTAGCGCCACGGTTCACAATATGTAAATAAGTGTGTTTTGTTGTTTATACACCTTTATAAATGATCTTGATTATTATCTGTAACATGAGATGTTTGTTCGTGCTGCAGTTCAGATAGTTCCGTCAGTCAGGTTTACAGCATGTAAATTCATCAATTTCTCCCGCAATACATATTAGTAAGTGGCTGGTGAACTGAGAGAAGAATATAGTGAACTTTATAGGTACTTACACCATGTGTATCTGATATATATATAAAACACATCTGCAAATTAAATTTGAATGGATTGTTATTGTTGCTTCCATTGACATCTGTCTGTATTTTACAAGCTCTAAATGTATTGTTTTACTAGTAAATATGTGTATTTAAATGTCTGAACCCTAAAATATGCATTATGTGGTTAAGAACACTGTATAGTTGTGATAATATGACAAGCACAGCACACTTTTCTCTCTGACTCAGCGCCAGCAAACGCGCGAAAGCTCAGTTTGAATTTGGCAGTTATGCGACGTCACTGAACGTTCTAAATCCCAGATGTGGGACCATAATCAAGGGGCACGGAAAGAAAAATCCTGTATGTGGGATCGTACCACTCAAAGGGTTAATGTGTTTACACAAAGTTTTAAAGTTCTTGCACTGTATTAATCTGTTGTTTTTCTGCCTGTAGGTGAATGCTTCCCTGGGAATGAACATTTGCAGTGCTATAGCTGCAGGACTTGCCATTATTTTCCTTTCACTGGATTTGGCTATGGGTCCACGCACATTCTGCTGGGAATATACCTGTAATTATTCAGAGAGAATTTATGAGGTATTTCTTCAACTTTTACATTCCCTAAGGATGCACCTAAATTACATTTTCGGTTTTTGGTCAAAAGAGAAAATGTCTAAAAGTATGAGCCAAAATCTTCTCATTTGTTTAGTTATTACTGATTCAAATGCTTTCAGTTTCACAGTAGATCTGAGATGATAAAAGCTATAATTTACTACAGATGAAAACCCAAATGGTTATCTTGGTGTAAAAAAAGAGATTCCTTACAATTCCTTTCAATCTAATGGACATGATGTCTGTTTTCCAATTATTGTTCAGAGTAAAGATTTTTTTCTCCCCCGCGGTAGTTACTGAATCATCAGAGAGAATCACAGCAGCAGAATACAGCTCCAACTACCTACTTAATGTTCTTGATGTTAATAATAATAATAATTTTAATAATAATATAACTCAGGGTTCAGTTGATTAGCCTAGCCAGTTTAATTTTTTTTTACTTGTCCAACCAGACAAATAGCCTGCTTAAAACATGCTTAAAACTAGTGACAAAACAAATTGTCAGGGAAAGATCAAAACGAGAGAATTTTATTAGCCTACTTTCAGTGTAAACAATGGATGATAATAGATGTAATTTAATAGGGTATTTATTGATTGATAATAGTGTATTTCTGGTGTCAATATCACACTGTGCTTGTCTCTTTGTTAGACACTAGTACAAATAAGCATAGCAACACACATGAAGAAACTCAGAAGAAACACCCAAGTAAAAATGTAAAAAAATTCACTTTATTCATAACAGTAACATAACATGACAAATAGGCTATTTTGCTTAAAGTGCCCCTATTATCTTTTTCAAACATGATCGTTCATGCAGTGTGTCATGTAGCTGTATGTGAACATAAACTATCTGCAAAGTTGTGACACTGACAGTGTCTGATAAATAGTTATTTTCTATTAAAAAAAAGAGTCGGCTCACATTTGCCTAAACGAGCCGTCAGCAATTTGAATCTTTCTCTTTTACCGAGCCACGTCACTAGGTAACATATTTTGCATAATGTCAGCCCACATCTATGTCGCAAACAGCTTGCCCCACCCACAAACAGTACAATCTCCACATCGATTACATAAAGTGAAGAAGACACCTCAGCAGTACAGTCTCTTATTGTGTTCGCGTCATTTTACTGATGACTGCTTTTCCAATCTTGGACAACAATGCCATATTCACCAAACGCTTGGTCTTAAAAGAAGGATCAGAGCCCAGTTTCTTTGGACCTGCTTGCTCCTCTGAACTTCTACCTGTTAGTAAGATTAATAATTGGTGGTTTGGTTATGCGCCAGAAAATGCTAAACGCCATGTGAGCGCCTTATTTAACGTTACATAGGTTTGGCATAGTTATTTTCACGCTCAACTGCGTATTTATGCGGGTTGATATAAATGGCAAGTTTTTTGAAAACGATGTTGTGTGCACAATGTTATTATTGAAAACGGAGGGGAGGAATTATTAATTTCTTTAAATACCCGGCTATGTGTAAATGTGGCCTAAGTAATAATAAACGATGGCTTAATGCAGTGTTATGCTTTATGCAATGCTGAATTTCACTACATAGAGGTGTGCCAGATTCGCTTACAAAAGCACTGTCCACGTTAGTTTTGGTTCAAGTTTTGAGTTTGTGGAGCACTGTAGCGGTAGACCAATCATAAAGGAGTGCGCCATCTGACCAATCCCAGTGAGGGCTCATGGGAGGGAGAGGTTTAGAGAAACTGAGTCATCGAACTGCTTCACACGAGTCGTTTGCGAATAAAATAAAATGTATTTTTAGAGAAAAGTGTTTTTGACCTTGCATACATGTAAACCTGTTTTAAGACACTCATAAAACAATATTAGCCACCTTTAAAATGGCATAATAGTGGCTTTATTATTCTCAAGATGCAAAAAGCATTCAAAACACCTACAGAATGCACACGCATGAATTATGTGAAATCTAGACTATTGTGTGTGATGATTCAGTATATTAAAATATGTTTACAATAATAGCAACATTTATATGGAGGCAGAAAATTCACATACCACTTCATAGTGTTAATCAATTTTACATGAAGAGTGCTGTTTGTTTTCCCTCAAAAAATTAATGTTATTACAAATGTGATGGTTTTTTTGTTTGTTTGTTTGTTTTTTTTTAAACCTCCAGGTTGGATCATCTTGAGGACTGAAACAAAAAATAATGATTACAAATGTGATATTGATTTATTTGTTTGTTTATTTTTTACAACAGTTCTTTATACTAGGAATTTTTACGCTATTTCTACAACAAAAGTAAAAGCTGATAGGACACCAGAAATATTGCTTTAGAATAAACAGTTTACAAAATCAAAAATCTAGACGATACGGTGCCTTAGGGGTATTATTAAAAGGTGGCTGATGTGGAAGGTTCACTGTAAATAATTTATTACAGCAATGGAAATGTTCAGGTCTTAAATTCCATATAAGGGTTCATTAAGAAGGTTTAAAATTTATCTTGTTTATGTCTGTAAAAATCCTGTTATAAGAGTCTATTTATATATTAAGGTATAATTTAAATCAATGACATGATTTATTAAGGTTTTGTCACGGTTCATGTGGCGAAAGCACAAAGGCAGAGTCGGTAGTGCAATAAATCACAATTCTTTAATAGATCCAAGACGAGTAGACAGACAGGCAGGCAGGGTAACTCACACGACATCCAAAACAACATTAATGACCGGAACACAAGGACTAGACTGAACGTAACGTCTCGGTTACGTATTGTAACGATGACCAATGAATAGGAATCTCGCTTTGAGATGCCAAAACAACTCTGCGTGTATGCAAACACGCCAATGAATTTCATTGGCATATGCTGATTAGGATCAGCTGAACCCAATCACAGCACGAATATAAGTAGGTCAGCGGATCTAGCGTTCATTAGGTCTTTGCTGAGGAGCGGAGCCAGTGTTACGGCCCCTAGCGGCAGTACAGCCCCTATGGCGACGGGACTTGACGTCTCCGTTCCCTTCTTCAGGGAACGAGGGTTACAATACGTAACCGAGACGTTCCCTTTCAGTCACTCACTCTGACGTCACATCAGTGACCGACGAATAGGGATCCCTACCAAAGCGCCATAGAGACTGTCCCTTCCAGCCCCATGTGAGAGTCACCAATGTGAGAGTCACTCTGCACATGGACCAGTACCACTCTATAAGTAACTGGACACTGGGACGTCCCAGGGTAAAAACCTAGCGAACTTGTTGGGGGTCGCCCAACCTGCAGCTCCACAAATGTCAACAAGCGAAGCGCCTCGTGCCAATGCCCAGGACAACGCTACACTTCCAGTTGAGTGAGTGCGTACACTGAGGGGACAGGGTGCACCCTGAGTCTGGTATGCCAGGGTGATGGCATCCACTATCCAGTGGGTCAACCTCTGCTTAGAGATGGCATTCCCCTTCTGCCGACCTCCATGACAAACAAAGAGCTGGTTTTAGGTCCTGAAGCTCTGTGTCCGGTCTACGTAACATCTTAATGCTCGGACGAGACACAGCAACAGTAAGGTTGGGTCTGCCTCCTCCGAGGGCAGCGCTTGGAGGTTCACTACCTGGTCACTGAAGGGAGTGGTAGGAACCTTGGGCACATAGCCAGGCCGTGGTCTCAGGGTTACCTGAGAATCCTCGGGTCCAAACTCAAGGAACTAATCGTCGACCGAATATGCCTGCAGGTCCCCTACCCTCTTGATGGAGGCCAATGCGAGCAGGAGGAGCGTTTTCATTGATAAAAACCTCAACTCGACTGCTGGCAAAGGCTCAAAGGGATCCTCTCTCAATGCACTGAGCACAAAAGAGAGATCCCAAGAGGGTATGGTAGAGGGTCTAGGAGGATTTAGCCTCCTAGCGCCCCTAAGGAACCTGATGATCAGATCATGCTTACACAGAGACCTGTCATTGACGTGGTCATGGTTTGCAGCGATAGCAGCCACATAGACTTTAAGAGTGGAGGGAGACAACCTTCACTCCAACCCTTGCTGCAGAAAGACAAGCACGGATCCAATTGGGCAGCTCTTGTAGAAGGCGCTCTCGCAGAACAAATAGTGTCAACTACCCCTTGAGGTAGGCCACTTAGAACCTCCGCGTCCCATCCAGGGTCCAGACACGGAGTTCCCACAAATCTGGGCGCGGGTGCCATAGGTGCCCTGTCTCTGAGTCAGAAGATTCTTCCTCAGAGGAATCGGCCAAGGAGGGGCCGTCACGAGGAGCATGAGTTCAGGGAACCAAGTCCTGGTGGGCCAATAAGGGGCTACCAGCAGAACCTGCTCCTCGTCTTCCCTGACCTTGCACAGGAACTGTGTAAAAAGGCTCACTGGGGGGAACGCATATTTGCACAACCCCTGAGGCCAGCTGTGAGCCAGGGCATCTCTGCCTAAGGTTCCCTTGGTCAGAGCATAAAACAACTGGCAATGAGAGGTCTCTGGGGAGGTGAACAGGTCTACCTGTGCCGCGCCGAACTTCTCCCAAATCAGCTGGACGTCAGGGGATGGAGTCTCCATTCTCCAGGGAGCACTTTGGCTCGAGACAGCTCGTCGGCTGTCTGGTTGTAAACACCTGGAATGTGAATGGCGCAAAGCGACCTCAGATGCTTCTGACTCCATAGAAGGATGTGGCAGACGACCTGCGACATATGACGGGAACGTAGACCACCTTGATGGTTGATGTACGCACCGGTCGATGTGTTGTCCGTGCGGACCAGAATGTGACAGCTCTGAAGGTGCTCTTTGAAGCGACCCAGAGCTAGACGAACTGCATTCTTGTTCTTGAACATATTCAAGCAAGTCAGCAGAGACTGAGCATGTTCCTCTGTGAGGCACGCTGTTTGGGCGACTGAGTCCAATTCCATCCCGAGAAAAGAGATCCTCTGCACTGGACAGAGTTTGCTTTTCTCCCAGTTGACCCGAAGACCCAACAGGCTGAGGTGTCATAACACCAAGTGTTTGCATAACTGAGCTCTGGACTGTGCTAATATTAGCCAGTCATCGAGGCAGTTGAATATACGAACCCCCTTTCTCCTTCAGAAGAGTCAGGGCTGCCTCGGCCACTTTGTGAACACACGGGGCGACAGGGAGAGCCCGAAGGGCAGGACACGACACTGATATGCTTCTACTTCGAACGCAAACTCAGGAGGGCCTGTGTCGCAGAAGGATTAAAACATGAAAGTACCTGTCCTTCAGGTCTACTGCTGCAAACCAATCCTGGGGACGGACGCATTCGAAAATGCGTTTCGGTGTCAACATCTTGAATGGAAGCCTGTGAAGAGCTCGATTCAAGACTCGCAGATGCAGGATCGGTCGTAACCCACCACCTTTCTTGAGCAGTATGAAATACGGGCTGTAAAACCCTGTTCTCATCTTGGTTGGAGGGACCGGCTCTATTGCTTTCTTCTTCAGAAGAGTAACAATCTCTGCATGCAGGACAGGGGCATTGTCTGCATTCACCCCGAAGAACAGTACCTTCTACCCCTGGGTCACCCATCCTGGGACCTCCTGCCCTTGTGTTTTCCTGCAGTGGCCTGGACGGGCTGTACGGGAGCCCGGCTGTCGGCTCCTTGACGTGGCTGCTGCACTGGCGGCGGAGGAGCAGAGGGCGACGAGCAGGCTGAGGCTGTGCCAGCAGGGCCCGAGTGCAGCTGGCTGCCTGCAGCGGACGTGACGGAAGTCTCAGTCTGCTTCTTTGGCGGTGGGGACAGCTGGGCAACGTCTCCACTGCATTGCTGAAAAGGCCGGTCTGTGACACGGGAGAATTCAAGAACCTAATCTTGTCTGCATTACTCATGTCCACAAACACAGCCAGGATGGCGCTGCTGGACCACCATCGTGGACATCGCACAACCCAGGGCACGCGTCGTAACCTTCGTTGCATGAAGCGCGAGGTCAGTCGCGGCACAAGCTCAAAAGAACCTCTGGATCGTGGCCACCCTTGTGCAGAGCTCTCAGTGCCTTGGCCTGATGCACCTGCAACAACGGAAGACACAGCCTCTCCTCAGGCTTTATAGGCATCATCATCGACGAATGCCTACAGGCCCGGGAGGGGAGCGACGGGTTACTCTGCCAGAAGGTATTGCCTGCGGACACAGTTGCATCGCAACAGAGCTCTCTATCTGGGGGACCCCCATGTAGCCCCTCGCTACGCCACCATCAAGGGTGGTGAAGGAGGATGAACCACTTGATCGCTTCCTGGCAGTAAAAAGTGCCTTCCACGACCAAGTAGGCTC
>JAUYWG010000033.1:3081954-3093624 GCA_034779775.1 Enteromius afrohamiltoni
TTTGTGCTATGTTTAAGATTTCTCCTTAATACATAACTGTACTATTATATATGTGCCCTGCTGTCTCTCTCTCTCTCCTATTTACACTATCTTTTACTTGATAAGTGTTATTAGAGAATATTTATTTTGTTGTTGTTGACATCCGTAATCTTGTTCTCTTTATGTGTTCTGTAATTCCTCTGTTATTGCATAAAAAAAAAAAAAAAGGTATTCTAGTGGGTCCTCTCATGTGATTAGCCGCATGGTGTTCCCAAATAAAGCCCCGCCCCCCTTACGGCAGAAGATCCGGCTCTCCCCGACGGGAGTCGGCTCTTCTCGTTCGCTACAAAGAATCGGCTCTTAGAGCCGGCTCGTGCTCGATCACATCACTAACTCCAGCCCGAAGAAAAACCGTTGGTACATTGAATTCAAACGCGGAGCGCGGGAGTCAGCCGAAAACCAAAGCAATCACCAAGAGATATTCTTCTTAAGGTGTCTCAATCTGAGGTTAACTGAGTACTGAAATTATTCTACAAAAGTTTTGATAGGACCCAGTATTAAGTTATGTCATTTATTTAACAGAATCGCGGGTTCACGTATTTAACGGTTTCGAGACCTGTTTTCTGGGCTTTTCGTCAATATATTATTTGCGATTGAACCAAATGTTAAAAAACTGTTGATATTACTGAAACCATATCGACATATATACGCCACACTGTAGCCGTTGAGCCGATGTGTGCAGGATGGCGGCATCTTTCGAATTTTCAGTGATTTGACGATAGTGAATGACGTCAAGTGACGGCTTAGTACCCATAGCAACGTTCAGTTCACAGAAGTTCCGTTAGGCCAACTGAAAAATATTTTTCGAGCACTTCGAAACCGTGAATCTTTGCACAATTGTTGGTTCAAATGATTTGAAGCCAAAATAATGTTAATATCTGTATATATGATGTTGAGAATCTACAGACCTTGTCCAGTGTGAAGCACCGACATATGTTATCATAACCTTGGGAATGTATTTTTGTTTGTTTTATTGCTGGTTGAGGTTTTCAGAGAATTAGCTAATGGCTCCTAATTGCAAATTTGAAAAGGGCAGATGCTTAGTTTAATTTATGATAAAAATTTGTAAGCTTGATTTTTCAATTGACGAAGGCAGTGACGCTGTTGGCAGAGATTTAGTATTCCTAATTAATTCAGCCTGAGGGTGGCGCTGTAGTCTAATGTCGAGACACGTGACACACGGAAACAGTACAATACTGTCTTGATGTAGTATTTCTTGCTTCTGAGTGTTGTTCTACAGGCAAATTTTACAAGCTGTGGAGGAAAATAGGTAAGGACAAAAAAGTAATGTGTTAAAAGTAACATGTTAATATAAATGTGTTTTATTCAGTGTTTTATTTTATTGTTTGTGTGTGCGCGTATATATATATAGGTTAGCTCATTTTGTCAACTGATCTGTATTCAGGATGACCCTGACTATCACTGTAATTATTTTTAAGTCACTCAAAACTATACAGTAAAATGACTTAAAAATAAATACAATGATAGTCAGGGTGACCCTGAATACAGATCAATTGGGGAAAATGAGCTAACCTATAAAATACTATGTTTTATGAGTGTTTAAATATATGGACATAATCCAAGTGCTTTTAGTCATTTAAGGTGATTTCATTTTTAGTTTTCTCCAAAACTATACAGTAAAATGACTTAAAAATGATTACAGTGATAGTCAGGGTCTCCCTGAATATAAATCAGTTGAAAAAAATGAGCTGACCTATAGAGGAATATGTTTTATGAGTGTTTGAATATACAGAAATAATTTAAGTGCTAGAACACATGATTTCTCTTTTAGTTTTCTCCAAAACAATTCAGTAAAATTACTTAAAAATAATTGCAGTGATAGTCAGGGTCATCCTGAATACAGATCAATTGGGAAAATGAGTTAACCTATATATATATATATACACGCACACAAACAATAAAATAAAACACTGAATAAAACACATTTATATTAACATGTATTTACAATAATACATTATTTATAATAATGTACAATACAAACGTCTATGCACAAAAATTTATGTATTTGCAAACATTAGAAAACAAAAGTTAAAACATGAAATTTTTTTCTTCTATATATAGTCAGAGAGAGAGCCTATGAACACACACACACACACACACACATACGAAAACAGCTGAATAAAACACATTGATATAATCATTATTTTTTTACCGTAATAAACTGATAATAATTTATTATGTTGATTTTATTCATGTTTTGGTTCAATTTAAAATATGTTTTGCAGAAGTGTTTTTTGCGGTAACATTTCTATATATATAATTTATGTGTGTGCGCGTATGTACTGTACAGTCAGTAAAGGTGAAAATGTTAAAACAGTGTAAAATAAAACAGAGAGGCTAATTAAATGGTATATGTGTTAATAATGTGTTCATTTTTAAATGTGATAATAATAATAACACAATCAAGCACTGAAACCCCAAGGCAAACCCCAAGCTCCCTTTTCATTAGTCACAAATATACTTCAAATAATAAAATATTTTTTATTTAATATACAATGGAGAAGAACAAGTGCTTTTGAGCAATTCACAGCCAGCAACAAAATGTGTTGTGTGTGTCTTCCTCTGGATTCCTGGATCTAAAATGCTGTTTGTTTTGTTTCAGAGTGACACTTGTCGATCGTCTCCTCGTCTGTGGAGCTGTTCAACCAAGAACACAAAACACATCCAGATCAATCAGTGCAACATTCAAGATCTCATGGTTATTAATGATCTATTTAATAACAATCACCATGAAATAATCTTTTTTTAGTCTAAACTAAGCTGTGACGGTACAATATACCCAATGAACATGCTTTTATGGATTTGATGATTCACTAAAATAATGATGTGGTGCAATTCAGAAAACTGAAGTTGAGCCACCGATGTCACACGGACTTGTTTCTGAATCTGGGATCACTTCGGTTGTGTTGCTGGAGGGTCAGACGGCTCTGATCTTAATTTGTGTTTTGAAGATGAACGGAGGAACGACATGAGGGTGAGTAATTTATTACAGATATTTCTTTTTGGGGTGAACGGACCCTTGAAGACCAATTCCCAATGAAGAGGTGTCCATCGTTACACCCCTACCTTTTGTTCCTCCTGCGTTTGTGAATGCCACGACTTAAGAGGACAACAAAGACAATGAGCAAAAAACCAGCGACAGATCCCAGACCAATGAAAGCACTGCTGAGAATATCATCACCGGACGAGCCTTCATCTAAAACACAAAGATAGATCAGATCAGACAGATAGACAGAAAGATGGATGGCTGTGTGCGGGCAGATATTCTCACTCTCTGTCTGTATGTAGGAGCTCAGCATGTGTTGTGTGGCATCCAGGTGTCCGTCGTTGGGTTCAGGTGTGATTTTCAGAAGGTGGCACATCAGCGGGTAAATGTTGACTGTTTCAAATGGACCCACCTCTAGATTCTTCTGGAAGCCGGGCCCCACGGCTCTGAAGAACGGCTTCATGTCCAGAGCCTGGTTATCATAGCCGTGCTCTCCCTTATGAAACTGCACTGGGAAATACTGAGAGTGTGCAGGCACATGAATAAATCGATGAAACCATCAGCACCCAATAATAATAATAATAATAATAATTTAAAAAACACATTTATGTTACTTGAAAGAAATTGTATATTAATGGAATGGAGCTTGTTGGCAAAGCAAAGATTTTCAGTTTAGTTTGACTTTATTTATTTAAAGACAAGTAACTTTTGAGAGGGATTTACAAAACGTCTGGTTCAAACATAACACTGGAAATGTTCTGCTGGAGACCGAACATTTTGACTGAAGTAGACTGACTCATTTGCTGTATGAGTAGTATGGTGGATTACTATTGCTAACAGCAGAGGGCAGCGTAGACCAGCTGATTTCTCTTATGGTTATGGTCTGGTGTTGTCATGGCGACACGTGGCTGTGAAGCCCCCAGGTTGAGATGGTCAATAGAGGTAGCTGCTCAGTCTTTCAGCTAAAGTACACGTTTTGTTTGACACTGTGTTCATGCTGTGATTACTGCAACGTTTGAGATGCCAAGGTGTCTGACTTTGTTTGATTTTCCCACGGTTTTCAGCAGCAGCGTTCAACTTGTAAACCTGACCTCTGACATTAGCAGGTCAAAGGTCAACAGGAGCTGGAAGCGTCCATGCGCTAGACCTGACCTCTTGGGTCATCATGGGAACAGAGTATTGATCGACCGATTACCAGTAATGTAAATCAAGATGGGTCAAGGGCAAAAACAATTTTTACACCATAGAATGCAATTGATTAAGTTTGGTTTGTTTGCTTGTAATTAGATTGAAATAATTCATGTTTTCATCCTCAAGGAACAAATGTTTTTTCATTTTATGGATATTTTCACCAAAACCTTGTATGCGAAGGAAAAAGGAAGCATATTTTAGACTATTAGTTGGTCGTTAATGATAAATTCTCATTAAACTATTAGTGTGGGAAAGTTTAAAATCAGTGGTTCAAATTCTTATTACATTAATGATTTATTTATTTAAATTAATTTAGTAATTTATCTATTATTTTCAGGGTAATTTAGTACGTCACCCTTTATGTAATGCAAATGTTTTAAATCTGTCTGCTTAAATGTTAATTAATTAGTTTCTTGACTAACATGAAGAAAGCTTGCATTATAAATGAAAAGCTTACCCCATTGATGACATATCCTGGATCGGCCCAGAGGATGATGGGTAATATGCGGTCATTGTGGGAGTAATGCAGTCGAGCGGGAATCTCCTCTTTCTTGTAGACATGTAGATGCGGGTGAGCGCCTTTCAGGGCGTTGTACACTTTATCGAGTCGTCCTTCTTTAGGGAGCAAGAGACCCACCGGCCCAAAGTCGACTATATGAAAGTCTAGATCTCTGAAAGAGAAGCTGGGGATCTTGGAGAGTACGATCTCGTCCACCAGTCCGTTGCGGTAGACAGTGCTCATGCCGTGATCGGCTGTGATGATGATGTTGAGCCGCTCAGTCAGGCCGTTTTTCTCAGCTGCGCTCCGCAGATAACCGACCGTACGGTCCACCTGTCGAACCATCGCCCTGCGCTCGGGGGAGTCCGGCCCGTACTTGTGTCCCGTGCTATCGGGCTCACCGAAGTACATAGACACGAAGTCCAGGTCCTCCTCCCCAAACCAGGACTTCATCACTTTGTCTACGTTCTCTCGCCAGGCCGTTTCGTTGCTGTAATTGTAATTTTCAGGCTCCACATCTCTCACAACAACACTTTCACCCTGATAAGTGGACGCAGTTCCAGGAAAATGGAGGGAACCAGCCTTCAGACCCTTTTTGGGAAAAAAAAAAATTGTACCAAAAACTTTTTTTTTCAGTGCAACGCATTTTTAGGGATGCATGATATTAGATATTTCCTATATAAAATATGCCAACATTTTTCAACAATTTGTTTTTTTTTAATAATTTGCATTCATGTTTTGAATACTTGCACTTCTTTATGGTTCGTTAATGGCCATGATTAGTGCTTAACATGTGTTGGTCATAATATGCATCTCTTGCCTAGGAGAAGCTTTGAGATGCTTAAAAACACTTTTAAGAGAAAGGAGGAAAGAAGTCATATGCTTGGTACTGCATGAAAAATGATCAATCAAATTGCTTTGCTCAAAGGAACAGTGGTGGTAATTCACGAATCACCTGTTTTAAAGGTTTAAACCTAAAACCCCATCTAAATTTTACAGACCAACCATTTTATTTATTTATATTATTGATTACTGTGTGAAAATGATCAAATGAAACAGTAATAATTAGTAATAATTAGTTTGACTTAATTGCGATGAATTCAGCTGAATCTCTTGTGTGATTCTGGTTGTATATGTGGTTACTCTGAGGTTACCAGAGAAAAGTAAATAAGGAAATCAAGGTGATTCAATCCTGCAAACCCTTGAGCGTCAGACATGGTGTGTACCTGTCTCTGAGCTGTGATCCATATGGGCAAACTCCCGTTGTCCCACCACTCATTTACAAACTGGGACTTGTAGTAGGACTTCTTCTCCCAGGTGCTGCTGTTAAACCACATGTTGTGAATGACACCGTGATTCTCAATGTATTTACCTGCAGAGACAGAGATGCTTTCTAATCAGTCACCATATACTATGTGTGCTTTCTTGTATCATTATATACAGGGAGGTAGAAACTTTTTTTTAGAAAAAGCTTTAAACTAAACTTCATAAACTAATATCAATCATTTATTTTAAGGTATTTTAACATTTGTAGATGTAAGAAAAAGAGTTGTAAAAACTTTTGAAAATGATTTTTTTTAAATTAAAACATATTATAAAGTAATTCATTAATCAGTGTATATATATTTAATTAATTTACAAGTGTCATATTTCAGTAAAACTCCAACTGGTATGACCCTGATTATATTCTTAGTATAGGTTTCATTCTGAAATTGCTGAAATTATAATATACAACTGTATTTACATTTTATACAGCATATGTCAGCACCTTTACCTGTCAGGATGGTGAAGTGTGTCGGGCTGGTGACGGTGAGGAACGCCGGCGTCACATATGTGGCTTTGACTCCGTCCTTCGCCATGGCGTCCAGGTGCGGCGTGTCCACGTCCCTGTCATAGTCCCACCTGAAGCCGTCAAATGATACTAGCAGCAGTTTACTGCACTCAGACGTTCTGCTGCGTACCGGGATGGGACCCGCTAGAGAGCAAACACACAGATACAGACAGAGAGCAGCCGTCCACAGCATGATCCAATCACACATTCAGTCTCTCAATCAATGCCTCACACCTGACTCTGGTCTTTTACTCTTTTACTCGCGTCTACAGGCCAAAGTTTCATCCGGTTATCTTATCTGCAGGGTTTGCCTATTTTCTATTCATCAAAGAATCCTGGAAAATAAAAATGTATCATGGTTTCCACAAAACATTGATAATGATAATAAATGTGTTTTGAGCAGCCAATCAGCATATTATACCAATTTCTGAAGGATAATGTGACACTAAAAAATATAATTGTTTCATCAAAATAATTCAGACATGGTGAGCAAAAGAGATGTCTTGTTCAAGAACATTAAAATATCTTACCCAGCACAAGCCTTAATGTATGTTATCTGTTAAAATGCTGCAGGATATTTTTTTTTTCACTAGCTTTGCTTTTCTTCATCATTTCTGAAGTCTCCATGCCTTTTAATCAGCCTTTGTTTTGGTAGTTGATTTGGAAGTTCACAAAGGTCCTTTAAAATGTAAAACTCGTTACTTTCGTTACTGACCTCTTTAAACAGTCAGCTTATCATTATCCTTCTGAAAGAGCATTTTCTCCTGCAGTCTTTGTCCTTGACAGTAGTTCATGGGAAATATCTAATCTGTGTGAAGATAAAGAATTACATCTCTCAGCTTACTTACTAAAGGCTAATTTATTACAGCTTTTCCTTAATAAACAACCAGCCTTGACTGTCAGTGGAGAGTTTGTGTGTCCGTCCATGTTCTTACATGGTCCCTGATTGGTTAAAAACTTCAAACAATAACAATCTTTTCTTTTTTGTTTTTATTCTTCTCCCACATTTTCTGAAATAATTCTCAATTGAAGCATTTAGCACTTAAACACTCATGACAACAGTCTCTTTCTCCTGACAGCATCTCCGTAATAACGTCGTAGTCCTGAGAGCGTCATCATAACAAACCGTTACTTTTGACAGAATCACTGTAACATCTTCCTCTTGACAGCATCAGTGTAACAACCTCTTATTTCTGACAGAATCAATGTAACAACCTCTTAGTCTTAACCTAACTTCCATAACAACATCTTACTTCTGACAGAGTCATCGTAACAAGCCCTTACTCCTGACAGCATCAACCGTAACATCTTACTCTCGTCAGCATTACTGTAACAACCCGACACTCAAGATTCTGTCACCATGACAACCGCTTGCCTAAGTTCTCCCATCGTGACTCCATCACCCTGTCAACCCCTGATCCTGACCCCATCACCTTGGCAACCTCTTACCACTGCTCTCTCATCTTTTTTATTTCAAGTTTAACGTACAACATCATTTTCTCACACCTCGCTACAATTTCTCACTAATGACTTTATATACATTAGTTTAATATTAGCTTTTCAAATCTTTTCAAAATGAACGGCCATTGATGTGTTTGAATCACCTGTCTCGAACTGTCTTGAAAAGTGTTTCGAGACATGACAGAGCCGTCCAGGAACAGAATAACCCACTCGTAGCTGTGTGGAATGTCTCAGGACCCAGGACCGTCACTAAAGCAAATTAGGTAAATATACCTGGCATTAAATCTGATTCTGATTTGTTTGTGATGCTAATATGGTTTTGGTTCTAGGTTCATTTGCTCTGGTCACTGGGCTGCATGTGTTTTATTGCCACTGTTTTGATAACTTAATAAATAGCAGAAAGGGGGCGCACAAGTACTGCAGACAGGGACCGTAATTTACTATAGCTTTATTTTGCCATAAGTAAAGTAATAAATTGTATGAGTCATATGGACTATTTTAGGTTGCATTTCCCTTAAAATTAAAAGTGCATTTTGGTGCAATATGAAAGGAACGACAGGATATATAAATATGTAAACGGATGAAATAACCCTTACTGACACTTAACTCTAGGCTTGGTTCTAACAAGCAGGTGATGCAAGTCTTTATCTTCACAGATTAGATACGTCCCGTTAACATCTATCAAGGACAAATACAAGCAACAGAAAGGTACAGAAGATAATATTATATGGATTACATAGATACCTCCTGAAACAGGTTTGTTTCAAATTTGAACACAAAGCATACTTTTATTAATAATATTAGACATTAAAATTAACATTAAAATACTCAAACATGTTTCTTAAGCAGCAAATCATGACATGTGACCCTGGACCACAAAACCAGTCATAAGGGTCAATTCAGCCTTTCGAAATATGAAATTGAGATTTATACCACATATGTATATATGCTATGAATAAGCTTTCTATTGAGTTGGGATTTTAGTATAGGTAAATACTTTCTATCTCTGAAAATACAGAGAAGTCTGGGATCTGAGTATGCCAAAAATGTATACATTTATTAAATTAAATATTTAGAAATATTGCTTTTATAATTGTCCAAAGTAAGATCTTAGCAATGCATAATGGTAGGAAATTTACAAAATAGATCTTCATGGGACATGATCTTTACTTAATATTCTGATGAATTTTGGCATAAAAGAAAAATGGATTATTATTATTATTATTATAGTTATAATGACTATTGCTACAAATATACATGTGCTGCTTAAGACTGGTTTTCTTATCCAGGCTCACAAAACATGCAAAAATGGTCTAATTAAATCCCTAAAATGTGAAGTTATTGTCGTGCAGCATGTTTTTAAACGCGTGTGTTGGTGTTTCTCTGTTTCAGGGATTAGTCTGGATGTTTTGCTCCAGGTGTTATCAGAGAACTGATTCAAATGACTCCGGATAATGACTGTAAAATGACCTGGATGTGACATTAACCTTACAGGAACCTCAACCTGTGTCTCCAGCTCGAAACAGCTCTGTTCTGGGGTGCACGCACATGCACACACTTTAGCCTGACACTGAACAGCAGGAAACCCCTCCTAGTGAGACAAGAGCAGCTCTGTGTGTGTGTGTTAATAATCACACTGCAGAAACAAGGACCCGAAACCAATTTCTCACAATGTTCTAATCCGGTGCTCTCCCTCAGTGCCTGAGATAAACCTGAGGTTAATGCAGTGTGTGTGTGTTTGAGCATTTAAAGCAATAGTTCACCCAAAAATGATGCTGTCATCATTTACTTACCCTCAAGTGAGAAATCATGCAGTTTTTGCTTTTTTTTGTGGATGATGACTCTGGATGTCAAACTCCAACAAGGACTACAAGGACATTTTTTAATTGAATCAATATTTTTACTCAACATGCATTAAACTTTCTATTAATCATAGACTGCTATAAAATATTAAATACATTAAAAACTAAATATTTTCCAGATAAATGAGAATATTTATGAACAAAATGAGATTTGAAAGCTGTACGTCATATGCAATTATTTTTTGCAATTAGCCTATTATGAACGATTTGTATATCTATATATCTTTATTGTTATCCTGCTTGGTGTGAACTGGCCTTAAGAGTTTACATGATCATTCGTTTGTTTGTGGTTTAATCTCTTTTTGGGGTCCTCAAAGCTGGTCATATGGCTTTGGAACAAAGCGAAGGTAAATGAAGAGTTGTCATTTTCTGAACTATTGCTTTAAAAGGTAGAGATGAATCTCTCAAAGACCTTGAGACACAGTCACTCGAACAAACCCTGCACAACCAACACAGACACAAAAGAACTCCATCATTACTGTGCCTTCACATGCATCTTAGCACTCTCAGACCTTATTATAATTTTTTGAAGTCCTTTCATGTGTTTATGACTGACAAATATATATCAAATTAGGTTTATTAGTTTGTTTATGTTAGAACTGTACATGCAATTAAAATACTCAAATCTTAAATTGCATAGTCATCAATGGAAAAAATATATTTTTCCCCTAAAAAAACATGTTATCACAGCATTTACCAGCAGGGACCTTGCTAACCAGCCAACTCTTGACCTCCGGTCTCCTTCAGACCACACATGTGTGTTTCTAATCCTGGGATAATGATATTTTCTGTGTGTGTGTGTGTGTGTTTTGGGCTCTCTCTGATCTGAACTATTGGAAATCAATAGCGGTGGAATCAGCCAATCAGAGGCCATTAGTACCACAGGATCCTTTCATTTCTTCTTCTCTCTCATCTGCTGATCACTCACTTTCTCCCTCCATCACTGCAGGGGTCAGAGGTCAGCCGTGCAGGTCATGTTGTGTGCCTCTGTGTGAGAGGGAGGTGAAGGAGGAGTTTATTTTTAGATCCGTTCAAGTAAAGTCGACAGGAGAAAAACAGGTAAGAATCGATCTGTTTACACAAGGGTCATGAGAGAAGAATGACCTCCAGTGGCTCAGAGAGAGAACGTAACAGTAAAACATTAGGACATGTTATGGTCAAACCACACTGCCGAATGACATCATTGCACCTGCCAGTGGATGACCACATTTACTAGCTATGAACACATTTTACTAGCCAATGAGCTGTTTTTCTTGCATTATTTACTTAATTTGTTAAACATTGTTATTTAACATCAATTATGTGTGTGTGTATATATATATATATATATATATATAGACCTTTAGCAAACACTTTTATCCAAAGTGACTCACAAATGAGGACAATGAATGCAATTAAAATATTAATAAATTAAAATGTAACATTGATATCCTATTTTATTTTTAAAATATAATTATATTAAATAAGAATTGTATTTTCTGTTCTTATTTTTATTTTTTTGTTTGTTTTTTGACATTTATATTAGTTTTTAGTTATTAGTTTATATTAGTTTTAATACATCCTAATGTTTATATTATATATTGCATGTGTGCACTGCAGAAATATTAAGAATAGTATAATAATATGTTATTCTTCTAAGTCAGTTAGAAGACAGTATATGTAAATGCACAGTAGTCAAGCCAAGTCACTTTTATTTCTATAGCGCTTTTAACAATACAGATTGTAGCAAAGCACTGAACATTATCAAATAGGAGAAGAGAGTGATGGTAATCTATAATGA
>JAUYWG010000033.1:3114245-3136745 GCA_034779775.1 Enteromius afrohamiltoni
TGTTCAGTGCTTTGCTACAATCTGTATTGTTAAAAGCGCTATATAAATAAAAGTGACTTGACTTGACTTGACATTTTACAGTACATTCACATACTGTAGAGAACACAATAACTTTTCACAATATCACAAATTTTATTGAATTTTTAATCAAATAAATGCATCCATGGTGAGCAGATTTCTTCTGTCAAAAATCTTCTGACCCCAAACTTTTGAACAGTAGTGTATGTGTGTTTCATTGTATTGTGTGACTAATGTGTTTGACGTGAGATCATCTTTCTCTCCATCTACACACACACTCCCTCTCATGGAGCGACAGACCAATCATTCTCTCTCCCTCTCTCTTTGTGTGTCTCTTCTCCTTTTCTCTGATTCTCCCACACACGCTCTCTCATTCCAGCGCTGTCCTTGTTTCCAGACTGCCGTGTGTTTCCAGCAGCTCTTCATCAGAGGAAGAGGAGGAGGGAGATACCCTGCGGACGGAGACTACACACCCCTCACACACAAACACACACACACACACACTGTGAGTACAGGAACCTCTTCATCACACATACCGCTGGTTGAATCTGAACACTGCTAGTGTTTTTGGAGCTTATCCCGGAGGTAAACGTTATTGCTCAAAGGTTTCTCTTTTAAAGATCAGTTTGCAGGAATGAAGAGACTCTAGAGCTGTCAAGTGAATGTGGAGAGCAGCTTGCTTTATCTGATGAGAAATGTTTGAGTTCGTATTGAGATCTTTGGCTTGATTGCAGACTTCTCAGCACAATTTGAAATCTCTTCTGACGCTTTAGAGGAGACGTGTGAGATTACTGGGGTCTTTTTCATCAAGAGACACACATTTAATGAAGTTCTATGTATGTTTCTGCTGTTTCTTAAAATCTGTCTGCTTTGTTGTTTGATCTGGAGAATCTGATGAGAAATATTCATATTGAGGTCTCTGACTTCTGATTTGCAGACTTTGGTCCTTTGGTAAATTTGAGCACAGTTTGGGACATTTTTGAGATATCTTCGTGTGGGCTTACTGCATGGGGTCTTTTTCTCAAGAGAAACATTTGAAAGGCAGAACTCTGGGGTACATCACTAGGGTCTTTTTGTCAGGAGAAACATCTAAGAAGCATGCGACTTCAGCAAGCATGTCTGTTTCATCTAATTAAAATGTAAGAGAAACAAATGAGACAATTACAAGATCGTATTTGCTATTGTTCTTTCCAGTTTGAGTGTTTTTGAAAATTATGTTAAGAAAACATTTAGAAGATCATCAGTGAAACATTTTATTGCTCACTTATGTCTCATCAGCTCAGATGTTTCTTCTAAAATTGGTTGGGAGAAGAACATTTTGATGGTATTTTGGCAAATATAAGCAGAGTTTGAGACACTTTGGAGATATTTTTGCAAAACTCTAGAAGAGATGTATGAGGGTGTTTTTCTTAAGAAAAACAAGTGAGAAACAGGAGGTCTCCAGTTGATCTCAGTGAAGTATAGGAGACACAAGTAAATAATGGTTTAAGACTGTTAAACTTTACTGAGACCTTTTTGTCACACTGTAAAAAATTTTTTTGTAAATTTTACGGTAAAAAATTGGTTGCCGAAATGTGACCGTAACAAAAAATGGTAAAAATTTTTTTTGCTTTAACGCCTTTAAAGTTACATTTTCAGTTAGCGTACAACACCGTAATTTCATTAACTTATATAATGTTCACATACCAACCTAATAAAGTATCGGATGAAATGTACAAAAATATGCACCAAATGCAGGTGATGATGAGAAAGTCACATGATGAACCAAAGCCCATCACAAGCAGCTTTTAAATATGAACACATGTGCATAAAATAAATAAACATTCATTTAACAACATTACATGTGACACACAACCATAATAAACATAACTGATAAGAAAAAAAAAACTAAGAAACAGAGTTGTTTCGAAGAAAAAACATCAAATTCAAACAAAATTTAAAATGCAATGCAGGGAATTCTGGGAATGTCAGTTTACGTTTTTTTTCCCTGTAAATTTTACAGGAATTTACCGTTGACCGTTTAACAGTTTTTTTCCCGTAGCATTTTCACAGTTTTTTACTGTTAAAATCACAGTGCAGGAGGAATATCTGAGAAGCAGAAGTGCTTTGCTGAAGTCTCAATTTAATCTCAATGAAATATTGGTGTTTGCTTTGGGGTCTCTGACTCTGAGGACAGTTTAAAACATTGTTGAGATCTCTTCTGAAACTGTAGAGATTATTTGAGTCCTCCGGGCAGGACAAACATGAGAAGCAGACAAATTTCTGTCACTAAAATCTAGGAGAAGTATGAGAGACTTTAATGAGATTGTAGTGCAAGTGTTTCTGATCATGCTGAGAGACCAGCAAATAGAGTGATTTTCAGAGAAACATGACATGACTGAGCCATACAACATATTTCTTAGTCATGTCTCTGTATCTTCTAAAACCTCTTGAGAGAAAGATTGTGATTATATGATCTTGAATGTATTTGATGAGTTCACGCTGATATCTAAGACTTTTGATGACTGATGTTGGTATCTGATCACAGTTTAAGAGATGGTTGAGATCTCTTTGAAAACTCTGGAGTAGATTACTGGGGTCTTTTTGTCAGGAGAAACATCTGAGAAGCAGGTGACATCAGCAAATGTCTCCATTTAATCTCATTAAAGTATAGAAGGTTTCTTCTATACTTTAATGAGATTAAATGGAGACATTTAACTGAGACCTTATTTGTGATTTTTTTTCCCAGTTTGAGTGTTTCAGGAACTTATGTTGCAGATTAACATTTTATTGCTCAGTTATGTCTCTTTTTGAATTTGGTGTCTTGAGCACAATTTGAGACAGAGTAGTCCTCTACTCAAAACTCAAAAAGATGTCTTTTTTTGCTTCTCATTTGAGTTTTGTCTCCGTTTAATCTCACTCAGATTCAGGAGATACAATTCAGGCATTACAGAGATCTACTTTGTGAAGTTTCTTTCCAGTTTGAATGTTTCTGGATATTATTTTGCAAGACAGTGATCAGAGGAACATACTATTTATCAGTTATGCGTCAACCTGTTTGGAGAACTTTTAAAAAGTGCCCCTATTATGGGTTATTATGGGTCTCCAACAACAGGCTGACATGCGTGCAAGGTAAAAAAAACCCCACTTATTATTATTTTTTTGTGTGTGATTGGCGGTGATTGGTCGATTTCATTTAAAGCAGTGTTTGCCGCTCCAAGAGTGCCACCTAGTGGCAAAGATTTAATTTACATTTTCTTTCAGACCGACTGAGTGGGTGGCAATATGCTAATGTTTCATTTTGACATCAACATAAAATGGGTTGGGACTCATTTTAATGAATCAGAGTCAACTCTTTTTTAAAAGAGAGAGACAATAACTTTCAGATTTAAAACTTTACAGGATGTTTTTATTCACTCAGAGCTGTGTTATACACTGCATTAAATGTAATTGTCAAAATTCATAATATGCGGCGCTTTAATGACTGACTTTAATATCATAGCAAATCAATTTAAGACATTGTTGAGATATTTTCTGAAGCTCCATAGTGGATTACTAGGGGTTCATTTTTTCAGGAGTATCATCTGAGAAGCAAGCATCGTCGCCAAAATCTCCATTTAATCTCATTAAAATATATACGAAACAAGACATTTTTGTTAGCTATTTTTCTCTCCATTTTAATATACGTTTGAATCAGTGATCGGAGGGATGTTTCATTGATCAGTTCTTCTCAGATGTTTCTCCAAAAATGCAGCTGGAGAAAAAAAGGCAAGCATTTTTCCACTTCTCTTTTATCTCTGTGTCTGGTGAAAGCCGTGAGTTTGCTGAATATGTGCTGACCTGTTCACCACCGGAGCTCGTGTTTCAGAAATGTGAAGCGTCTGTTCGCCGAGCCTCTCTCCGTCAGTCTCTGTGTTTGTCTCTCAGACAGATTGCAGCGTCTCTGGAGGATAGTTGTAGTGTATTAAAGCGCTCACTGCTGCTTTACACACCATCTGCTTCAACGGCACGAGAAACTCAGAGAAACAGAGAGCAGAAACAAGATGATGGGAGAATACGTTCAACCGTTCCCTGGTTATGAGCTGGTTATGAGCTGTTAGGGGCAGGTCTAATGGATAGAGAGTCGGACCTGTAACCCAAAGGTTGTGGGTTTGAGTCCCAGGTCCGGCAGGGATTGTGGGTGGGGTTAGTGAATAATCAGTGGTCTCTCCACCTTCAATACCACATCTGAGGTGAGACCCTTGAGCAAGGCACCGTTCGCCCAACTGCTCCCCGGGCACCGCAGCAATGGCTGCCCACCGCTCTGGGTGTGTGTGTGTGTGTGTGTGGTCGATCACTTCTCACTGCTGTGTGTGCACTTGGATGGGTTAAATGCAGAGCACTAATTCCTAGTATGGGAAACCATACCTGGCCACTTTCCTTTCCTTAAAATAGACAGTGATGAAACGCAAAGGTTTGACCTTTATTGGGTTTTATTTTTAGAGCGTTCATAATCATCTGAACATCTCGTTACAGTGAAGCTTAATGACTGTTTCCAGCAGCTCAGCCACTGACAGAAGACTTCATTTTGTGTTTGATATAAAGAGAAGCTGAGAAGGGGAGATAAAGCCAGACAGGAGAGGAGATGAGATCCATCAAATCCATGATTTCTCCGTCTCGCATGCAGGTGGCTGGGGCGCTTATGGAAATATCAGGTGAAATTAAATTAGTCCTCGAGAAGGTATATTAAAGTTCTCCATCACAGATGCGTGAGATGGTATTGGTGCTGGAGAGGCTGTTTCCTTCACAGTTTTATACAGTAAAGTACACACACATAGTGCAATTGATTATTCCATGTAGTTCTCTCAGGCCAGTTTACTCTGAGACAGTCCAATAAAGCAGGGCATTATGGGAAACATGTTACGCGGGACAGCAGCAGGAGTTGCTGTTTCTGAAGAAATCATATTATGTTTAGGTATCTTTGCTCTTTATTGTCTTTCTGTTGCTTCTCTCTTTGAAAATCTTAATTGCATACCTTAATTGTTATTTAAGTTACTATTATTAATTTAATTTTATCAGTATTTCTTTTCTACATACGATAGAATTCTACATGTCAATTCTACATACGGTTCCTTTAAGTAATAAAGCAGCAAGTTGTCTTTAGTGTAAATGAATTAGATTTAATATATAAGTAATATTAGAAATCAAATACTTCATTTCATCAGTATTTTCAATTAAAGGTTATTTGTTCATTTGTTATTTTCTTCACTTTAGCTAGCTAATGTATATATTTCTATTTAAATAATGACTTCATTTGTACACTTAAGATATTTCATTTGATTTAATTTATTTAAATTAAATTTAGTTGTAGTTTATTTTACCTGAACCAGCAGGTGTAAATATATAAATACTCATTTCAATTATATTTATTATTTATCTGTGAATAACACAGCAGCAACTGTAAACTCCAAACATATTGCGATTCATTTTTTGATGTGTACAGTGGGCTTGAGTTTTACTATCTGATCTAAGACTGAATCATGGAAATGTAATAAAAAAAATAAATACATGAAATAAAATAAAAAAATAATAATTTGAATAATGTACTCCAAAGACTTTCGAAATGTAACTGTGTAACCTAAAAGGTGTTCTCTCTGTCTGATTTGAGTTTAGACTATAGAGTTAAACAAAGTTTTGTCAACACGCCTGCTAGCTGTTAGCATCAGTGTGTTTCCTCTCTGGCATGTTAATAACTGCAACTGGATCGAGGTATCTGTCAATTCCCATTCGACGCAGAATAATTGTTGAGTTATTAAATTCATAAATGTCTATAGAAAAGTGTGATTTCTCGAGAGATAAAAGCAGCGGAGAGAGAGAGTTTCACCTGTCAGTGACTGCGCTCATCACCGCCGCCGCAGGAAATGAGATCAGTGCCTCCTCCTGACAGCAGCGCTTTAAAAACACACACGCACGCCATCAGAAACACTGCCTTCATCAGCAGCTCCATCCTCACAGCCATCTTATTTCTGAATAGTATAATATTCATTAAAATGCATATAATTACACATTTATATTACCGCCGATATTAGTAACAATGAACAATAACACAAATAGTTGTAGTAGCATATATCAATATTGGTATTGATACGGATAATATTGCTATTAATATGAATAAATTGTTTTTATTGTTGATATTAGCATTATTACTAATAAATATGAAACATTTAAAAATTATTACAATATTTTTAATAATATTTGTATCAATACTAAATCTTGATTTTACTAGAATTATTGATGCAGTAATATTTATTTATTTTGATAATATTATTTTTGTCCATGGATTAGTTTATGACGAGTTTGTTGGTGACTTGACTGAATGATCGATTGATCAACATATATATTTTTGCTGATAAATCAAAGAACCGATGCATTTGATGTGTGTGAATATGATTCGAGGAAACCTGATTCAGCGCTAATAGAAATAAGGCAGGCCTGTGCAGCGCTGCTTTCATCTGCCTATTGTTTGTTAATTAGTCATTTGGCAGCATCATCTCTGTGTGTGTGTTTGAATCTGTCCCTCAGCGAGCAGGTGTGTGTTAATCTCACGCTGAGCCTCGTTCTCTGATGCTTTGCTGTGATTTCAGCAGCGTTTAGTCATTGACTGCACTTAATCTGCCGCTCAGAGTCGTCCCGCCGGACCCATTCCTGCACAAACCAGTCAAAGTCCTGAACTAACAAACCCAAGTGAGTGCTCACTGACGTCTTCATGGGCTGCTCCTTCACAGCTCACTTTAATCCAGTTCACCTCTGCCCCTCGGAGGAGCGTTTGAGCGCTGCTCAGGTGATTGAACGGTCCTTCACTAGACAGCATTTACTGTAAAAATGAACCCACTGTATACATGTATAAATGTAAATGTTATTTTTTATTTTATATTTTAGTTTATTTATAAACAAACATGCTTGTAAAACAGGAAAATTAGATAAATTAAATAAAATAGAAAATAATGAAACGTGAGCGTGATTCAGTCACTGCTCAGAAGATTAAATGTTTTAATCTCTTAGATTTTATTAATAATAAGTATGAACTAGTATTAAGTATTAGTTTTATTGTAATCCCAGGTGTTTTATTTAATTTTTGTTTTTACTTTACATATATATTCAAAAGTGAAAGCAAAAACATAAATCTATAAAAAACAATGTTATATATTTGCTTATTCGTGGCTTAAATATTTAATGGTTCTCATTTAAATATAAACTTTGTCACACATGTTGATTAGATTAGATTAGAAAACATTTTTAATTATTTATTTTTTAATTTAAAACATTTGATATAATGTAGATATAATATTTATAATAAATAAAAATAATAAGAAACAGACACACGAGTTATCCAGTAAGAGTGAAGAGCTGTAAAATGAATGTGGAGTAGCTCAGATCAATATTTCAGCTCACATAGTCTTGCGGATTTCATTATTGTCAGATGTCATTATGATGATCTTGTGTAAGTTTGAGACATTACTGAAATCTCTTCTGCACCTCTAGAGCTGTGGTCTTTCTGAGAGGAGTCGTGTGAGAAACAGACTTCATCTGTTCTGTGTTTGATGGAGGTGTTGTCGAGATCTCATTTGTGATGTTTCTTTCTGTGGCTGTCCAAGATCTGACTCTGGAGCAGGAGTTTGTGGGTAAACAGCGATGGGAGGATTTATCTGTGGTTCTTACCGTCGCTGATGTGCGGTGTGATCAATAGTGTGTGTGTGTGTGTGTGTGTGTGAATGGGCTGAAGAAACGAGGAGGAAAAGACAATTACCTGCCAATGCTCCACTGGAGACTCATCCATTACACAGACGACCTTCACCTGACAGTCATGTGACCGCTCTGCCTTCACTACGCCTCTGTCCGCTTCTCACTCTCACCGTTTTGCTCCTCTCATCCACGAGTTATATTGCTGCAGAAGTTTTGCCGAGACTCTTTTCTTCCGAGAACTCCTGCTTTCTCTTACGTAATTCTTCTGAATCTTATTGTCAGCACACATCCATGTTGACATTTGTCATGATATGAGGAGAACGCCCCAAATCTCATCGCTTCTTTCACACTTGGGCTGGTTGTGGGAGAAAGGCTGTACAAATGTAGTACAGTATAAATACCGCATATATTTCTGAAATATATACATGCATGTTTTTGCATTTATATATACATATTAAGTATACGCATTACATAAACGTATACTATTTAAACAAAAAACTTCTATTTTGGGATGCAATTAATTGTGATTAATCGTTTGACAGCACTAATATATCGAAAACAGGTCTGTTTTGTCAGAAACGGATGCAGATCTGTGCGGTTCATCACTTAAAAAGTTATGTCATCTGGTTTTCCGTCTGAACGTCTTTACAAACAGATCGCGTATGTCCTTCTGTAAGAGATGCATGTCTGGTATAAAGGTACAGCTCTTAGTAAACGGACTCTGTCTGAAAGCATATTCGTGACGTCAGAGCTCTTTCCAGCCTGAAAAAGCTTGAGTGTTAATCACTGTTCAGAGTGAGAGCTGACTGCAGACGATAGGAGCGGAAACAAGAGTCATAGAAGAGACTGATACCAGCCGATAGATAGTTAGATAGACAGATCAATACTGAAAAAATAAGCTTTGCATTGATGAATGATTTATTAGGATAGAACCATATTTGGCTGAGATATACGTAACTATTTGAAAATCTGGAATCTGAGGGTGCAACAATATAAAAAATACTGAGAAAATCACCTTTAAAGGGCTAGTTCACCCTAAGTTAATTCAAAGTTAGCCCATGTTTTACATTTGTTCATTTAGCAGATGCTTTTATCCAAAGTGACTTACAGGTGAGCAGTTGGGGGAATGGCTCGCTCAAGGGTCTCACCTCAGTGGTGGTATTGAAGGTGAAGGTGAAGGCTGGTTCTTCACTCCCCTGACCCACAATCCCTGTCAGACCTGGGACTTGAACCCACAACCTTTGGGTTACTAGTCCAACTCCCTATCCATTAGGCCACGACTGCATGTATGAGTTTATTCTTTCAGACGAATCCAGTCTGAGTTGTATTAAAAATGATTCCAACTCTTCCAAGCGCTCGGATGTGAGCAGGTGGGTGTTTTTGTTCAACAGTCCAAATGTAATCAAATAAAGCACATGCATCCATAATAAAATGTGGCTCACATGGCTCCAGGTGTGAATAAAGGCCTCTTTTTTTGTAATGCAACATAACTCTTAAGCTATGGAAATTGCAGGATGTTTTAATAAAACAAAGACCTCTAGTATGCCAAAAGATCAAGGCACATTTGATTTCTCATGCCATGACCCCTGCAAAACAACAGTTTAATACAATAAAAAACAGTAAGTGATTTTCTCCAGTTTAATTTCTTGGATTAACATTAAAGACACTGATGGCTCATAAATGAAGGTCAGTGAGTGAATACAACTAAATGGGTATTTTAACATAATTCTTTATGAAGATGGCAGCTGTGGTTGCCAGAATTCTACTTTTAAAAACATGTTTTTTTTAAGTTTTATTGTTTTAACTTAAATTTACAGTTAAATACTGTGATTGCATTAACTAATATAATGTATTATACCTTTTGAATTACCGAACTCTGTTTTGTACCTGTATAATACACTGATAGCCACCAAATGATGAGAAAGTCACATGACGAATCAAAATCGTGGTAGTTTGTTACAGTGCACTAGGGATGACCCTTAGTGTAACTACTTCAAATCGGATCACTTGTAGCAGTTCAAATGCCGTTTAGCTGCAGCAGCACTTACAGATAGTGAGACATAGAGGGAACGACTAGAGACAAGAAAAGGAAAACTTGCAAGGCTTTCCTCGGCTGACTCGACTGTGAAAATGATGCATCAGTTTTCTCACACCTTATGCTGAGCTGAATCTGTTGTCTTATTCACGAGTGCCAGCCCACAGTCAGATCAGAAACGCACAGCGGGACTCCAGAGAGACAGGCTGGTGGTTTCTTCTGACAGCGTCTCAGCAGGCCGACACATCAGAGCGTAAAGATCGCATCTGAAGCCCAAGCCCCGTCATGATGCGGGAAACACTGCCGCGCCTCTGCGTTTATGCGGCATATTGCTGTGTAATTTCCCTGAAAGATGCAAACCTCATGGGGGAAAAGAGTTGCGGCACCTCCTGAACTCCTCTAATGCAGTGCGTCGTCCCACAACGCACCGCGTTCGCCTTTTGGAGGGAAAATGGATTGCGCCTGAAGGGGAATGTGACCTAGCTCAGATATCATTGGCGCATCTCGGCAGTGGGAAGATTGCATCTGCGTCTGAACCACTCGCAGCGCATAAAGATATCTGGCGAGGAGAGAATGAGATACTCTTTCACATTTACTCACCGTTATGTCAGACCAACCTGTATGACTGACTTTTCTTTTTGGACTATAAAGAATATATCTAACAAAAATGGATGTTGATCAGCTCAGAAACAGGCTAAATAAGTGTCAGAAAGTAGTCTCTATGCAATCTATTGCAAGTCTTCTAAAGTCATGTGATAGGTTTGCCTGAGGAACAGACAATATGCAAAGCTGCATTGGTTTAATTAAAAGTACAATATAAATAGAAAATTTGTGAATTATAAAAATGTATATATATATATTTATATTACTGTTATATTGCAGCCATTTGCTAAAGTCATTTAAGTTTTTTTCCTCATTAATGTACACACATTAATGTCAATTTTCCACAAGGTAATATGATTATTTTGGGTCTCAATGGAAAGTTTGTAATATAGTATGTTTCAAAATTTCTCAAAGATAGTTAAAAAAAACGCTAATGTTACCCTGTCAAAAACAGCTATTTTGAAATCACTCTGTTCTTTGTACTTCCCCTTTAAATCTTCACAAGCTCTTGGATGATCTTTTTTTAGCTGTATTCATAGTGAAATTTGCTAAATAGCACATTAGGAAAGGTGATTGGCAAATATTAATTAAAATACACTATACTCACTGCTTTTGTAGGTGAGACTGGATCATAAATGATTATCCCTATGGCCTCGCTCTACCTGTCCGCCACGGTCTCTCTTGGCCGTATTTTCTGCCCCTGGCCTCTCTCTGGCCTTGTACTACCTGTTGCCGGCCCTCTGGCCATTCCACCTGCTGCCTGGCCTCTCTCCGGCCTCGCTCTGCCTGCCCGCTCGGCCCCCTGGCTATTTCGCCTGCCGCCCGGCCTCTCTGTGGCCTGCACTGCCTGCCACGGCCCTCTCTGGCCGTTTTGCCCGCCGCCCGGCCTCTCTCTGGCCTGCACTGCCTGCCACGGTCCTCTCTGGCTGTTTTGCCCACCGCCGGCCTCTCTCTGGCCTTGCATTGCCCACCACGGTCCTCTCCGACCGTAATTTCTGCTCCTGCTGCCTGGCCCTCGCTCTGCCTGCCCGCCACGTCCTCTTTTGGTCGTATTTTCTCCCCCTGGCCTCTCTCTGTCCTTGTACTACCTGTTGCCGGCCCTCTGGCCTTTCCGCCAGCTGCCTGGCCTCTCTCTGGCCTCGCTCTGCCTGCCCGCTCGGCCCTCTGGCCATTTCGCCCGCCTCTCTGGCCATTTTGCCCGCCGCCCGGCCTCTCTCTGGCCTGCATTGCCTGCCACGGTCCTCTCCGGCCGTTTTGCCTGCTGCCTGGCCCTCTCCGGCCTGTACTACCTGCCACGGTCCTCTCCAGCCGTTCTAATGCTGCCTGGCCTCTCTCTGACCCCACACCCCTCCCCCGACTTCCCTGCTCCCCTCAAACCCAATTCTCTCCCTAGGCTCCAGCCCCGTCCCCCTCGTTGCGGTCGGGGGACCACAAAGGCGGTCCCCTTGGGTCAAGGGTCCCGTCGGAGATGGTCGTCCTCCCTCACCCCGACCCCAACGGAAGGTTCTCTTCACTTCTTGCCAGAGGTCCTTGGGCGGGGGCAGACGCCTCCTTAAACTTCTAGCCCCGCGTGCAGCTCATCTCAGGCTTTTTTGGGGGGCTTGTTTGGCGCTAAAATAAGTAGAAATAAATCATATTTTTTTCCACCTACAGTAGCTGTCAAAGCAGCATGTATTACTAAAATCTAAATGGAAATAAAAATACTGTGTAGACGTCTTATTAAAAAAGTAAAAACTACCAACAAAGCAAAATGAATGAATTAAATAAAACAAATAAATAAATTGACAAAACATTGACATTTGAATATGCCGTGTTAATAATACTATAAACATGCTAGAAATTTCCTAAAACATGTTATCAGTGTTCATAATCTTGCTAAGCAACTGAAAAAACACCAACATTTAATGAAATTCGAGAACTGAAATTAAGATAAACAGATAATGTCATTCAAAACAAATTTAAAATATGACTTAAACTGTAATAGTCTCAATGACAGTAAGCTCACACTGCAATCAATATAGCGAACAGTTCATCCTACAGATATTGAGTGACATGAGGGTGAGTATATGATGAAACAATTTCATTTCTGGGTGCGCTGTCACTTTAAATATCTCATTGAGCATTCGGAAGCTTTGAACCTCTGTTTCTCCCTATGGTTTACGATTCCTCTCGCAATCTCTTTGACATTCCCATCAAAATATGACGTCTAGGTGATTTGATTCGTCGTATGTGTGTGCTTGTTTTATGAGGAGGCCGCTTCGCTGTTCCACGACCTTCTGCTATAATGAAGAGAAAACTGGAGGATCTTTGCCTGCTTCGGTCCCAGCGATATTGAGAATGAGTTTCATGAGATCTCAGTCAAGGCCTGCAGTGACCAAACACAATCACCTCCACTGGCTGACCCTGGGCCAGCCCGTGATTTACTGCACCAGTCGTTGTGCTGCGTTATTAAGGGAACCAGGGGGATTATGGGATGTTAACAGTGGGCACAACACCTTCAGAGCAGGACAGTAAAGGGCACAGCAGGAGCCTTGAACGCTTTCTTCATGTTCAGCCCATTTTCTGTCTGCTTTGTGTTGTTGATCGCTCAGTTTGAACAGTGCATCTCATCTTCATACTGTATTATTTCCTGCTAGCAGCAGCTGTTTACCACGGTAACAACTCCAGATGAGGAGATGCCAAAAACAGAAAGTGTTGTTCGCTTCTCTCATGTTTTCATCTCTCTGATTTTGCTACCGAAACTACAGTTGTGTGCAATAGAGACAAACTCCCACAAAATAATGTGGGTCTCCTGGAGTAGTAATTGCTGTTATTAAATATGTTTATTCATATAAACTATGCAATTTTAATGGTGGTATTTAGTGAAAACTGGTCTGTTAAAATGCTATTGACTAAAACTTCAGAAATGTACTGATCTGAGTTTAACCACTTTCACGCTACCCAAATAAAATGAAGTGCACCTGATTTTCTTTCTAGTAACACATTATGTGGAAAAATAGCATTGCGTTCCATTGTTGGCTTCGTTTGGATGAAAGAACCAATGCTGTGTTTCTCTCAGATGTAATGTGCTTTTATTCAGTGTTTACTAAAACAAAGAGGAACTTCCCGTCAGTGAGACTCCACGAGGGTCACACAGGTAAATGTATGCGTTACGTCTTTATTTAGCGGGAAAACCACAAAACAGCGATTTAAATCAGATGCGGTGCACGGCGCTCTTCGTGTTGAGTTTTTGAACTCTTTGAGCATTTGATACCTCAACGGAATGTTTTATCAAAACCGCGGGCTCATCAGGAGGAGAAGAGAGTCGCGTCGACGCTCTTTGATGTGCGGCGTATCGTGACAACACTGTACGGGGACGCGGGCGACATAAATAATTGATCAGAAACACGGAGAGCTTTAATGGCGGTGCGTTCGCCATCCTGAGAGAGTTTGCAGTGTCTGATGGAGTGCGGTTTGATCTTATACGCAGATGTGAGCGGAGAATCCTTCATTAGGGAGAGTTTTGAGCTGTTTGTTTATGATGGGATGGTGAGATGGGGTTAAAGGGCATTTGAACACTCCAGAAGTGCCTCAAAATCGAGCGTGTGTGTAAATATTAATGCCAGCTGAGATTTCACCAGCGACTAAAGCAGCGACAATGTTAACATTTTCAACAGCTCAGCTGATTTCAAACTGTCTGACAAACATATGTTTTTGTATCTGGTTTCTCTCTTTTTTGAGTAAACTGTCAGGAGGTGTTGGGATGTCATGTTTCATTTTAATGAATCTGTCCTTTTTGAAGCAAAATAATTGAATGATTACAAAATATGAAGTAGGTTAACTGTGAATGTAAGGCTATCAGAATCGGGAGGCCCTTCTGTCATTCATCTTGCTTATTTGGCTTTGCTGACACCTGATTGGCTGGTGAGTCTTTAGAGGTCAAATAAAATGCTGTAATATTTTCAATATAGTAGCTCCATTAATTTTGGCTCCACCATAAAGCACACTGTAAAAAAAAATCATTAGACTGGTTTGGGGTGGAGTGAGGGGATGTGGTACAGGTTAAAAGTTTGCATGAAGCAGTATAAAGGACTGTTTTGTATGGGTAAAATAAATGGAAGAAGTGTCAACAGAAGACAAACACAAAAAGTTACAAATAGTCGCACCCTCTCTTTTGTGTAAACTAAGCTAGATATAATAATTTTTGTACAGCACATTGTTGGTTACTGTAATTTTCTATAGGACAAATTATTTTTTTGTGTTAACTACAATACATTGGTAATTACTGTGATTTTCTGCAAGACATTGCTGTTTAATGTGACACTCTGTGACAGTACTTCTTACCGCAATTTTGACTGAAACTACTGTATTCTACTGTGAATTAGTTTACAGCTCTTTCCAGTGCACAAACACAATAAATTACTGTAGATGTAACATGCATTTGTTTTACAGTTCAAATCAACAAAATGACAGTGATTGTGACTTGACAAAGTGATTATGTTTCTCAGAATTTATCTTTGGTTTAAATATATTAGTTTCCTGTTTATTTGATGTTATTAAAATCTCTTTTGTCTGTTTTTTTTTTTTATTTTACGTTTTTGTCATTTTGATTATTTCTAAAAAGTTTACATGTTTTTTTTTTTGTCCAGTTTGAGAGCTTATTTCATTTCTAATTATTTATTTATTTAATACTTTTAGTTAAAAACTGTTTGCACAATATGATGTTTGGGCATTTAAAGATTTTTTATTCATTTGAATTCAACCCCACTGAAATGAATGGAAGGACTTTGTTTGTCATGACTTTGATCTGTTCAGTTTGCTGAATGAAATGTCCAACCATTTGTATTGCAGTATCCACTATAAAGTGTGCACTGTGCAGTGCACTCACATCCTCTGATCCTCTGGGCAGCAGTAATCAAATTTGAACATGATTTTCGATGACCTTAACCCGGCTAAAGTCATAGTTGAAGTGAACACAAATTGATATTTGAAGTGTAGTATAGGCATGTACACACCTGTCCATGTAAACGTAGTCATTGGCAGAGATGTATCTGTAATTCAATACCGTTAATCTGCTAGTCTTCGTGTAAAGCAGCTGTGCAGCAGATGTTGAGGCGTCTGTTTTGTAGTAGCGTGTTGTAAGTTCAGGACCTTCATACTCGTGTGTTTGGAGGTTGTATGAGGAGCATGAGGCCTTCAGCTCGTCTGAGAGGCTGAGACGACTCATTAGGATTATAAATAGTATGTGTCGCATCTGTCATCTTATCAATCATGACTTAATGGAGTGAAACCGGGAGAAGGGCGTCACTGACAAGCACGCACTGACAACATCTGAAAAAAGATCTGTCAGGAGGTAAACAACAGCAGAAGCACACGTCAGTCACAAAGACAACATATTCTTATAAAAGCACAACAGAATCAGGAAGGCTCTCATGCCATCACTGAGACTCCGCTATCTGACCCAGACGCCTTTGATTGGAGTGAAGCGTGTGCTGTTGACCTCGCACAATCACTGCTGATTTTCTTTCATCTCGAGCACTTTGGAGGGTTTGATATAGCAGTGAATTACAGTAGCCTAATTTCTGTGTTTTTTTTTTTTTATTTATTTCCAATTAAAGCATTATTATATTATCTTTATGCATTTATTTATTTATTTTTTTCTTTCTCGTCCCAGTAGTTTTATTTTAGCTGAGGCAACACTACGTTTATTTAAAGTTTTTACATATGAAATTTAATTTAATTTTATATATAAATTAATTTAACAACATATTTTAACAGTATTGTTAGTATACTGTTATAGGTATTATTTAATTTTCTGTCAACGATTTAGTTAACATGTTTTATTTTTTTTTCCCCAGTTAGTACATTCAGTGCTTATCTTAAAGGAAGACATTATTTCATATTTCCATTTAAATTAAGTTTTTCATCTAATCTTATATAAGCTATAATTCCAAAGCACAAAAAAGGGAATTTAATTGCTTTAGTTAACCCTCTGGGGTCTGAGGTGATTTTGGGGCCCATGAGATGTTTGGACATGCTCTGATATTTGAGCTTTTTTCAGCTACTTAGAAAATATTATTGACCAACCTGTATTTTCTTGTAATCAGCACAAACTGCTCTACAATAATATGTGACCAAAATGAATTTACATGTTTGCATTTTTTAGGAAAAAAATATTATGCGTGGTTAGTAGGTTTTGTGAAAATAAAACTAGCTGAAATAAGGCCATTTAACTCATACTTAATAGTCCTGCACAAGACTTTTGAGTAACCAGTGTATAAGGCTAGAATATTTACTTCACAATGATTTGAAAATCATTCAACTACTTTTTCAGAGAAAACAATATAGTGTTTTGAAAGACATGTTTTGTGGCTGAAAGCTCGTATGCGGGGGGTGAGAAAGGTCATTAATATTCATTGAGTCACACCTGAAAAGACAAAGACCCCTCCCCTAAAGGCCCATTAGCGGCTGTCACTGAGGCAGGTAAGAAATAATGTGAGGAGATGAGAAAAAAAACAGTTTTTTGAAATTTGTATTTTATTTAAAACACAGTACAATTAAAATATACATAATGAAGGTCAAAGACCAATATTGAGCAATACTGATCTAACACTATATATATATATATATATATAACATCTACAGATATACATTTATAAAATAGATTTGTGAATAGATTAATAATATGGTCTAAACATTCTTAGACTCATAGCATTCATCATGCACTGTTATCATACAGTATTGTTTTATGGTCTAATATATGGAGCTTAGAAACAGCATCGCGTCCAACATTCCGACATTTAGATATCATATTCAAAAGTTTATTCACTTTAAGTGAATAAGGTGTGCAGCTTGCAACCTTGAGAACACTTCCTCCAAGGTTTGCAGATGACTGTTCCAAGTATCTGAGTAACACACCACATCATCCAGATACGCTTCACAATGTTTCACATTAGCCAAGACTTGATTCATCAAGCGTTGGAAGGTGGCAGGAGCATTTTTAAGACCAAAAGGTAGGACCTTATACTGCAGAAAGGTATCTGATGTAACAAAGGCTGAGATCTCCAAAGCACGCTCATTGAGTGGTACCTGCCAATATCCTTTAAGCAAGTCCAATTTGGTGACAAACTTAGCCTTTCCAACACGATCAACACAATCTTCCATTCTGGGAAGAGGGTAGGAGTCTGATTTAGTTAGCTGATTAACCTTGCGGTAATCAGTGCAAAAGCGTGAAGTTCCATCAGGTTTTGGGACTAACAAACATGGGGAACACGATGGACTACAGCTTGGGACAGCTAGACCATTTTCCACTAGATATTGGGTCTCTTTTTCCATTCCACCCTTGGCAAGATTCACACGATAAGCATTCTGCTTAACAGGATGATGATCACCAACATTGGTGCATTAACACATTACTCACTGTAGGTACATCTGAGAAAAGAGAGGAATATTTATTAATTAACTGTATAAGTTCACTTTGAGCTGAACTTGACAAGTGGGAGAGTTTTGAATGGAGGGTTACTAGAGCCTCAGAATTTTGCAAACGAGCTCCAGAAAGACAAGCACTTCCTAAATGAAGGCCATCCACACAAGGAGAATATTCTGAAGCAACCACATCTACAGAAGTTACGGCAGCAGGAGTTAACACTGATGGAGTGACAGAGTCTTTAGTGTCAGGACGAGAGGCATACAATTTAAGCATATTAATGTGGCACACACGAGTCTTTCTTCTTCTTTCAGGGGTTCCCATCACATAGTCAGTAACACTTAACTTTTCTTCAATCACATACGGTCCTGTAAACTTTGCTTGTAGAGCAGAGCCTGGCAAAGGCAATAATACCAGAACTTGATCACCAACCTTGAATGAGCGTTGCAGAGACCTTTTATCATACCTGCCTTTCATTCGGGTCTGGGAGCTTGCTAAGGACTTTTGTGCTAGTTGCCACACTAAATGTAAACGTTCACGGAATGAACTTACATGGTCCAACACATTCTTTTGAGAGGCATCTGACTGACTTATAGAGAGTATCTGCTCTTGTAACACCTTTAATGGTCCACGAAGAGAATGCCCGAATACTAACTCAGCTGGACTGAATCCAAGTGACTCTTGTATGGTATTGCGAACAGCAAACAACAGAAGAGGGATCTCTTCGTCCCAATCTTTCTGATGTTGGAGGCAATAGGTTCTGATCATGGTCTTGAGGGTCTGATGGAACCTTTCAAGGACTCCCTGAGACTGGGGATGGTAGGCACTGGATATATAATGTTTGATGTTAAGCTCTTTCATTACCTTAAGGAACACTCTCGACATAAAATTAGATCCCTGATCAGACTGAATAAACTTTGGTAAGCCAAATGTGGTACAGAACTTCACAATTGCCTTTACAATTGCGGGGGTCTTTAATGAATGCAGGGGAATGGCTTCAGGGAACCTAGAAGCAGAGCACATCAACGTTAGTAAATAGGAGTGGCCAGACTTAGTTCTTGGTAGAGAACCAACACAATTAATTGCAAGGACCAACACAATTAATTGCAAGTTTCTCAAACGGTTCATTCATCACTGGAATTGGTTTTAAGGGAGCAGGAGAAATTACCTGATTTGGTTTTCCAGCCACTTGACAAGCATAACAAGACCTACAATACTGGCACACAGTAGACTTTATTCCAGGCCAGAAAAAATGTTTCAGAAGATTATAGTAGGTTTACCTAAATGTCCAGACAGCTCATGGTCATGAACCACACTCAGTACATTCTCCCTGTATGATTTTGGAACAACTACCTGAAATACAAAGCTCCAGTCATGTTTCAGGTTCTCAGGACTCCATTTATGCATAAGCACCCCATCATCTAAAAAATAAGCAACCGAATGACTGGCTAACTCAGATTTATCAATCTGACAGCAGAACGGCAGGAAGCCAAAGTGTCATCAGCATGTTGAGCATCTATCAAATGTTGTCTTTCAAACGGAAAGTCAAATCTAGGTTCAAGATTAAAATTCTGTGGACAAATCTTGACAGTTGTATCCTCAACATCTGGCGAATCTGAACTCATGAAAGAATTAGAGAGATCAATTTCATTTTCAAATTTGCGAGCTTGTGCCCTAGTCACAACACAGGAACGAAATACAGTTGCAAATTCTTGAGCCAACACATCATTTTCTGTCACACAAGGATGCTCCGTAACTTCAGGGAGACAAGAGACTTTACTTCCAGCCAAATCATTTCCTAGGATAAGGATCCTAGGACCACACCAAGTTCAATTCCCTGAACTAAACATTAGAATTACAGCTGGATTGTGATGAAAATGGGAGAAGCTCTGCCAAAACAAAAGATTGCGCAGCACCAGTATCCCGAAGGATACGTACAGGCTTGGGGTCTAGGTCCAATTCAGAAAATGCCACAACACCCTCACACACAGATGGTTCAAAAGAGGGATCAATAGAGATCAGAGAGTCAGAAGAGTGAGTATGTACTAAAGAGACACTTTTGTTCGTGCTTTTGACTTTTCCATTTCAGCACGGGACAGGCAGCAATCGAATGTCCCTTCTCATGACAATAAAAACATTCCCTTGTCATCACTGAAGAATCGGAATTCTGATCATCTTTTGGCACAGCAGCAACTATAACTGCGTTCTTCCACAGTGCGACGTGAAGAACGTGGGGAAGTAAAAGCAACCTTCTGGGGTTTTTCACATGCTTTCTAAATTGTTGCCTATAAGCCACCGGAACGAGTTCATAAGCTCTTAACACAGCTGCTTTAACAGAATCGTAGTCCAAACTTTGTTCAATTGTGAGTGCAGAACACACTTCTTGGGCTTTACCAATGAGTTTGCATTGTAACAACAAAGGCCAGATATTTCTAGGCCACTTTAAAGTGGCTGTGATGCGCTCAAACACAGTGAAATACGTATCAACCTCACTCTCTCTAAATGTAGGAACCAACGAAATTTGTCTACTTATATCAATATCAATGTCAGAACTTACCGGCAACCTGGACAGTGCTGCAGGGAGAGGAGAAGAGGCATGTACTGGAGTCTGCACTAGAGAATTTCCCTGTAACACGGGAGAAGGTGAACGCTGAGCTCTTTCAGCCGGATGTCTCAAGCTCAAGTGCTGATTCTGGTATTGCCGTCTGCATAATTCCACTTCCAGTTCTTTTAACCGGACTGCCAACAATGGGTCTTTTGGTGAAGGATTAATGGAATCCATGCGAGCAATATCTTCAGATTTGAATACTGCCTCCGCAGCCTCCAAATCATCAAATGAAGCTATAGTTGCAACACCCGTAACCACTTTTAAACCAGGTAAGACCTTTTGCTTCATCAGCTCTGCGTGCAATGTCTCCTTAATCTCCCTTTTTAGTGCACTTCAAGGTAAGTCTATATTATAAAAATCAGCGATCAACAACAAATCGTCTTCAACCCATTGTTCAAATTGTTCCTCAGTTGGTGCAATGGCAAATTTATCAAGCTCAAATTTTGATGACATGACAATTTCTGTATTTCCTTCCCTACCTAAAGAAAAACCCCAGGCAAACACAAACAAAAATAACTTGGTTAAACAAATTTGGCTAATAAAACATCTAGCCAACAGACGAGCCCCCAATTTCATGTTACGCCCCGTCTAGGGAAGAAGCGCAACATGAAAGGACTAACCAGAACACCAGATTTTCTTTACAATAATTGTTTATTGGGAGGTTAAGTTCAGGAGCTGACAAGGCCAAAATAACAAACAAAAAGTCCTGGTTTTCAAACGTCTACCTTACCTACTCAAAACAAAATAAAATACAATTCCCTTCCCTAACTTCCTATCACAAAAACACAGAACAAATGAATTCTTAAAAACAAAAATGGCATCAAGCTCCCTACTGTCCCAATTTAAAATTTACAATATTTACAAAGATGTGTCAAACACCAAATTTAGAGGGCAATCCAAAAATCAGTGTCAAATGGAATAAATAAGTCCGATACACCAGTAAATTGTTGTTAAGATATTTACAGCAAAATACATAAACTAACAAAGCGAACAGACTTCACAATTCTCTCTACACAATCCACGAAACACACCGCTCAGTTTACAAAAAGCCACCAACAGCCCCTAAGGAAGTGATGTCATGACATTTAAATCTCTGTAGACCAATCAGAGGACGGCACTAATCAGCTTGCAGGAGGTAGACACACAGACACACAACATGGCAGAATAATCACAGTTTGTAACATGTGTATACAAATTAAAGTAGACCCTTCACATATTCGATTCATGTATTGCTCTTATCTGTACGATCAAAACTCAGTGTGTAATTTAAATTCTTATTGGCATCATCAGGAGAAGACACCTCAAAACGCATGTATGCGTTTGCCGACCCCAGGAGGGTAATGATGATAACCTTGGTTTCAGGCGACTCAGCTGTAGATAAACAGTGACACATTTCCTAACTACGACACGATGTGTGATGATAGATCATGTTTATGAGTTTCATAGGTAGGTGGGAAGCCACACCTACAGTGAAATCTCATTGATCCAAACACCTGCTCCTCTTATCCGCATGTTTCCAGTTGAAACTTGTTGCTACATCATCAAATTAGTCAGTTTGGATTTAGCTTTTAGTGAAGACAGCTGACCTAAATTTCAGTAAAATATTGAGTAAAGGTTTTATCAGATATTAAGCACAAGTTGTGTTTGTGTTCTATTTAGAATCATTGCGTGTGAACGAGTGCATGTTCGGAACCTTATGCGTTTGTTTTCATTCCTATTTTACAGATGTTAACGTCTCTTGAATTATTGACGATGTCTGACTTATGCAGATCAGAAGGGATAAAATCTCCATGACTTATATCTCTGATCCACACACACGCTGTCTGAATTTGATGACAGTGATGCGTCATGAAGAGCAGAAGTATGTGAGATGCTTTCCGAGCTATACCCTCTTTGATAGATTTGGAGTGGTTTTTATTATTTATTCACATCCAATAACTCGCACATATAGTTGTAATGCCAAGCCAGCAGAGGGAGCCCTCGTCCGAGTACTAGCTGAACTCCGCTCCATCTGCAGTCACTTCCTGTTAGGCCTGTATAAAGCCGATAACCAAACTCTGTGTCAGCGCCCTTGTTAGATTTCACTTTTTGTTTCAGATCTTAAAATTGAGACTTTTTTTTAAGCAATCT
>JAUYWG010000033.1:3138728-3155466 GCA_034779775.1 Enteromius afrohamiltoni
TTAGAAGACTAGTTAGGTACACAGGAGCTAAATCATTAAGTGCCTTATAGGTAAGAAGTAATATTTTATAGCTGATGTGAAATCTAATAGGCAGCCAGTGCAGAGACTTTAAAATTGAGGTAATATGATCATATTTTCTTGTCCTGGTAAGGACTCTAGCAGCTGCATTTTTATCAACTTTTACTTATCAACTTGTTTATTGAAGACGCAGAACAACCACCTATAGTGCATTATAATAGTCCAGTCTAGAGGTCATGAATGCATGAACTAGCTTTTCAGCATCAGAAACCGGTAACATGTTTCGTAGCTTCGCAGTGTTTCTAAGATGGAAGAATGCTGTTTTTGTAACATGAGAAATATATATGATATACTGATTTACTGCTCAAGAAACATTTCTGATTAATTTGAGTGATGAAAACAGCTGTACTGCATCATATCTGTGTCTGCATCATCATAAATGAGAATGTAATCTTTAGTCTTGTTGTTTCGAGTTTGCTGGACGGTAACCTACAAATTTTGAAAATATTGAAACATTGAAAACACCAATACAGGATGTACAGAAGCCCTGAAGCTTGAGTTTGTTGCGAGGTCATTTTTGAATGCTTAAAGATCTAGGGTGAGCTCACCTTGAACTTTTTACAGATACATATGCACTAAATGCAAAACAACAACAAAAAATACTGATGAAGTCATACTGATGAAGAGCACTAGTAGGAGCATTTGTTGAAAGACGGATAGAGGAGAGAGCATGAGAGAGGTCAAACTCACGCTATGTGTTCAGACCCCCCTAGAAAGAGCATTTACTTGACTTTGCACCTTACCTGCAGGTTTCCTTCTCTCTGTCTCACACACACACACTCTTCTGACAAACACTCTGATGTTTAATTCATTTCTCCTCAGCGCCGGAGGACATTCATAACAGCACAGGAAGAAAAGATGGGAAGAGAACGAGAGGAACATTGTTGATGTGACTGTGGGAGGTTTAGCGGAGACACAAACACTAGTGTCATGATGTAACCAGCTTCTCACCACAGCTCAAGTGCGTTTCACATCACAGATCACGTCTGAACCAGGAGCGATTCTGTGTTGATATGGAGTTCGGTTCATAATTTGGGTATTGGATTGTAATTTAGATAATTTTGTCAGAATGAACTGCATTTCTCGTTGCTACTTGTCTGTGTAGCTAGTGAAGGTAAAGCTTACAGGTTGAAGGTCACAATCCTTCACGATCCATCACTTCAGCTGCCGTTCAGTGACCAGCACACCTGGGTAAATTGCCCTGCGCTCTCGTTAGGGTGACGGTGAACCTGAGAACACAGGTCTGTGAGGATGTTTTAAGGCTTGTCTTGTTCACAGTAAGGTCCATGTGGAAGCGGTTTCAGACGCTGGTGGATTTATTGTTGTTCCTCTTCCTGTTGCTCTCTCAGATGTCAGGCGGTTGGTCACCTTGGCAGTGTGTTAACTTGAGTATTGAGCGAACTGTGACTGATGAAGTCCACACACTTGAGAGGAAGCCTTCAACGGCGCCTTGACAGAAAACAGCACCCTGGGTTGCTTTTAAAGGGGTCACATGGTCACTTTTTATTTCTTTGCTGAGAACCACTTTTATAGTCATATTAGTCAAGCTTTTTAAGTGAAGAAATAGTCTGAACCTATTTTTCTTTCTTGTAAAATCCTGTAAAATGAAGATGCTGTTATTTATTTATTTAATTATTTTTTTTTTTGCTGCTGTGATTTTAAGACTTACATCCTCTTCGGGAAGTGTAATGAAATACAGTTGCAGTGCTCACAGCATTTTAACACATAAGCTGCACATTTGCTGTTGAGTCTAATTTTGTTCTTTAAGAGTGGGATCTTATACCTAGTTAGACATTTAACCCATTAATATCTATTGAGGGCAACTAGTAGGCTACACTCATGTGTATGTACAGTAGGTCATTTCTGTTCTCAGTAAAGATAATGAAGATAATAATACAGCATTTTAAGTCATCACATTTTCCATATTTGTTTTTCCATTTCATAGATTTTGTGCTGAAATATATTCGCCTGAGCTTGACCAAAATCATTTTTTCAAACGTTTTACATCATCTTGTCATTTTATAAGATCCAAGAGGCAAACACCAGTAATGACACACATGAACATAAGCAGGATTTACTGACTATCAGATAACTTTTAACCACCTGACAGACATGTGGAGCCGTAAAAGCAGCATTATGCATCAAGAATCTGAATGCATTGGTCCGTGTGTGATTTGTATTCATGCACAGGTGGGTGTTTGTGTCTCTGATGGGCTTTCATCTTTGATTTGGATTGTATGTTTTGAATGTGGTATTAGTGTGGGATTATCTCTTCCGTACAGGTGTTTAGCACCTGAGTTTAGGATCATCTCAGATTCATCCTAAATCTCATCAAATGCAAAATAAGAACCATCACGTCATGCATGACATGCAGCTTGATCAGAATATTAGCAGGATTCAGCTTCTCTTTGTGTCTAATTAAATGTCTCTTTAAAGTGTCAGAAGATATTAATTCAAAATAAACGTCTTATTGCTGGAGAATGGATTATGACAATCAGATTATTGTAAAAAATGCATTTTGCATATGCAGTGAGCAGAAATAGAGATAGATAGATAGATAGATAGATAGATAGATAGATAGATAGATAGATAGATGGATGCTGGTTGGATGGATGGATGGATGGATGGTTAATTGATGATAGATGGATGGACTCGTAGATGGATGCTGGATGGATGGATGGATGGATGGATGGATGGATGGATGGATGGATGGACGGACATGTAAATGGTTAATTGATGACAGATGGATGAACTGGATGGATGCTGGATGGATGGATGGACATGTAGATGATTGATTAATGATTGATGGATGGACTTGTAGATGGATACTGGACAGATGGATGGATGGGTGGACAGACATGTAAATGGTTAACTGATGATAGATGGATGAACTCGTAGGTGGATGCTGGATGGATGGATGGATGGATGGATGGACATGTAGATGGTTGATTAATGATAGATGGATGGACTTGTAGATGGATGGATGGATGGATGGACGGATGTGTAAATGGTTAATTGATGACAGATGGATGAACTCGTAGGTGGATGCTGGATGGATGGATGGATGGACATGTA
The DNA here is from genome assembly GCA_034779775.1 of Enteromius afrohamiltoni. Lineage (NCBI taxonomy): Eukaryota > Metazoa > Chordata > Actinopteri > Cypriniformes > Cyprinidae > Enteromius > Enteromius afrohamiltoni. The sequence continues at coordinate 3,141,882 of JAUYWG010000033.1, forward strand.
GATGGTTGATTGTAGATGGATGGATGGATGGATGGACGGATGTGTAAATGGTTAATTGATGACAGATGGACGAACTCGTAGGTGGATGCTGGATGGATGGACATGTAGATGGTTGATTGATGATGGATGAATGGACTTGTAGATGGATGCTGGATGGAAGGATGGACATGTAGATCGTTGATAGATGATGGAACTGAAAAATGCATGAATAGACATGGATGGATAGAAAGATGGATGAATGCACATAGATGAATAGACGGATAGACAGATCTCACAATGGAGCCCTGGGATGCTGTAAATGTCCATTACTGTCTAAGTTGTGATATTTCTGATATCCTGTCTGAAGTGCTGCTCTTATTTACTTGTGTTTCATCCGAGTGTGTGTGTGTGTGTGTGTGTAGAGTATCAGCGGAGGGTCGTGTGTCCTGTGGCGTGTAGGTGAAGTCGTTCTTTTGTTTGAGCGTTTCTCGGCTCTGCCCCTCGTTGTCCGGGGCTGTTATTATTTGTCACGCCGTTCCTCTCATTCATTCCAAAATGCCACTCTCTACCGTTCTGAGTTCCGGTATCCATGGAAACTCTGAGCTTTGAAAGTTCCATGCCATTTTATGACCTCCCACAAGCACACACATACACTGGTAATATCATCTCACACTGTCTGCCTGTCTCTCCCTCTGTCTGTCTGTGGAGAACAGAGGAAGCGCTCAAATACTGGAGAGTTTTTGAAAAATCTCTTCTAATTAAAAGTGGTACACCTCAAAATTGACAAAAGATACGAATGAATAGATTCTGCTGCTTCAAGGGAATTTGACATTTTAAAGAACTGCAGCAATAATTCAGAGTTCTTAATTCAAAGAAGGAAGCTCAAGTAGAAAATCATCATGCCAGGCTTTCTGCTTTAGAAAGATTGATTGATTGATTGATTTTGCATTTTTACTTTTTTTTTTTTTTTTCATTTTAAGATTAGTAAATTGTATATTTTATTTTATGCAGTTTTAGATTAGTACACTTACTGTAGTTTAAATTGTTTGTAAAGTAGCCTACACTTCTCAAAGCCTACCCAATTCTCAAATATACAGTTAAGTACCTCACAGTGTCATGAAATGTGTCATATTTGAGCTCTTTTGAGTAGTAGTTGCTGTTAAATGTTAAATAACACATGATCATGTAGGACAAATCTCCATTCGACACACAGAAGCTGTTATTGCTGTTGCTTCTCATTCTGCTGTTGAGTGATGTTCTTCTTTATTTTCCTGGGCTTCGATGACTGTTAGCACTGAATACATGAACTATTCTGGAGGACATTTGTCTGTGGATCTGAAGATCACATCAGCAGAATTAAACTAATGTCAACAGAGTGTTTAATGACTGTGATAACAGTGAAGTTTAACCTCTATCCACATGCATACATGTATAATCACAAGTAAATCATATTAATATATAATTAAATATTTGATTTATTTGTGTGCATGGAGAGAGATTAAATTACATTATTTGATATATTAATTGTATCAATCATATCACATATACATTACCGTTCAAATGTGGGGTCAGTAAGATATTTAATGGTTTTTAAATGTTTCTTATGCTCATCAAGGTTGCATTTATTAGTTTAAAAATCCAGAACAAAACTGTAATATATTGAAATATTATTTAAATTTAAAAGAACTGTTTTGAAACTGTGTGAAAATATTTTAAAATGTGATTTATTCCTAATATGTTGATTTATTACTAGAATTGTCAATTTTGGAAACATTTGTGCATCCAAATATATATTTTGGTCATGAGTGCCCTCAAGCTCCACTAGATGAACTTCATGTCCCATCATGCACTGCCCACCCACACCTGTTCACAGTTTGCAATCATCCCCTTCAGCTGCTCACATTCACTATTTAACTGGTTCATTTTCATCAGTTTAATGCAAAGTATAGCCTGGCTTCCGCGACTTTAAAGCTCATAGGAGCTTAGTCTGGCCAAGCTACCTTACTACCCGCCTTCTGGGAGGCAGGCTTAACCTGCGTCCATCAGATGCCTCTGAATACTACTGGACGAATCTACAACCAATCAGACCACTCATTCTGATGACGTACAGTATGCGTAGCTACGGAACCTGAAGACACCGTAACCAATTATAGCTAGCTTCATTAAAGCAGAAGGAACATGTCTTTACTTACTTTAATTACTTCTGCTTTATTTTCAAAAGCTGTCATAAAAAGTCGAAGGATTGTTGCTGCTCGGTACACTCCATGTTTGAAAGCCGGTATGTTTTCCGGTCGCAGAACTGCTGCGTCATCACGTTACACGTTACAAAGTATTGACTTGCATCGCCGATCTCTACCACGCATTCTTACCTATAGTTTTGTTTTGTTGTTTTTGATTCTCCATCTCTGTGATTTTTCGCTACCTGCCTAGACCTTTTGCGTCTGTTTCTTGACTACGATTGTGATGAATGGAGCGGAGGCGTGCGGATCCATGTGCATTGACTCTTTATTCCAAGAAACAGGCAGAGTCAAATCAACAGGCAAACAGGTACAGAGGAGACGGAGCAGATTCATGGTCGATATAAACAGGCGAGAAGGTCGAGGCAGGCAGCAAACAATCAAACTATGGCAAAACGGGTAAAGGGTCAAAAACACAGAAATCAAACAACAGTCTCAGTTTGGTGAGTGTTTGAATGCAGTGAGATAATGAGTGTATGGGTGTGGTTAATTGGATGCAACTGTTGAATACAGAATGAGAACAGGTGTGGGTGTGCAGTGCATGATGGGAAGTTCATAATGGAATGTGAGTCCAGGTGAGGTGAAATGAAGAGAGAGCCTTAGGGTTCCACTAGTGCTGCTGTGACAACGATCTTACCTTGCTTCCGTTTTATCTGTCTGCCTGTTATTTTGACCCCGCCTACTGACCTTTGAATAAAGTTTGCACACATGGATCCGAACTTGTCTGTCGCAGTCATTACAGAACCTGTTCATCAAAGGATCCTGAGAAAACAAATCACATGTAAAAAAACAACATAATTTTAACATAACATAACATAAATCTATGCTATGACTTTTTTTGTTCATTTAATAGATCCTTGGATAATAAAAGTATTAATTTCTTTCAAAGAAACTGATCCCAAATATTTGAAAACTAGTTAAACAGTAAACTACTGTAATAGTAATTTTGAACATTATTATCCATTTTAAATAAACGCTTCTCTTTTTAATATTTCAATGATCAAAGAATCCTAAATAAAGCTATTAAGCAGCTCAACTGTTTCCAACACTGATAATAAAACATCAGCATATCAGAATGATTTCTGAGAGGATCATGTGACACTGAAGACTGGATAATGATGCTTTGTATCACAGGAATAAATAACATTTTAAAATATATTTTCACACAGAATACAGTTATTTTTAATTGAAATAGTATCTTAAAAACCATTAAATATCTTACTGACCCTAAATTTTTGAGCGGTAGTGTGTGTATATATATATATATATAATTATAATATATAATAAGATTCACTGGTTCGGGGGTTCAATGTAAATCCTCTCAATTCTTACTGGAATCTTAATTCTTAGCATTTGTTTTTTCTTGTGAAACATCTCTCGGTGTATTTTGTCATTTCGAGAGACTTTAAATTTGATTGGAAAAACAGTCATCTTTGATAAAGAGATACTGAATGCTTTTTATTTTCTTCTTGAGGAAAATCCCAGAATCTTTTATTTCTGTTTGATAAGAGGGCCGATGCATCATAACACTTAATATTCCAGAGATATGAAAAACCTTCAAGGTAGAAATAGCATCTAAAGCAAAGATCAAGGCTGAATGAGGTGAATATGAATAGATACTGTGTTAAAGTAAATTATACTCTAGATTTGAGAAGTATCTGTCTCTATCACCTGGTATCTCTTTTATCCATATCTACCTTTTTTCCATATAAATATACATTTTAAAATATATGTTTGTATATGAAGGTTTAAGCTACGTTTTCACTTAAAAAAAACTTTCAATTTCCTTTATATAAAAAAATACACATTTAACTTATTTATATATTTTGGCCAGTATGTATATATGCATTTATTTATATACATTACATCATAACACAAATTTTGCTGATTACAGCCATGTTGTAGATGAATACTTCAGCGGCTAAATTGTGTGTGCAATTAATAATTCAGATTGAGATAAGAGGTGTGTGTGTGTGTGTGTGGCTGAAGAGAGAGATGGTGATGGTTAATGGCCCCTGATAGTCTTATCTTTACCCATAATCCTCTCTTTGTGCTCTCTGAGGGCCCCTGACGATACTATCACAGTCTCAGCAGCACAGAAAACTCATCCTGATCACAAACACAATCACTCCAGTAAAGAGAAGAACGTGAACTTCACAGCAAAACACATTAGAATGATTTCTGAAGCACCATGTGAAACTGAAGACTGGAGTAATGATGCTGCAAATTCAGAGATAAATTACAGTTTACACACAGAAGCGCAGCACTGTTGATATTCTGTGTTTAAACTGAATAGACGCAGAACATCTCTTCTAAATCGGTGATCCTTTGTGTTTTGTACCTGAATGGTTCTCCCTCTAGAGGTGCTGAATAGTTTCCTGAGGATCTGTCATATTTTGATAGGAGTGTGGAGATGTGACAGCTCTGAATGAAGCGATAGGCTTTACATCAGCTCCATTTGCATGTAATTGAAGGAGTGTGTGTAAAGCCAGTGTAGCAGATCAGTGCAATCTGCAGGCGACTAACAGGCCTGTCAGGACAGTCAGATTTCTCGAATTCATTCATTGCAATCCTTTTTTACTTGAGTTTGTGCTCCTCACACGGTATCCGCGAACGCAATCATCTTCTGAGCGCTTGCGTTTTAATAGACAACGTGAACAGAAAGAAATCAGCTGCTCAGTCTGACGCTCTATCATTCTATATACGGTTATATCCTTCTCTAACGTTCTATCCGCTTGTATCGTTCTGTCTGTCTTCTGTTCTTGAAGTTTACTATGCAGCGCACTCACCAAGGGTTAAAGAGGTTTATCTCTTCCAGTCTCTCTCTCTCTCATCCGCCCTTGTTCTTTTTCCTCTCCACCTCTTTCCTTTTTTCCTCCTCACCTGAGGCAGTTAATCACAGACGCTAATTGCTGATAATTACTTATTGTTGGCCCAGAAGTGAGTTTCCCCCAAGACCCTTTGCCAGTGGAGTTCTCAGAGTTCCCACAATCCCTTGCTGCTGGACGGGACCTTTCAGGTGACTAATGAACTGAGGAGCAGGATGCCATTGAGGGATTCGTTATTTATCGGTTTGTTTGTTTACTTGTTTATCGATAACCTTTGAGACGGCTCTTCACAGCGACTGCACATGCATCCCTTGTTTGTGATTTCTGATTATGAACACCTCTACGCCTCCATTACTGAAGTCCAGGGGGTCACCCTGAGTTTGGGAGTTTTGTTTAAACATCATGCGATTCACATTTGTTTGTCAAATCCAACATTTAGGACTGATTTGATTTTTGCATTTGGTGCAACTCTATAGATCAAGTAAATAATGCTTAATAATAAACAATAGCTCATAGTATTATGATGTTAAGCCCTGTTCTCCTCTGAATCCACTGGAGGATGAATAATTAATATAGTTGCACTGATGGACAAATCAACTGCTGTTGATTTTTGCATGATTGTTTTACTGTATGTAAGGTAAGGATGACTTTGTCATATTCTAGTTAGAAGGCTTATTAGCCTATTTAGATTTTATTTTTTGGACCAATGTAAAGACAATCGTGAAAATCGGATTGTAAACACACCACACTTCCTTCTTCTTCCCTTGATTGCCATCTATAGCAGTGTCTTGGGATTTCCATCAAGCAGTAATTTTGTAGAATTAAGCAAAACCTGTGAACCTACAGTCCAGTCCACTACCAGTCCATATTCAGACGGCATAAAATGCTAGCTAAACCGTCATAACACTTGAATGTGGAATCGCAATCGCGATGTCAGGCTATGCGATTACATTACAGCAAATGTTTCGAAACAAATGCCTTTGTGGACGTAACAAGACATTGATTCTTGCATTCACACCAGACGCGAATGAAGCATTAAGCGAGTGATTTACATGTCAATGCAAAGTCAATGCAAAGACGCAACAAGACATCCTGCAGCGCGATTGCACTGTATACTGTATCTCAGTTGAGAAATACAGATTTCAGCATTATTAGTAATCTGTGTGTGCATTTTCCTTCAAAACAAGCAAGCTGAGTCAAACCACTTACATATCATTTCGCAATCGCAATGTTGACCTTAATAATCGCAATGTCACATTTTTCCCAAATCGTACAGAGTCAGATTTTTCATTTTGGAAATCCAAACTCCGACTCGCTTCTCCTTCAGCCACAGCCCAATCATCGGCCTCCCAAGACTTCAATGAAAATTGACTTCCGGCCAATCTCAGTGATCCGCCGTAAAACAGCGATTCTGCGCAAATTCCCTATAGATTCTTAAATGATTCTGATTTGATTCTTTGTTTGAGCTAATTTGCTTACACCAAGCTAGAGTTGATTCCTATTATCTGGCAGGTGTGATAACATCATTCACTACATGAGTCTGATCAACACAAACTAGCAGCTAGCAGGACATTAGCGCGTCCCGTCGTGGTCATTAACCGTCGCTTTCTACACACTGCGTTATGACTGACTGCGTTTCCTCTGTGGGATTCTGCCTCAGTACCTTCCATTTGCTTTCATTAGTGGTATATTGATTGATTTATGTCCTGATTTGACTCATTAACCAGAGACACTTATAAATCTGTGTGGGGAAAAAAATGAAGAACAGAGCAAAAGGTCTTTGAAAGAGAGTTAAAGTTTCTTAAATATTAAGAGAGGTCCAAACAGCTCCTAAGAAAGATAGATGATATTGACGTGGTCTGCCGGCGGACCCTGTCAACAGTGACTCCATAAATCATTTCCAGCATCACATTAGCAGATTTCATATTGTAGCAGGTGCAAACACAAGAAGCTCAGTGAATGGCAAAGTTCATCAGCTCACAATAAACCATAATCACACCTGCTTCTGATGAGCTTTAATATGAGCAGCAGAAATTATGTCAGACTTCCAGCTTGGAAAATCCACAGGCTTAAAATATGTAAATCCAGAAGAAAAAAAAAAGATCTAAACAAATATTAAATATACTTATATAATGTAATGTTTATTGGGTGAAAAATATATTTTTTGTAACTTTTCACTCACTTTATTGCTGGCAAATGCATGAAGCATTGACATAAATTTGTTGTTGTCCCCCCTCCCCCATAAAATAAAAAAATAATGATTAAAAAATAATTATTCAACAAATAGGTAAAGTATATTTCTTCTTTTTATTTCTTCTTCTTCTTTCATTGAATGATTTATTTTACAATTTTACAAAATGACTTTTAGATTTTTGATTTTTTATTCAGTGATACAGTACTTACAGAATATTTTTGTCATGCATTATTTTTTATTTTAATACCAAAATGTGCAATAAAAAATAATATCCGATTTTTTAAAGAATGTCCATCTTAAAAATTATATTTTGTTTAAAATATGAAAATCATTAAAAATGTATACTTTTTTAACTACATTTTAAAATAAACTTACAACATGTGAATATTGATGATGCAAAACGTGCTTTTTTTAAATCGTTTTTGTTTGTATGTTTGTCTTTACATTTTCTATGACTCGTTTTCACAATGAAGCTGCAATTCTGTAAAATTAACTAAAAACTGTAAAACATTATTTATTTACGAAATAAAATCCCTGCTTGGTACTGATTGGTCTAATAAGTTCAACATTTCCAGCATGTTTATAGAAAATTACAAATGACCGTATATATTGCTTTAAAGTAATCCATTAGCACGCAAGCTCCTTCAAACACGAGTCGAACATGAAAAACTTTTTGAGTTATAATCTCTATATGGCATATTTGTGAGTTACTTGTGTTTCAGGAGTTTGTCTGAACCGGAGTCCGCCAGTCATGTGTATAACTTTAGCAGGCCTGTATTCCCGTGTCTCTCTCGCAGTGAGTGAAAGAGACGTAACCTGTATCTGCGTGCTTTCTTTTGTCTACAGGCTTTAATAAGATGTTTGGCATTCATAGATCCTCGGAGCCATCGTTTAGTAATGGCATTCAGCAGAGCGAAGGTCGCGCTTTTATATTGCCTTCGTTAATTTCCTTTCAACCTGTCTGCGGAATGAATAGCATGTTTTTTAACCTTAAAATGTAATGGCTACTCACATAATATTTGACCTCCCTGATACCGAAGCGGAGAATAAAAAAGCCCTCAGCGGGAGGCGTTTCATGAAATAATCATCAAGTAGAAGGGAACTAATACAAAGGAAATAAAATTGCCGGCGTTTAATTTTCAAAGGATATTCTCTGCTCATTTAAAGCTGCTATTGTGGCACAAACAGGCTTTACGAGGTGGCGAATAGCTGCTTTGTTTGCGAAGGTTTCGCCCGCGGTCGGATATTTGAGCATTGTCTCGATCTCGCCCCCCTCTGCGATGCAAATACGTGTCTATATTCAGGAACCAGCGGGTGTCGGAGGACTCGTCTAATGTGAACAGTCAGGATCAGATGCTAATAAGTTTGGATGTGGGCAAAAATCTCTTCACAATGGCCACGACGAATAAGAAACAAAAGAAAAAATTCAAACTGTTGGCTAAATTAATTAATAGCTGTGTGCTTGGTGCCGCTCTTTGTGTCTAATTAAGTGTTTTTAATGCTATCTTAAAGGATTAGAACCGAGAATTCTGACAGAATTCTGTTTGCAAGCATTATTGAAATTCTGTTTAAATTTGTTAAATGAGTAAACATTGTTTAGACGCAACAGTAGGCATCCAGAAGCTTTGACTCATGTGAATACGTTTCATACTGCTTTATTTGTGTTTTCTCTCATCTGTGGTGCTCCCTGCAAACCCTGAGCGTGGCTACGGTCTCAGCTGGAGACCGTGTGGAGTGTGTTGTGATTCATTAATGAAGCAAATAGCGGACGTGGTTCGGGGGGCCTTTGGTGGGTCTGTCCAGGCTCTCCCTGACATCTGCTGGCAGCACTGAGACCGCCGGGCTCCGGGAGGCGGTTTATGCAGCGCTGCAGTTAAGAGGATGTCTTAAGGTAATTTAAAAGCGGTGGGGAGCTTTGGCTAATTACTGCTTCCCCTGATCTGTAATGAAAGCAGAGCAGCGTGAACACACGCTCCGCTAGCACCACAGTCGATAGCCTATAGCCGCACACCAGCAGACCTGGACCTTCTGCTGTGGGAAACAACTCTTCACCTGTTTCTCAGACTGATTCATCCACCAACATGATCTGGAGTAATTAAGCCAGGCTGCCACATGGGTGTTTCTACAACTATGTGCACTTTTATGTCCCAGGGGTCTGTCTTTATTAAAAGTAACAGATTGTAATATTTAAAACTGTTTATCAGGCCTTTTTCAGCTTGCATGCAATTTAAGTCGCCTGCATATTTCATTAATTCATCTGTGTCCCACAGCCATATGGTCACTCTTAAAACATGAAAATATTAATTATTGCATTTAAATTATATATATATATTTTACTAATATTCTTAATTATTGTGTTTTCTAAATGGAAAGTTGGTGAGGAATAGTATTAAGCAAGTAAATAAATATTAAATATTAAAAAAATCACAACCAACCAATTTTCCAGAAGTTTTAATATTATTAGTTTTTAGCTTATTAATAGTAAGTCAGTTGTTAAGTTTAGGTATTGGGTAGGATTAGGTCATGTAGAATAAGGCATTAATATGTGCTTACTTTTCTACGTGATCCTTCAGAAAACATTTGAAAAACATGATATGGCCTATTATTCTTCCAGAATACTTTGATGAATGGAAAGTTGGAAAATCAGTGTTTATTTGAAAAAGAACATTAAAAAAGGCTTTAATCAATTCAATGATTCCTTGTACCAAGTAGCCTATTGGTCTAAATAAAACACGTCTTACAAAATATGCGTAACAGTCTTCTATTAGCAATTGAATGAAACTAGCGAGTTTGACACGTGAGAGTTTATTTTCTAAACATCCATGGGGCTGGAAGAGGCAGTCGTTGAAAAACACCCACATGTGAAGCTGATCTGAACGGACGCTCTTGCTAATAGAGCGGCTGTGGTCAGATCTCTGGGATTTGAGGAAAAGCCTCATTTGCAGCCGCTCGACTGAGCTCGGGAGTAATTACGGAGCTTTTAACGTGGGCGGCGGCGAGATTGGACAGGTAATATCAGACCAGCCGAGCTCATGATGCATGTAATCAGCTATTTGAGGGTATAACTCACGCCCGAGCGCGAATCTGCACACTCTCATTGATTATTATCATCAGTTCTGAGCGTAATAAATTACCGAAGCACAATTAGAAGTCAAGCGAATGAATCATTGGATTGGAGGGTTAAGCAAATTAAGAGCTTTAATGAGGCATAAACATTAGCCGTGTTAGAGAAGTGCATTACGGCTCCGTTAAGAGCGACGGCTCTTTATGACATCATAAAGGTAATTAATGGACTGCGGTGGGCACGTAACTGGGCCGTGGAGAAGCGAGGAATCATGGGAGAGATTGAGGACACTGTGGTGCTGGCATATGGCAAGCGGTTTTAACATGTAATCCTTAAAACGTATTAGTATTCACTTTATTGCTAGTAATTTTTAGCTACTAGATTTGTTCCATTGGGTAAGCTGCTAGAACTTATTCATTAGCTACTAGTGCTTAATTTTAGGTACTGTAGACTACTAATGACCTTTTAAAGTGCTCATACTTATTAGGCTGATTATAAACTAGTATCTAATAAAGTGCTGTTAACTAATGAAGTGCTAGCATCTAAGAATACTGTTGGTAATATTATCTAAAAACATCTTATCAGTGAAACTGGATTATTTGTTTTGGGTGAAGGTAACGATACAAATTTAAGAATAACTGAACTTAATAGATTAATCAAAGTCAAGAATTCTAAGTTGATTCAACTGAACAGCATTGAATTAACTTTACGTAAGTAACTTAAGTTTACTGTAATCAATAGTTACTTAAATGTAACCTAACTTACGGAGCCCCTAAAGTGACATGGTGAGTGAAAAAGAAATATTTTTTATCTTCTTTGCTTTCCCCGGTGAAATGATGCATTCTCTACACTAACTCGGTTTCATGAAACATGTTGACATAAGAAAGTTAAGTAAGGGCAACACAAGTACTAGTACATAATGAATAATTACTTCGTAGGAATACATGTTAGTTGTCACAGTTAACGCTTTATGAGCAGAGGCAGATCGGGCGAGCTGAGCGCTTGTCATATTATCACAAATATGCAGTGTTTTCAACCATATACTGCTAATTGTAGGTTTCGTATATTTAAAAACACATAAGTACTAGCAAAACCATACATTTATAGTTTATAAAATACATGCTGATGTCTATAGAAATGCCAATAATGATCCTTACAAATATAATCTGACGACAAGTTTTATTAATAGCATGTACAGATTGTGTAGGTTACTACCAAATACATTTACTTGCACATATTTTAAAATCAGAATATAAAATGTTTCATAATATTGTAAGTATGCTATGAATATTAAGAATAAAAAAAGGAAAAACTAAATTAAAACGATCCATGTGTCACACAGCGCTATTGCATGAAAACTTTTTCATACTATATGAAAAATGTAGCAACACTAGACATGTGGCACCATTGTGCAGCAGCAAATAACAGTAAAATTGTGCAAAAATTGTGCCCCATTCCTATATTTGCCTGAGGCCACTAATTCACTAAATACGCCTCTGTGTGTCACTATTAAAATAAGCATAATATATGTTCTAGTATCGAGTGAAAAAGTACTAGCAGCTAATAAAAAGTAATTACCAACCTCTCAATAAGTACCTAGCGACCTCTCAAAAAATCTAGTATCTGCCCAGCAACCTTTCAAAATACATAGCAACTACCTAGAAACCACTCAGAACACCTAGCAACCAACTAGCAACATTCAAAAAACCTAGCAACTGCACAGCAACCACTCAAACACCCAATAACTGCCTGACAACTTCTTAAAACACTTAGCAACTGGCCAGAAACTTTTCAAAATACCCAGTAAGAACTCTCAGAACACCCAATAACTGCCTGACATTGTCTCAAAACACCTAGCAACCACTCTGAACACATAAGAACCACCTAACAACCTCTCAAAACAACTAACAAATACATAGCAGCCTCTCAGAACATCTGATAACTGCCTAGCAACCATTCAGGACACTTTCAAAAAAACCTAGCAACTGCACAGCAACCAATCAAACACCCAATAACTGCCTGACAACTTCTCAAAACACCAAGCAACCACTCTGAACACCTACAAACTGCCTAACAACCTCTTAGACTCATAGCAACTGCATAACAACCGCTTATAAACCGAAAAACTGCCTTAAAACCTCTCATAACATCTAGCAACTACCCAGAAACATCTCAAAATGTCTAGCAACCAGTGAGAACACCCAATAACTTCCTGACAACTTCTTAAAACACCTAGCAACCACTTCGAACACCTAAAAACAAAATCAGCAATTCAAAAAAAATCCAGAAAATGCATAGCAACTACTCAAACACCTAATAACTTCCTAACAACATGTCAAAATACTCAACAACTGCTCAGACATGTTTCAAAATACCTAGCAACTACCTAGCAACAGCTCAAAACACCTAAGAACTACCTAGCGAACCTCTCCAAGCAACTAATGTAGTAAGACCCGTAATACTTTAGCACCGCCTGGATAATTACCAGAGAAACCAGAAAGATTAAGTTCAGTGTGAAGACTGAGAGTAGCAGAAATGGTTTTGAGCGAGTGACAGAAATGTTCAATTAGAGCTGGTGAAAGTGGCGCTGGAGTTTAGTAGAGCAGACGACACATCCACAAGAGCTCAGGAGAGACATGTGATATTTCCCATCTTTAAAGGTCAAGATTAAGCATTCAGATAACTGATCTGAAATGAGACAATCTCCAGATTCGTGAAGTACTTGAGACAAACAGACAGAAGACTCTATATCAGAAAACAAGCGCTGGGCCTCTCGGGATGTGAAATGTGCCCTTCTAAATGAACTGTTCTTGACTTCTCAGAATAGGGGCGGTGAAGTCGTTACTGTCACACACTGATGTGAATTATGCAGCTAAGGTCAGTAATTTCCACTTCACTTTAACCTTCATGCACTTTTGAGGAAGACATCTGAAACCTCAGGTCATCAGAAAAGAAGAGGATGTTCAGTCTGGGATTTTTACTCTTTTTTTTATTTTATATTACTATATTTTATTATACATATATAGTATATACAATATTTAATCAAATATTTATTACACAATATTAATTGTGAATTGCTAAATATATATTTAATAAATGTATTTGTCATTTATAATTATTTTTTATTTTATTTAATTTTCTTATTTTGTTCTTAGAATGTCATTGTTTTATATATATATAATTAAATAAAATTAACAATATATAATTAAATGTAACAATTAAATAAAATTAAATAATTATATATATATATATATATATATATAAAATTATTTAATTTTATTTA
>JAUYWG010000033.1:3184507-3198235 GCA_034779775.1 Enteromius afrohamiltoni
TTTTCTGTTTGGCGATTTGAAAACACTTTTATCTCCTTCATCCTCTGAACAGGCAGAGGAACATTTGTAAGATAACCAGCGTGTTTCTACGATAAAGTTTAATGAGTTTTTTCAGCTCAGGTGGGACAGGAAGCTCTTCTGGTGTTCATGTGTCAGTAAGTGCAGGTCGTCCACAGACGCTAAAGATCCGTCTGCACGCTCTGTAGAAGATAAGAGCGCAGGAAGGCCGTCTGAGATAATGCTGTGCTTTTAATCTTTGCAGAAAGGACTCTGATATAAATATATAAACTGCTCAAAAAAAATAAAGGGAACACTTAAACAACACACTGTAACTCCAAGTCAATCAAACTTCTGTGAATTCAAACTGTCCACTTAGGAAGCACCACTTATTGACATTCAATGTCACATGCTGTTGTGTGAATGGAATAGACAACAGATGGAAATTATAGGCAATTAGCAAGACACCCCCAATAAAGGAGTGGTTCTGCAGGTGGTGGCCACAGACCACTTCTCAGTTCCTATGCTTTCTGGCTGATGTTTTGGTCACTTTTGAATGCGGGCGGTGTTTTCTACAACCCGCACAAGTGGCTCAGGTAGAGCAGCTCATCCAGGATGTTACATCTATGTGAGCTGTGGCAAGAAGGTTTGCTGTGACTGTCAGCGTTGTGTCCAGAGCATGGAGGCGCTACCAGGAGACAGGCCAGTACATCAGGAGACGTGGTGGAGGCTGTAGGAGGGCAACAACCCAGCAGCAGAACCGTACCTCCGCCTTTGTGCAAAGATGAGCACTGCCAGAGCCCTTCAAAATGACCTCCAGCAGGCCACAAATGTGCATGTCTGCTCAAACGGTCACAAACAGACTCCATGAAGGCCCGATGTCCACAGGTGGGGGTTGTGCTTACAGCCCAACACCATGCAGGACGGCATTTGCCAGAGAACACCCAAGGCCGCACAGTCCTCCATGTGCTCACCAGAGGTAGCTTGACTGCCATCAGGTACCGAGATGAGAGCCTTGGGTTCCTCTTAATGCAAGACAATGCTAGACCTCATGTGGCTGGAGTGTGTCAGCAGTTCCTGCAAGACAAAGGCATTGATGCCATGGACTGGCCGCCCGTTCCCAAAACCTGAATCCAATTGAGCACATCTGGGACATCATTTTTCACTCTATCCACAAACAGCTGATTAAGATTTACTGCTAGTCAAAAAACAGACTTTACTGACTGTATAATCTACCGATCTATTAGCTGGCATGTTTTTAAAGTTATCGTGGTCTTTGTGACAGTAACAGCTTCTGCAGTCACATAAGTGCACGTGCTGGAATCTGATGCTTTTTGATCCAAGAACGTTTAACTTTGTCTTGTGTGCACTCCATTTAACCCTTTAAAAGAGTATTCCAACAGATTTGATAAAAATCATTTACTCGGCACTGGATGCTCTGCAGTGAATGGGTGCCGTCAGAACGAAAGCCCAAACCGCTGATAAAACAATCACAATAATCAACACCGCTCCAGTCCTTCAACTACTGTCTAATATTTTTTTCATAAATTGTTGGGACTCTCATTATGACGGCACCCATTCACTGCAGCTTTAATGTTAAATTTCTCCAAATATGATAAAAAAAAGTAAGCAAAGTATAATTTATGGGAATTTTTCTTTCTAATTATGTAAGATTTGAACAGGGAGAAGTCACCGTGTTTGCAACGCCATTGTCGTAATGTGAACAATCAGCGACCGACTGTGTGAGAATGCTGAAACTAATGAAATATGAGTTGAATGCTCTAGTGGTCTTAAATTATTCAGAATGTCTCAGTCTGTGTGTTCAGGTCAATGGACGAAGTAACGTGTGTCTGACTGTTGTCTCTCTGCTCACAGTCTTCATTTGTTCATCACTCTTCTGTTTCATGCTCGGTCGCAGGACTTGCTTGCTAAATATATCCCTGCCTTTGCATCTATATATCTGTTTTTCTGTTTCTCTGCGGCTCTGACAGCTGTTTCCTGTACTGTGTGTGTGTCGCGATCAATGAACTGGTCACCTGTGGCGATCTGTGACAGGAAACACAGCAGAAAGCGGGAGGAAGATGGAAACGAAGGCAAAAAGACTGAAGTGTTTGTGTTAACCGGAAATATACCTTTCTGTAAAAAACACATGGATAATGTGCAACGTGTTCAGATAAAGTGTCTGCTCTGTTGCAACTAATGCCTTAGGAACATTCCCACAGTAAAGGGATTAGAACACAGACTAAAATGACTCTTTAATGCGTTTTTAATTAATCTTTTTGTTTTCAAGCAAAAATCTCAAAACCCTTGAAACAAAGATAAACAGACTGTATAAGCAACTATAATCAAATCAAGTCTTTTTATCGGCACACAAGTGTACCAGCGGTGAAAATCTTAGATGTACTCTGTAACATTACAATGTATAATAATATTCTTTTAGACAATATAAGAAGTATGCAGATTATGCATAAAATATGCATAAGGAATACACATGCAGAATGCAGTTGCGATACTAAGTATTATTAGGTATAAAGGACATATTGGTCTGTTGCTGTAGAGAGCTGTTGTTGTGTTGTGATGTTTAGTCCAGGTACTGTAGTTTAAGTAGGCAACATCTGGGGTCCGTTCTTCGTATGTCACTTGATGCATCCCAGATGAATTGAGATATCTAAGATCATATCATCGAGCTCATCAACTATGAGCTCACTTATCCGGTTCTCCGAGCGCACCTGCTGTTGATGATTAGTATAGCTGGATTGGGTTGTCTAGGATTTTTGCACGTTCCTGCTTTGGTTTAAAAGGCGACACGTATTAATAGTAGAAACACTGATCACAACCCCTTTGATTGGTTGAAGAAATGGCAAAATAGCGAGCTTAATTTTTTTTTCAGGCAGAGCTTTTATTAGAGGGTTGTGAAGAATTACTATGACGGCGAAATTATTCTCGAAATATTACGAGTTTAATCTCATAGTTTTATATATATATATATATATGTGTGTTAATTATTTTATACACGGATACTCAGTCTGTGTCAGTTGTGCTCTTTAACCAATCAGGTGATCTCTCCATTTCAACCAATCATAACCCGTCAGGATCGCAGCCTAAATCCTGTTTACATGAAATAAACCTGCTCCCAAGCAAGGTTTTCTCTTACGGGCCTGTTGCTATGACAGCACGTCCCGGATGAGCTTAGAAGAACCGAGCGATCCAAGATCACATGAAATCGTCAACAATCAAATCCAAATAACTGAGTTAGCGAGGTATGAAGAACGGACCCCTGAAGTGGATCAAAACCTTTCATCAGAGTTATCCTAAAACGTAATACCAAAATGAGCTCTTGTCTTTGGACAACTTTGAATTGTTCCACTTCAAATGTTGACTACTGTAGACGAGAGATGATGCAGTCTACATCATGAGCATCATGTGCGTCATTTTTGGATATTTTAGTATATCATTTAAAAAAACAAATGGGAAGTTAAATGTTTTGAAGTAAAAAAAGTTAAGTTAAGTTTAAGTTAAATGTAAGGTATATGTTTTTTTTTTTCTTTTTTTAATGAAATAGATCCAGCCCATCCTACAAGCCGCCTCGTTCCCCAATCAGCCTATTATCCTGTCATCCTATCAGAGCTAAGAGGTTTTTCTTTTAAATAGAGCAAACTCCCTTTCTCTGCCATCTTGGTCTTCGAATCCCTCCACCACCCTCTACTGTATCAACATTCGAAGTGGATCAAAACCTTGCATCAAAGTTGTCCTAAAATCAAAAACAATACCTATTCTTTACCTATACCTATACTTTGATGAACGGTTTTGATCCACTTCAAATGCTGACTACTGTAGACCTAGACTATCTACGCTAATACCATTCCATCTCTCTTATTTTGTTTCTCAGTCGATATCCAGATGGCGTACCTTCTCAAACAATCTGCATCGGAGACCAGAACTCCAGACGAGCTCCATGGACAGATCACCGGAACCAATTCACACCCACACACTCTTACGTCCTTCGCAATCTGACATGCGCTTAATTGAATTGGAAATTAGCTGCTGGGCATCCGGCCAGAGGAAAACTGGCCCCAACTAAGCCTAAGATTTTTTCTTTCTCCATTCTCTCATGGATGGGGTTTTAGTTCCTTGCCACTCTCGCCTCTGGCTTGCTTAGTTGGGGACACCTGATTTCTAGTGATTATCGACGTTTGATTATAGAGATCGGGCCGGATGCCGAGCTCTGTCTAAACCTCGCCACCTAGGGGTTAAAATCCCTAGGGCTCAGAGTCCGCCGAGCTCCCAGCCCACTCCCCCGACAGCATGCCAAACACGCTCATTGTATTTGATTATTAATGAGGAAGTGTGAACTCGTGAAGTTTAGTTTTAAGGAGATGTTTAATGTATTTCATATTGTTGGCAGATCTATTGCTTTTAGATCTTTAGATCTCAGATATTTGTTTAGAAACTTTAGCATGTCCGCAAACCAGCGCAATCTTTAAAACATCTTTCACAGTTTAGATTCAGTAAATGTTCTGGGTAGACAAGTTTTATTTTCTTTCTTTAGTCTTCAAAACAAGCAAGTAAAACCTCTGTTATGAGCCCTCTTTCTGACCAGTGACCTTCAAGCAGCACTCTGTTTCTTCCTCGTCCAGGTGAACGGGCCAGGGTCTTTACCTATTTTCTTTCTCTCAATTCCATCGAGGCTTCGCCGGTATGTGTGCCTTTGTGGAAAAACAAATATATAGGTGAAATAAAAAATAGATGGGGAGTGATTGAACGAGTTTGTGAGGTCAGATGAAAGAAACCCCTTCAGAGAGATGACACCAAACCTTTGCTCGCCGTTTCTACGGTACAGTAATGATGCCGAGCGCTTCTAAGTTTGAGCTGACTTACCCCTGACACACTAAAGTACATGCTGCTCCAGAGAGAGAGAGAGAAAGAGAAGAGAGAGAGTATGAAAGAGAAAGATGTAGAGCTGTGGGCTCCCCGGGGACTCCTGGAGAACAGGCTTCATCCTTCACACGAGTCAGATCCCCGCTCCTCTGCCGTCACTATGGAAACCCCTCGTTATTTCATTTGCTGGAAGACGCCGCCACCGCAGTAGATGGCTGTGCAGAGGGAAAAGATGGACGTTTCCACAGTGTGGGATCTGATGTGGACTGATCGGCCTCTCGTCCTGATTAGCGGCACATTAAACCGCGAGCAGATGTTTCTGAGATGGCTTTCACTCGCTCGACCATCACGATGTTGGGAAAACTACTTTGAAACTAGTTTCTCAAGTCATAAAAAGTCTGTTGTGAACGCTATCAGTTTTATTTTTAGTTGTGCTTGGCTATAAATTGGGTCTGTTTGACTAATAATTCATGGTTTTCAGTTTTGTTATTGGAGTGGAGACCTGAGGGCAAAACATCTATAGAAATGCTGCAAAGGCCAGTCAATTTTCCCTCTGTTTCAAACTCCACATAATTAGATCACCTCTCAAAAGTAGAAAAATGAAGACAAAGAGCAGTAGCGAACCATATACAGCAGTATTTCAACCACTTAAAGGGGATAGTTCACCCCAAAATTTAAATCGTGATCATTTGCTTAACTGAGTTCTTCCCAACCGTTTCTACCTTCTGCTGAACACAAAATACGTTTGGCAACTAAACATGGGTTTTTAATATGGAAGTGAATGGTTACTTATAATGTTAACATCCTTCATGTCAATGTCTTCATTTTAAAGGGTGTATTAAAGATACAATTTTGTCTTAAAATGATTACAAGGTCACCCAGCATGTTTTTTACATGCAGTTTCAGTTTTCTTCTTCTTTTTTTTCAAGAATTTCGGATAAACTTTAATTCTAAAAAGAAAATCAGGATTTGTTCAAGTGAAGTTTGTATGCAGATTTAACACAGCAAATTGTGTATATGCTCCTACACATTAAAATAAAGGCTCTTTATAACATTTAGATTATTCCATGGAACCTTTTCGGTTCCACACTGAATTCTTTATTGTTAAAAAAGGTACTTTAATATTTCAAGCCTAAGAAAAAAAGGTTATTTTCAGGTTCTTCGCAGAACCAAAAATTATGGCATTGTTCTATGGCATTGCTTTTTGAACATTTAATTATAAGAGTGTATAGTGAATCAAACTGTTGTTCTTTTGCACTTTGAATATTTAAAACCTTCATGCAGTAATTCCAGTCCTCTGGAAAGGTCACGGAGAGGTTGTGGATGTTATGTTTGCTCCTCACCTCTGAATGCTCCAGAACAATCTCTTCCTCTGTTTGTTCTGTGATGAAACTTGGTAAGCTCAGATCTTGGAGCTAAAATTGCAGAGAGATCGTCTTTGTGGCTTTAGGAAGCTTTTCTAGAAGCGTAACTTTTCATGCAAAAGACAAAATGAAAGCATCTTAGTTTTTAAATGATTGTTTTATAATTTCTATCTGGAATAAAATAGATGCAGTGGATCAGATCGGCATGTGTTTTCCTGCAGAAACGCTCTTGGGATGACACGGTCTCGCTTCTCTTCAGGGATTTCACATGTAAACACTGAACGATGGATCCGTTCACAACTTACTTTCCGTTTATTTAACTGTGCCAGACTGCTAATGAGTTACACTAGGGAGGAGTGTGTGTGCGCGTGCACAGGTGTTTGGTCCTCAATCTGCTCAGTGTGAAGGAAAATCCCGGGAGGCTGATACATGTCAGTAGTATAGATTAGACAACTTCTAAAATGTAAACAGTAGCTAAGTACAGCCTTAAGGTTATGGTCGACCGTTTTTTTTTTGTTTGTTTTTTTTTTGAAGACCCTCACACAGAGAACACATGATCAAGCAGGGCACAGGGCTGGGCAATACATCACATAATATACTCATGCGCATCTCAACCGTTACGCCTGTTCTTTGATTAGCGGTAAATCTCCATTACCTGTTTTCAAATGGAGCAACAATTAATACAGAGCCTTAGATCACTGACAAGCTATGCAATATCGGGTTCAGTACGACCCACCAAACAGAACACGATATTGCTTCTTCATGATGCTCTGTGTATTAGCTGCCACTCCATTTTAAAAACAGGTGATTAAGATTTACTGTTTTCCTGAAGAGATTTGCATAAGGATATTGTGCAAGATATTTCCCAGCCCTATATTCATATTAGGCCGAACTGAATTAACAATGATGAAAAATAGGGAGAATGTGAGCACTGCGTGAAGTAAAAGTACAAAAATAAAAGTCCAGCCTCGAACATATCAGCCAAACAGAAAAACTTAGCGACTAAGACTAAAGGACAAAAACCGGCCGATATATTGGTCAACCACTACTCTCACGATGTGCGCATGTAAAATGTTTATATTTCTTAACTTACGTGTGTACAAAATCTTTTAATTATATTTAAAAATAATTGTTTTCTATGTGGGAAAAAAAAAGAAATTTTATAATATTATGCATTCTTGTGATCAAAGCATTTCTGATTATGCAGTGTGGAAAATGGTTGTGCTGTCAAATATTTTTGGTTTAAACTATAATGCGTTTGACTTTTTTCAGGCTTCTTTGAATTGACAGCTTAAAAGAACAAAAAAAGTAAAGTCACTTTTGATGAATGTAATGCATGCATGCTGCAGCAGCAAACATTTTAATTGGTCACTGCATGTCAAGCAAGTCTTTTTCTGCTGTGAATCAGAATAACCTGCCAGTTGGTTTGACTTGATGCTGAACGTCAGAAGTCATGTAAATACAGCGAGTGTTCAAAGAGATGTGTGGATGATTGCTTCGCTCTCGTCTGAGAATGTAGAGAGCAGTGCAAGCACTTCACACACAACACCATTAAACACATCATCAGCTAATTGCTCATGTAATTGTTACTTCATCTAGATGGTTTGTAGTGAGGAGGAGGAGTTTGCTGGAGGACATGATTAAAGCAACAACTCAAACACATCTAATACTGCAGGGGACTCTCTAAAGTATTATATAAATATTAATAATACATGGATATTGAATATATGTCATTAATTTAAAATGCGTATGATGTGCGCATATACATTGTTTAATAGCTGGATAGTCACAGTTTTGTACAGGATTTACGGCTATATATTAATAATTTTCATAACATTTTTCAGGATTTATACCTGTATGTTTAGAATTTTTAGAACAATTTTTGTTATGATTCGTAGAATTATTATTTTGTAACAATGTCTTATAGGTACTGTATGTACTTAAAAAAATATTTATAGTTTATAGTATACATCTAAAATAAAAGTATTTGTTTACATTATGTGTACTGTGTTCCCTTATGTTTATATACATGTCACGTTGTCACATTTACCTGGTCCTGGATCAGCACCCACAGCACACAATCACCAGCACCTGTCACCCGATCCCAATTACCTGACTATTAACACCTGTGCACAATCAGTCACCCACTACAAGAGATCGCTCAGCCATTTATTCAATGGCAGATCGCTCTACTCACCTGGATCCTTCACTTACCTATCTGCTCTCTTGACTTCATCCTTCGACGTGCCAAAGGCAATGTGAGATGGAATTGAATGAACTGAGTATACTTGCCTCATGCTTACCTGTGGTGTGATTGCCCATTTGTCTTTGCTCCTGTGAAAAGACTTACCTGAATTCTTTCCTGCAGAGAACCTGTTTGATTTGAAGACTGTTTTAAACACCTTCACGTTATACTCTGCCTGCTGAATTGAACTTTTATGTTGAGCACAAAATAACCTCACTTGGTGACTAACTTCCTGTTGTCAGTCTTCTCTGAGCATGACAGAAGCTCAGCCCATAAACAAGAATGGAACAAGAAGAATCGGCGGCGAGTTTCAGAACCATATTCAACAGTCATACAGATCCTGCAGGAGGTCCGCTCACTTCAACCTTACCCTTCATGTCCAGTGGCTCGTCCACATCCATTTGCAGGCGATCAAACCTCTTGTGAAGGACTCCTGCTTCAATGCTCATTGTACTTCGAGGCTCAACCAAATCACTTCGACCGATCGTAGTAAGATCGCCCTCATCGTCACTCTGCTAACTGGATGCGTACTTCAATGGGCCGAAGCATTATGGGTGTCAGAAAGCACACACCTAGCCTCATTACAGTGGTTCCTTCAACAGTTTCGCCTGGTCTTTGGACAACCCACTTCCTCACTAACAGCACAAGAGGAGCTGCTACAGCTGCACCAAGGAAAACTTCCCATCCATGAGTATGTACTTCGTTTCCGCACGCTGTCCCTTAGGAACGGCTGGAATGACACCGCCCTGTTGGCCGTGTTCCTCCGAGGTCTCAATGCCAACATTTGGCAGCAGATGGCGCTCTATGATGAGAATGTTGGTCTGGATGCTTTTCTCAAAAGAGCCGTTACCATCTCCCAACATCTCGCAGCATGTGAAACACCTGTGGAAACCACATCATCCCCTACCGCCACCGAAGAACCCATGCAAACCGATTTCTATCACCTCACCACACAAGAACGTACAAGAAGACTTCAAGGAGGTCTGTGGCTGTATTGTGGCGCTACATCCCACATTCTGTGGAACTGTCCCATCAGACCGGCTCGGTGAATGTAGGGTATTTCCCTAAAAAACATACCATACCACTCATTGATGCCATGATAATCACTAAAACTAACCTGTTTCCCGTCAAAGTGTTGGTCGACTCAGGAGCAGCGGGTAATTTTATTTCATCACGATGCTTTGAAACACTGCACCTTCCCAAACACAAGAGTTTAACCCCTTACCGTATCATCACTATACAAGGAAAGCCCTTAGATAACCGTACCATTAATACCTGTACTGATCCTCTTACTCTCCAGATGGGATGTCTCCATAAAGAGTCCATTACCTTCTTCATTCTGCCTGACGCCACAGTAGACATCCTCTTAGGAAGACCGTGGCTAGAGAAACACAATCCCCATACTCGCTGGAGTACAGGTGAAGTCTTAAAGTGGAGTCCATGCTGTTATACTCGCTGCCTGTCATCTCTCTTGATTTTGCTACAGACCTTTCAAATTGTGATGGGTACACTACCATTCTAGTAGTCGTTGATAGATTCTCAAAGGGCTGCAAATTACTTCCATTACCTGGTCTACCCACAGCTATGAATACTGCCCAGTTGTTGTTCTCTCAAATTTTCAGGCACTTCGTTATCCCTGAGGATATAATCTCGGAGAGAGGGACACAGTTTACATCTCGGGTTTGGAAGGAAATCTTTACAGAATTCCTTCCTAAGATACAGGAGATTTCTCTGTACCACCGATCCTACTGCCACGATCACCAGGAGACATGGAGCCAGACCCTGCCGTGGGCTGAGTATGCCCAAAATTCAATGAGGCAAGAGACCACTGGTTTAACACCTTTCCAATGTGTCTTAGGCTATCAACCACCCCTCTTCCCTTTGAACGATGAACCCTCCTCAGTCCCGGCAGTAGACTTCTGGTTCAGAGAGAGCGAGAGAGTATGGGATTCGGCACATGTCCACCTGCAACGAGCCATAAGGAGACACACAAGCTCGGCAGACGCTCGTCGATCCCCAGAATCAGCTGGGTGAGCTAGTCTGGTTGTCCACCCGGGATATCAAACGCCAGACCCCCTGCCGTAAGCTGAGTCCAAAATATATTGGACCATTCCCCATCCTCCGATGCATCAATGATGTCACTTATGAACTGCAGTTACCACCTCAGTACAGAATTGCACCTACCTTTCATGTCTCCTTACTTAAACGTCACATTGATCCCATGTTTCCTCCTTCTGCAGACCACCCGGAACCCACTCCACCACCCGAAGTCGAAGCAGCTGAATCCATCTATCGGGTCCAAGCCATCCTCAACTCCCGGCGGCGGAACAGGTTTCTCCAATACCTAATCGAGTGGAAGGATATGGCCCAGAGGAAAGATGCTGGGTCAACCGAGATGACATCCTTGATCCGTCTTTAACCACAGAGTTTCACCAATCTCATCCTACCTGTCCGGCCCCTAGAAGTCGTGGCCGCCCTCGCCGTCGGGTACGTCAGGAGCCGCTCGTGGAGGAGGGGGTAATGTCACGTTGTCCCATTCACCTGGTCCTGGATCAGCACCCACAGAAAGCACACAATCAGTCACCCACTACAAGAGATTGCTCAGCCATTCATTCAATGGCTGAGCTTAAGGTTGTATCGCTCTACTCACCTGGATCCTTCACTTACCTGTCTGCTCTCTTGACTTCATCCTTCGATGTGCCAAAGGAAATACTTGCAAAGAGATGGAATTGAATGAACTGAGTATACTTGCCTCATGCTTACCTGTGGTGTGATCGGCCATTTGCCTTTGCTCCTGTGAAAAGACTTACCTGAATTCTTACCTGTGAACCTGTGTGATTTGAAGACTGTTTTAAACACCTTCACGTTATACTCTGCCTGCTGAATTAAACTTTTATGTTGAGCACAAAATAAACTCTAACTTCCTCTAACTAACTTCCTGTTGTCAGTCTTCTTTGAGCGTGACAATACAGTAAATGCATACACATACAGTGTATATATATATATATATATTTTTACATATATTATGTTTATTATATATTGTTTTTTGAAATACAGCATTGCTTTATAACTGAATATCCATATTTTTATATTTTATTTATTTTTCATCACAATTTTCTAAAACATTTCTCAGATTTTTACATTTTAGGTTTATAAATATGTTCCTAAAACTACATATTCAGTATTTCTGTCATCACACACACATACACGCACAAAAGTGTCAATAATATAATCCCTGTCATGTCACTGTAAGCATGTGCAGAGTAGTGAAGTGTGTGAGGATCAGAGCTGCTGTCAGAGGAGTGTGTGTGTGAGATTCTCCTCCCATTTCCTCTCTTTCTCTCTCTCGCTCCATCACTCACGCTGGTGTTTCTCTAGTGTATCTGGAGGATCGTAGCTGGAGTCGTGTGTGTTGTGGTGAGGAGCGTGTGCTGATCGCTCAGGATCCTGTGCGTCTGTGAGTATCTTCAAATCTGTCTGTAGACAGCTAGAGAGTTTCTGTACTGTGCTGTTCTGATTAATTCTTAAATTTCTATTACTGCTCACTGTTTTTGAGGCTTTGGCATTTATAGTATGCGGATCATGGCAGTTAAATGTTTTGAATTAAAACCGAACGGGTAATGGTGATGTGTATGAGAGCATTTACAGCGGAGGTGTAGTGTGTGTGTTTGTTGTGGTCATTAGTTGGGCTCTTTAAAGTTTAGTAGTCTCTCTTTCTCTCTCGATCTCTGGACGACATGCATTTATTTGTTTGTTTGCTTTTTTTGTTTCAGACGTGTAATGAGGTTTTTCTGTCTGACTCACAATGAGTTTATGATTCACAGAACTGATGCTAACGTCTTTGATTAATGGTGCTTATTACGTCCAGCATCACTTGTACTGTTGCGCATGTGAGGGTGATTTAAACAAACTAAAACTTGTCCTTAAGCTGGACTTGTTGAGGACAGATGAGAGTTTTCAACATCGGAAGTCATGCTTTGATTGTCAGTCTGTAATAGCGTTTTACAATCCAGTCTCACAGCAGTTCGTGACTAAATCATGCAATTTAATTTAATCTATTTATTCGTGGCAGGGACACGTTTATTTTGTTATTTTTGGAAGTCCAGCACGTTTTTTAAACTAAGATTCCATTGGATGCATCTTAATGTAAAAAATATGCTGGACTTACAAAAATACTAGTAGGCATTTTAACACAGTAAAGCAATGAATGAATGTTAATCAAGTTGACGTGATAATTAGTGAAATGTTGCTGTCTGGTATCTGATTTTGTCTGGAATCGTTGTTTATTTATTTATTTTCCCCCAAACATAATTTTTTTTTACCTCAATTAGCCTAGATTTGATCAAAATTTCTTTGTCTAATAATTTATTGCATGCCATTTGTATATTTGTAGTTCTTGTTGTTAAATTAGAACTTTTAGTTCAGGAAAATTCTTATTAAATATTACTTATATTAGTTAAATTATTTATCATATTAGTTAAATATTAGTTATTTAGAGGGGGAACACCTGAAACTGTGTTAAAATCAATGCCTTATTGTAATAAATGTATTATATAATAATGTTTTTATATTTTAATTTTAAATATAAAAAAAAAAAAATTATTGATTGTAATGCACAACAAATATTATTCGCATTACTATAATGGGAACAAAATGCTGTTTTAAATTATACCGAATTTATAAATAGCAGTTATTATCAAATATGGCTTAAATTTTAGCATATATATATGATAAATAATATAAATTATTTTTTTAATTTAATTCAATTTTTTCGTTTGTTTTATTTTAGGGGGGGGGATCATTGGATTATACAGATTCTATTCTATTATTGTGGATGAAATGTGACCTGACATGTGACCGAAACTCACCTCTAAATAGGTTTTCTTGTGTTTTGAGATGGATGGTTCCTCGTAATCCAGTAAGTACAGTATTTCTGATGGAGGTGTAGTAGTTCCCTCAGCGTCTGCGTGTCAGTGATTTCTCTGTGAACACAACCACAGATGGCGCTTTTGTCGTGTTGTAATGTTTGTGCTTTGACTAAAACACTGCTGTACTCCTGTGAGGTGTTGTTGATGCTGAAACAGCCCTTCAGAATTGGAGAGTAAAGTAGGATGCAAAAGAAAGGTACATTATAGCAGTCACAGGAGATTAAACCTCCTGAGCTGCTGTACACCGCTAAATCTACTCCACTTTCATTTGTCTGAGATGAACACAGGAGAGAGAGAGAGAGAGAGAGAGAGAGAG
>JAUYWG010000033.1:3212468-3226989 GCA_034779775.1 Enteromius afrohamiltoni
ATAATGATTTACAATTACGGACGGTGAACCACAAAGTCACTGACTGATAAATTTAATACCTTTCAAAAAGAGTATACTGAAATATACAATATTATTATTTGCTAAATAAATATGTTTTAGCTAAATAAATAAATAAATGTGTTTATCTATATTAAATATTTCATTTACCGTTGATTTTGGAAATATCCAATTTTTGGGTTTTATCCAATTTCTGGGGCTTGGGCCTACATTGAAATCTCAAGCTCTGCCATTTATCCACATCTAAAGTTTGAATATTGCTTTCTTTACTCCTGTGAAGCAACTTTCAAAAATAACCAAAACACTAAAATAAAAAGTTCATGCTGTAGAAGTTAAAAGCAAGAATGTGTGACTACAGTGCATAAACTTTAAACATGATCAATCACGTTTTATCTCTAATCAACTTTTAAGGAGAATGTAACCGTAGAAGCTAAAATGGCAGTATAGATTTCACTATCCCTGAGTAATTGGCAAGATTTTAGCAGATTCAGGAGTCATTAGCCCCACCTCCCACTGCCCCTGGCCCATAAGCGACAGGACAAATTCCATTAAGTGACCAACAGCTGCCCCGTGACAGATGCGGGCCAGTGCCGCTCCTCTTCACCATTCCCTTGGGGGCTCAGGAGGGCGCTGTGTGTGAGTGTGTTGGGGGGAAGGTTAGAGCAAATACGGCTCAGAGGATGCAATGTGTCAGAGCTTTCGGAGAAACACAATCAACTGAGCATCTGCCCCCTCCTCACCGCTGCAGACTTTAAGAAGCAAACCGTGATCCTGCTGCAGCCTTAATGACTCATTCTGAAATCATTCGCTTTAAAAATAAGTGCACTGATTATGTCAAACATGTGCTGTGATGTTCTGATCTCACTGTGTCTACAAGGATTCTGTAGCGCTTGTCATTTCTTTTCGTCCCGTCCTCCCTGGAGTAGTGGATGACACTGCAAAAAGGGTCACAGGTCTAATACGGTCAGTGACGCTAGGCAAGGAAAAATTATGCTAATGCAATTAATACAATGCAACTAAACATATTATCGTGCTCGGTTAGGCTTATTAACTTTTTCGGGAGACAATGCTGGCCTTTTGTTGTTGTCGTCAAAGGCTGTGTGGCCAGCGAAAGTAAAAACCATGATATTTTGGCTTCATATCATCTGCCTCTTGACAATGTAGTAATGCAATATTTTGCCTAGTGTTTGTTTCAAGTGTTAGGCTGGTGAATCACACTTCTGCTGTTGTTTTTGCATTTACAGTCTTTTTTATTCAGTCTATGTTACGTTGAAGGGATAGTTTACCCAAAAAGGATCATTCTGTCATCATCTACTTGCCCTCATATTTTGAAAGATGCTGTGTCTAATTGTATTAAATGTACATTGTACATTGAAGAGTTGCCATCTGAAGTTTTCATCTAAAATGAGCATTTGTATCAGGCTCCTATGTGTAGGTTCAGTCATTTTACTTTAATGACAATGTATAGGTGCTTTTCTATGCAATTAAAGTCAAACAGATATGATAAAATGCTCTTCATGTGTATACTGTATATTTCAAATCTTACATTTCTTAAAAACTGTACTTGCTGGAATGTAATAAAAGGCCATTTAAGTGTACTTATTGTATACTTATTTTTCTTACAAAGTGCACTTTATCATAATATCAAGTTTTAAGGGTATAGTTCACCCAAAAAATTAAATGATGTTCATATTCAGAAAACAAATTAGGATATTTTTAATGACATCCGAATGCTTTCTGACTCTACAACAATGCAACTACCATTTTCATGGCCCAGAAAGGTAGTAAGGACATCATTAAGATACTCCATCTGTTACATCTGTGGCTGAATTATGATTTTACGAATCTACGAGAATAGTTTTAGTGCACAAAGAAAACAAAAATAACAACTTAATTCAACAGTTTCATCTTTTCGATATCAGCCTTGGATGCACGTTCAAGAGAATAGCACAGCAGAAGGCGGTATTTTATGAAATTGCATGTAATCGTTCTGTTTCAAGTGGTGAGTTCTATTTAAGTGGATCAAAAAAGCACTCAAAAGTATATTGTTTGTGTAATAAGAACTTCAAAGTAAGTGTGTTCACATAGGTGCATGTATGCAATTAATATTCCATATTGAGAATAATATTTAATATAAAAATATAAAATGTAATATTAATGTCACACTTAAGATAATATTGTAAACATTCCTGGTTGTGAAGAAGACAGAAAATAAGCGACAGTAATCCAGTGTGTCCCACAGAGTCAAGGACATGATTGGTGAAAGAGACGCTAGCTGCACTCAAGAGCAGTGTGCAGGAGATGTGTTACAGATCAAGAACAGGCGTCCCTGGGTCAGCATTACTCATGGGTAAGGTTAGGTTCAGGTGTAGAGATATGGTCATATTTTTGCAATAAAATGTTGACCTAGTCCAAAAGTACTTAGCAAAATCAGGACGTGCTAACAAGCACACCTTTTAAATGTGTGACTCGTTGGCCAAAAAAAGAAAAGTTAAAGAACACTTTAACTGAGAGAATAATTTTATTTAACTGTATTTTTCTTGAATATGCATAGATATTGCAGCAATAATATTACGGTAAATTTACCATATATAATAACATAACAGCCCTATTTTGGACCCTATTGGTTTTACTGTATATGGACAAAAACACTAAATGTTGTTGCTACACATATTTTCCTACCAATCTATCACAATGTATAGCTGCTACTCTCCCTCAAAAGCATGCTGAAACATAAGATGAGTGAAAACGAGACACAACACTCCGCAGTATCCAAGTTTTTGGATTTCATAAAAAAAGTTGGGATGCTTAGACACTCTAGCCTTTTTTTATTTATTATATTTAGTTACAAACGTTCTCTCCACCTCCCTACTTTCATACTTGGAGTGTAATTTATTGGCCCAAAAAAAGGAAAACGCTTATTTAAATTAAGCTAACTGTGATTGATAGCATTATTTATTTATTTAATAAAAAAATTATCTCGAGATCTCCATTGATTTTCCCTGCACAAGCAAAAACTGTGTTCAGTAGAAGGTGGTTGCATTTCTATAGCGTGGGTATATTTTTATTTAACATTTTGCATGTTAACGGTGCATTTCATGACAAGACTTATGTTGTTTCCGTGCTGTGTTTTAGTATTGTCTTAGGTTGCCACTTAAAATCAGATGAAGAGTAACACTGCTTCATCACGAATGCAAACATGATTTCCCCCCCTCTTTGCGGGCCCCGGAGGACTACATAGCTATCAGAAAAAGGAGGTTTACAGCTGCAAAAAAAAGTAATGTCCTGGAGCAAGGCCATAGCAAGCAAGTGGTTAACGATTTGAATGGAGCTGGCTGCGAGGGTGGGATGGGGAAGGGGGCGTACTCTGGGCATGGGCGCGTGGCAGAGAGAGCAGGTGGATGACGGGCAGCTGAAGAGTGAGGAGAGGGGGAGGGGCGCGTCCATTTTGGAGGACTCTTGGGGTTCAGAGAGACCCTGGAAAAAAAGGCAGCCCCATCTGGAAGCGGGGTGGGGGCTGGGGCGTGAAAGAGATCTAGAGGGTGGCGTCTGACACTCTCTCTTTTGTTCTTCGGTAATGCAGCAGGGATGGGTGGGGGGGTGCTCTCCTGCCCGTGGGGGGAGGGGCAGCCAAACAATAGTGCTGCTGGTCGAGGAACTGAAAGCCTTCGACGTGGAGAGGCAGAAGGAAAGGGAAGAAAAGACAGACATGATGGAAAACGCCGCCTGCCTACAGTGCAAGTCAAAACGCAAAACTATTTTTAATTCTCCATCTGGCTGGCACATGTTGCATGGCGTCCCAGCACTGCCAACAGAGTGCCACAGAGTTCAAGGATGCATGTGTATCGCTCGCCACACGCCACCCATGTATGTACTGGCTTCGCATGACAGTCGCAATGCGGTAATTTTCTTAATGTAATTGCTCAAATGATGGCCCATTACATCTCCAAGCTGGTCCGCTCCCATCGGTACATGCTGCTCATCCTTCAAACCCAGACAAATGACATGAAAATCCCCAGCAAGGCTGCGGTAGAAAAACCCCTAAAGCTTCACAACAGATCTATATTTATTCCTTGTGATGCCGAGCATCAGGTTTTAGTGCTTGCAAGCCAAAGAGAGGAGAGAGATTCATTAATCTTCATTAGACTGCTGTGAGGGGAATAGAAAAAAAAAACACATATAAAGCACACAACATACATGGCAGAAGTGTTCCCTGAAATGCCCTGAGAGCTTAACAAACGGGAAAAGACACACACACACACACACACACATCCCACCAGCGTCATTCCTTAGGTCAGTGCTGGCTTGTTGTACCTGCGCTAGCAGCTCTCCTTGGTGCTGAATTAATGGGGCATGGTGCTGCTGAGCTGAGCTATAGGGAGGAGGAAGCCTGCACTGTATGGTCATACTTCACTGACCGAGCGAGGGGGATGGGAGAGGTTACAGCGGGAGAAGGAGAGAGGAGTGATGGCTTCGCTCTAAACTGATAAATGTGTGTCCTTGGGTGAAGGAAAATGTCAATAAATGTCTCCTAGTAATCTGCTTTTGGGTGTGGGACTTGATTTATGGGAAATTAACACAGATGTCTTCCTAGCTGAAGTATAATCGTGCAATATTATGAAGCGCATGTGTGTGTGTTGAGCTTGCTGTGGTGTGATGTGTCTGTAAAATTTGAAGAATCCTGGCACGCAACAACGGCTTTGTTTTAGATCTATTGTTAAACTATAAGGGATACCGAGCTTGCATACCTATGCTATTGCTGTATTAGGTTATTCGTGGAGTTATTTTGAAAAGATTAATGAAATCTGGTTCTGTGGTATTTTACTTCTGGACAATGCTGCATCTAGACAATAAGGTGGAGGGTTGAGTCATTATTTCCTGGCCACCGCCTTTCCAGGCTCTAGGCTCCGGCACTTGTGGAGCACATCGCTCTCTGGCGGCTGCACAGCAATATAACATAGAGCAAAAGTGGGGGTTTGTTGAAAACGTAGGGTAATATAATTTCAGTGATCCTCTGGGGGGAATTGAAGCACTGCTGCATTAAACGCAAAACACAGGGACAGAGTTATATGGGTGTCTGAGTAAATGCAACTTAGAAAATAAATAAATAAATAAAAACATATTTATATATAATAAAAAAAAAATAAGAAAAAGCTGAGATAAAAAAGTACTGTACATCGTGAGGTGATGCACTGGTTGAAGAACTTTTATTTTGGATGCGATTAATCATTTGACAGCACTAATATAAATTTTATATAAAATGTTGGAGTTGACTCATGTGCTTTGAACAGAAATAAGAGGATTATCACAGGATATAGGATGAATTACGTGTATGATATGTAGACGAATAAATAAATATAAATGATAAATATATTTAAATCTACATCACACTAATTGCTTTATATGGATTAAGTGAACCAGAAGCACTCCAATGCTTCTTTCTGTTCTGTTCTGTTCTGTAAATTTTTAACACACTCACACACACTATAAAGCGGCACATTTGCGAAATACCGTAAACATCCTATGCATGTCCTATGTAAATGTCCCTGAAAGCCTACGCACAGCCTACATCCCAGGGTATAAGTGATGGTAGTACCACGGTTACATGTTAGTTTGTTTACAAACAGTTCCTAAACAAGCATTTCATGGAGCAGCTCACTTTTCAGACACAAATAGGTCACTTGTTTCCTATTCCTCGTTAGTTTTCTATTCTTCTCAGTCATAAATCTGTTGCACGTTAGCAGACTGCGGGCCGGTCTGGATCAGTGTGTGTGAATGGAGCGGATCCACAGGGATTTCTCCCTACAGCTTCCGGGTTTTACATGTCCTCGTGGGCACAAATATCCACGAGATAGCGGTTAGAAAACTTGCTCTTCGCCTCAGGCAAAACCCACACAGCTTCACTACTGTCATTCACACCAACTAACCCTTGCACAATATATAATATTCTACATTAACGCGGAATTCTGCGTTATATCGCCTCACGTGACATCCGTTGGGAGTAGCTGGCTATAAATGAACTACAATATCGGAACAATAAACTATTCTGAATGAACGTGTTTCAATATTTCTTCGATATGCTGCGGCATAACGACAAGCCATGTGAGCATTAAGGGAAACGGTGGCGTTTATGCTGGTCTGCGGACTTCGCATTGTTCCTCTTCAAGGAGGAAACACATGCATCACCTTGAATTTATCTAGAAACGATAAACATCGCAGCAGATTTCCAGAGACAGACAGGTGCGTCATTGGGAACCGGTTTGGTGAGCTAAACGCTATTGCAAGCGCCAGACCGTGAGGAGGCGCTATTATGCGCCGAAACCTGACACAAGGAAGCTTATGACTCCGCTTCACAATAATATTACGAAAGTACAGGGAAACTGTAAGGAGCTCTCCCTGTTTAGATGGGATGGCAACTTTACCCAGCGAGCGGAGGGCTTTTGCGCATAAGATTAACAGGTAGGTGGACTTTACCGAGCGTTAAACGGTAACGTTAGAGGAGTTGTGCATTAGTTGTCCCGCGCATCGGGATTGACTCGATCGGGAGAGATAAAGAGATCCGCCACGAGTTACACAGGGATGAACCTTTTGTTCACTTCAGCTCACCGGGCGTCGCAACAGTGTGACACCGCTACTAAACTACTGCGGTTGAACGCGTTCACCGGTTGAAGTACTTTTCAACGAATGCATGGCGTGTGTCGTCTCTAAATCTTAAATGAGCAGACTTCGTGTGGGCGAAAAGAGGATGCATTGAGCGCCATGGAGTGTAATGTGATATGATAGGGATATCGGAACTAAACTCTATTCAAATAGATATATATGTATATCACAGGGATGAAGCTAGGACTGGCTGTCCGCTTAAAAACACATTTAAGTCATAACGCAATAAAACTAAAGAGTTGGTTTCCCCTCTAAAATAAGTTATAAACACTGGAAAAGTACAGTCAAAGTTGCTCAGCTGTTTAAGGGAAACCCAATACATTGTTGCAAACAATAAAGGAGCAATTCATCCTGTTACATTTCATCTCTAAACTAATGTCTTTAGAGGAAATGAATGTGATATTAGAATCTGGGTAACCACTGACATATTTTATGAACATGATTTATGGGAGACAAAGCAGTCTCGCATAATATATTAAGATTAGACAGGGTTTTAACATTATATATTAAATATGGTAGTTGATCTGTAATATGGCATGGACAGCACTTTTGTCAGAAGGGCAAAATTAAATGTAAATATCTGATCGTGTGACTTCATGTCAGCAATAAAATAATCAAGACAGTTTGAAATAGTTGCACTTCTTTAGACTTGACGGACTGGTTAATTCACTTGTTTATTTACTTGTTTGATAGAGTAGTTTTCATTCATTCCCGTAGACTGGAGCAGCTGATTGTTGGATAAGCAGATTAAAATCACTCCATGTTCAAAAGCGTGTGGGAAAGTGAAATCTAAGGGAGATCTTGGTATGTGGATAAAGGTAGCCTGCGGAGACGGAGTGATCCCTTACATAAGCACTGCTTAGATGCCAATACTTCCATATAAACCATGGTTTTGTATGAGTGCAATGCTCAGATGCCATATAGTCCGTACACGATACTGTTGATGCACAGTCTCCACGTTACAGACGTCATTTTTTCCCCACCTGAAAGGCACGAGACCTGTACATAGGATTGTGTTTCATGAGTTATTATCTCTTTCTGTCTTCACCTCTGTGAGAGCAGACTCATTGTTTTTTTGCAGGATGTAGGAAAGGGTGGTGCGCTCCATTCCGCCCATTGCTTTCAGAGCAGACAAGTTTTCCTCTTTCCTTTTTGAAGCAGGAAATAGGAAACCACGGTGTTGGGTGGTATACAACACAAAGTTATTTTGTATTGAAATGTAGTTACAAGTCAAGTTTTATTATCATGTTTTTAGGCACTTCACTTTGACTGGGCTGCTGATATTGAATTTTTTTTAGACTAAAACCCCCTTTCATTAAGGTGAGGAAGCTTGCATTTGGAAAGCTATTTGCACATGTCCTCATGCCGTTGACTGTATGCCCCTGCAACAGATGCCCAGATGCATTTTGCTGTATTAAGGTCTACGATTCATTGATAAATTGATTGTGAATTTAGACCACGATCGATTGTGGAAATGATCGAAAATGGACATCACTAGTCCCAACAGGTTTTTTTTCCTCCTTTCGCAGCTTTATAATAGCTGGAAATGATTCGTCAGTGAAGTGGCTTGACCCCTAGGAGGGGGCTCTTTGGAAAACACAGGAGCTGTTTGACCGGAGGGCCTGAGTTTTGTTAGCTGGATTTGGGCTAACATTGTTAGGGTTGCCATGTTGTTGCTAAGATGTTGGGTGTTCTGGGTGGATGTGTTGGATATATCTGTTATTGGTGGATAGTTATCGGTATGGTTCTATATTGGATATTTAATCGTTGTTCTCATTTCACAGTTAGATTTAAACTTTGCTTTTATATAACGCTCACTTACAGTGAATTATTAAGCCGCTTAGAATTTAATAACGCTGTTCTGTGTTTAGAAATGATTCAAATGAATATTTATTGCACTGCAAATTATAACGCTTTCAGTGATTAAATTCACTTGTAGCTTAGATTTAAAAAATATATATTTTTTGTATATTTAGTATATTTTACAAAAGTATTATTATAGAATTCTAAAATTATATGAAATGCTCATACAAAATACTGTAGAATTTTAACATCGGTCATTTATCGGTTATCAACCGTAACAGAAAAGTAAGTTACATCCTATTAGAATCACAATTATTATTGCAATATCTATGGAAATGTTCTTGGGGAAATGTTCAAATTCATTTTTAACTTGTTAATTTTTTTCCCCCAATGAATTGCACTTAAAATATTAGTTAATAAACAATAACTATAATCCTCCTGCATACAGACCCACACTTTTGTATATATGTAGGCCTACTTCAATACTAGTATGCAAGAAAACAGTGAAAAAGAGTATGAGAAAGTTTGTTGGAGTAGGAACAAAGTAAAGTATGATCTACTATTTCCACTGAAGTGTGCATCTGATGGACTCATTATGACTAATACATGACAATGACAAATGAAGATTAAATGTATACTGTACATTTGATTTCGGACACAGCCATTGCTTCATCTTTGTTTCTGTTTTATGATGGTTGGCCCCCAGAATTAGGGTGTGGGTAGTACTGCCAGCTACTATGCTGGCTGCTGCTGGATTGTGTGTGCTGTACCATGTCAATATTGAATTTTACTGCTACTCTCCTACGATGTCAGATACAGGCTAAAATTTGCCTTAAATCCCCAACTCTAAAGTTTGAGTTAAAAGGGATGCTTGCCCTGGCAAGCAGCAGTAATGGTGGGGCGTGTGTGTTTTGAAGGGAACTGGAGCATCTGCAGCTGTGTGTATCTTTGTCTGTGAGAGCGAGACAGTTTGAGTTTGTTAGGGAGCAGCTGCAGGCTATCTCTGAGTGAATGAGGGGTTACTGGGTTATTGGGCTTTGTTGAGCATTAAAGCCTCTCATTTGCTTTTAGTGCCCAAATTGGCAGAGCTGTGGCGTCCTGCCTACTTTCTGCCAGCGGCTCAGCACGTCTTCAAACGTTCTGAGTTTGACAGTCGACATCTAGAGCAGCTGCTGGCTCTGGCCACTGTGTCTGATGTGAACCCATCACACGCTGCCTGCGTCTGATTCGTTGGGATCTTGATCATCTTTAAGATATTTGAACATGGCATATGAGCTCCTGATGTGATCGAGTAAATATAATAGAAATATTCCTTTCTGTGTCTCTCGCAGGACAGTAGCGTCTGAGGTCAGGAAGCAGGTTTCCCGGGAGTATGGCTCTCCACAGCTGTCCAAAAAACGGGCTGGAGCTCATCAACCGGTTAGTGTACACTTGTGTTTGTATATTGCATGTATATTTCTGCTTGTCTGCACACAGACTTGTGGGCTCCTGCCAAGTCTTGAGTAAGAAAGAGGGCGTAATTTAATGCTTTGCAAAATACTTGCTTTGACAAAAATAAAAAAATAAAAAAATCAATTTCGGTACTGTACTGAATTATATCACATACGTGTCTTTTACAGGTACTATAATTTATCAGGACTTAAATTAATATAGAAAAATATATACATTTTTATCTTTCTTTTTTATCCATTTTGAAATTTATTATAAAAACGTTTATCAACAATGTTGATAAATATTTGATGCTAAAAAAATGTATTGCTGTTATTATTTTTATTTATTTTTAATTAAGCAGCACAACCACTTTCAACGTTTATAATAAAATAACAAGTATTAAGTAAAATAAATATTATAATAATTACTAAAGGATCATGTGATACTGAAGGCTGCAGTAATGGTGCTGAAAGTTCTATTTTGCGTCACGAAAAAGGAATTACTTTTAAAAATATATTCAAATAGAAAACCAGATATTTAAATTGCAACAATATTTTCACTAGTAGTGTTTTACTGTAATTATGATCAAATAAACAAGCCTAAAAATAACAATAATAATAATAAAAAAAACTTGCTGACCTCAAATGTTTAAACTGTAATATATCTAAGTGGCATCTATTTGAGGAACACACAACGCAAAAGAAAGGAAGCACAACAGGAGTACACCTTCAAAACGAAACATTCACATTTGCAGACCTTCTTGTTGTGAAAGTGGATCATGTTTATAGTTAATGTGATTCTCTCTCCACCTGTGGTTATACCTGTTTGGACACCTGTGTGAACTCGAGTAGGAATGACTTCACACAGTCACTGAAAATCACCTTGACAGCAGCTGATCAAAAGAGTCTAAGCTTAGTTAAATTACACTTTCACAGCTTTTTTGCAAATGCCAGTTGGTTGGATGTTTTGTTTGTAGTTCAGACTGTCATGATATTTTTAAATGTGACCAAAGTGTCCAAATCACTTTTAAGACCTCTGTATGAGAGTGAAAAGGGGAAGTGGAAATGACCACAGTCCACAACCACTTCCCTTTCTTTTCCCATAACACTAGGGTTTTTTTGGTAGTTTTCCCTGTACCCTTTTTGTTCATGCAGTGTTGGGAAGGTTACTTTGGAAATGTATTGGGTTACCGTTTTTTAAATTGTACTAGTAGTGTCATTTTTTATATTACTTTATTAAAGCAATGCAACTGAACTCAACAATAATTACTGTCAGACTATCAAAGTCCCTCACTTGAATTAAGATTATAATCATTTCATGTTCAAGTACAGCTATTACAAAATCAGACTTTAGCAGCTGTGTTTACTTTGAGATCATTCTGTGGTTAAATACAGATTTAATAGCATGATATATAGTTTAATAGCTATGACGCTGTTTTCGAAATCATATCTTTTCGTAACTATGACGGACAGGAAACACTGGCATCTAACACACTGCAAAAAAAGCTTTTTATCTTGTTTCCAGGCCAAACATCTAAAAATTCTGAAATTAAGAGCAATTTTCTAGACAAGAAAAAAATATTGTCTTGTTTTCAGAAAAAACAAGTCCATATTAAGTGACTTTTTGCTTAGAACAAGCAAAATAATCTTATTTCAAGCAGAAGAGATTAGTTTGCTAATTACAGTTACACTTATTTTGTAATTAAAACTTTTAGGCCCAGTTTCACAAACGGGGCTTAGCTTAAGCCAGGATTAGGCATTCGTTTAGTTAAGATATTTAAGCAACTTTTACAAAAATGCCTTATTAGAAAATATTACAGGTATGCATCTTAACACAGAACAATGACACTGACGTGTTTCAAGATATGCCAGAGCAAGATATCTTCATCTGAGACAGCTCAAACATGCAGTTTAGTCTGGGACTAGCTTAAGCCTTGTCTGAAACTGGGGGTTTAATGTATGTAGAAAGCTCTTATGAAGTGATCTCACTTAAAGAATTGAGTTTAATTTAGTCAAAAAGGTAAAAAAAAGAAAAACAAAAAAGGTAAAACTAAATAAATAAATAACTTTATTATTACTATATTCGTTATTGTATTTTTGAATAGTTTTTGCCATGAAAATACTATACTATCATT
Organism: Enteromius afrohamiltoni; assembly: GCA_034779775.1. NCBI lineage: Eukaryota > Metazoa > Chordata > Actinopteri > Cypriniformes > Cyprinidae > Enteromius > Enteromius afrohamiltoni. Next base: position 3,224,515 of record JAUYWG010000033.1, read on the forward strand.
TGATACTGTTAGATTTCTCAACACCTAATAATGTAACCTAGTAAGATACAAGTATCTCATTTTGTAGAGTAGTTAATCTACAGTCAAGGATCCATACTGGAAAATGATGAGCTACACTACATGTTACAAACAGCATGTAGTTAACTGCCCTGCCCCTCAAACCATGTATGTGGATCATATATAACGCAGAAAAATTAGTTAATTGTACTTCAAAACATACTATAAATGAAACTCTGGCCTCAGTGAAAAAAGAACATTTGTTGTGATGGAGAAGGTTGAAAATAGTCTGTAAAAAAAAAAAAATTAATTAACAAATAAATAAATAAAAAACAGATATTTACCGTAAGTGAACATAACATTAAAAAATATTTTCAAACAAAGGGGGGTGAATAATAGTAAAAAAAAAAAAATATATATATATATATATATATATATTATTTTAAGCATGGATGCATTAAATAAATCAAAGTAACAGTACAGACTATTAAAATGTTACAAGGGATCCTGAGGTGACAGATGTGCTCTTGTAGGTGCCTCTGACGGAGGTGGTGGAGCCGGTGGACTATGAGGAGTATGTTAGCAGCCATCCGCCAGGAGCAGAACCCGGACCGCTCCGACAGCTGCTGGAGTTCCCCAGCGATGACCTGGAGCTGCTGCTACAGGAGAGAGAGTGCGCCACCATAGAGCCGCCCGTCCCAGAGGAGGAGTGAGTCGCCCATCAGTCACACACACACTGTAGTGAACCTCCCTCACTGCTAATCAGATAATCTCATCATCTTGCTTAAGCCACACTGTGCTGCCTGTCAGTGCACTGAGGGTATCTGGGGGGCTGATGTTGTCTATTTCTGCTCACTCACTGTTGATAGCTCACTGGACCCCAGAGTGAGGGATGCCCTGGGGGTCTACACCGACGACTGGCTTATCATCCAGAGGAAGTGAGTGTTCTTCCTTCTACATGAGCTTTGACTAAAAAAATACACACAGCACCAGTTGAAAATCTGGGCCATAAAATCAACCGAACTCTGGAGTAACACAAACAGAAGTATGCCAGTTATTTAGTAACCTAGAAATGTTCAAGAAATCAAAACATCTTAGCTACTCTTTGTAAACAGTTGTGAGAAAGTTTTCCGTGTTTGGATTTTTTTTGAATGCTTCGTTTATGCTTAAGGCTACATTCATGCAGTCAAAAATACAATAAAAAACAGTAATATTGGGAAATATTATTGTAATCTAAAATAGCTAACTAATCTTTAATTATACAAGGTTCGGAAGAGCATGTATTTCAAATGAAATATTTTGTAACGTTATAAAATGTCACTTTTTGATCAATATTATTCACTCATTCATCCATTTAATTTTCCAAACGTTTAAAGTAGTGTATGGTGGGTGCTTGTTGATGTTTTTCCTTCTTCAGAGCATCCGACAATTTAGTTTTGCGAAGAATCCAACACATACAGTTTTTTCTGAAAAGCCTTTAGTTTGTAATAAACATCATCTGAGTGCGTCTGTTTGTGTTTGTGCGTGGACTGCTTGCGTACAGGATGAGTGCTTTACCGGAGGACATGTTTAGAAAGTGGAAACATGCTGCTTTGTGGTCTCTTAGGTATCAGCGATACAGCACAACACAGACGCCTCATAACTCTGAGCGGCAGCGGGAGAAACAGAAAGGACTCGTCAAACAAACCTTTGAGCTGGATGAGGCCGCCATTGATCGGCAGGATGAGCAGGTAAAGCAGTGCACACAATCACACTAGTGCTGGGAGATGTGACCTGATGGTGATGCATATAGAGTCTCCCAGTCATTTACCGGCATAACGATGACTGTACAAGTGAAAGCATAAAACCCTTAAAAAATCTACAGTGATCAAAGTCTCTCAAGCGTTTGTTTTTTTTTTTTTTAAAGGTGAAATACTGTAGAATGAAAAACTGTATTTATCCTTTTGTAGTTAAATAATAAGGGTTCTGTACATGGAAATGACAAACCGTGAGCCTCATACACCATCGTTTCCTTCTTTTTATGTAAATCTCATGCATGCAAAAGACCACTGAAAAAGAGATGAATTCTAATATAGCACCAAATCTGACATTGTAGTCGGGATTATTAATCTTTATGCCCCCAACATTTGCGTGAGATATACCAGCCTGTGTTCTGGGTGAGATGAGTCATTGATGCGGTGTTGATCGATATTGCTGTTTAAAACGAAAAACAACTGATAAATAAAACATAAGAAATTGAATAAATAGGTTTAAATCGTTTGCATATTAAGATTAGATAAAGACTGCAACAACCTGCTTTAACTTTATAACGCGTCAAAATAAGTGCAAAAGATAAGTCCAGAAACACTGGATCATGTGTGGACATGTAAAATAATTTCTGTAGATTTTTTTTGCTCTTACCTTAGCTACAAACCTCCAGGGGACAATTTAAAATGTTGTATCAAGTCATTGTATGGCACCTTTAAGTAAATGAAAATG
>JAUYWG010000033.1:3227089-3250377 GCA_034779775.1 Enteromius afrohamiltoni
AATAAATGAAAATGTGTTGATGCATATATATATATATATATATATATATATATATATATAGATGAGTGATCATTACAAAATAATAATAATAATAATAATAAGCAAAAAGTCTCAAACTATTTTATTTCTTCATTTGTATTTTTTTAATTAAATGCCAATTTTGGGCTTTGTAAAATAATAAATGGCTTTATAATTGTTATGTTTTAGTCTATTTAAATTAAAGTTTATATTTACAAAGTGACAAAAAGGCAATAAATAATAATAAAAAAAGTACTCAAAGAAGCAAAAAGCCTCAAGCTAATTTATTTTATTTCTATATTTATTTCTTTGCTTTTATTATTTAATTAAATTCAAATTGGGTGAATAAACTAATTTGTTTGATTAATTGATAAAAATCCCCTGCATTATGGCCATTGTGGTCTTTTTTTGTGAAACAAAGAAAGGTTGTAAATAGAATATTTTACTTTGTTTTGAATGTAAATAGGTTAAAGGGCCGGTTAAATCAAAAATTCTCTTGTTCTCATTCTCATGTTCCAAACCTGAAGGAATTTCTTTCTCCTATTGAACACAAAAAAACTTTTTTCAACTGCTGGTTGTTATTTACTTTTGTATAATTACTGTTATTTACTAGTATTTCTATTCCATTCTGTTCTATTCTATTCTGTTCTGTTCCATTCTGTTCTGTTCCGTTCTATTGTTTTATATTGGAAGTCAATAGCTACCTGCAGCTGTTTGGTTACCATAACTTTCGGAAGGGCTCTCCTAATGCAGAGTTTTGTCTGTGGCAGGATGACTCAAAGAGGCACTCTGTGTCGCTGGATGACACGCCGCGGGGGAGCTGGGCCTCCAGTATATTTGACCTGAAAAACTCCACTCCTGATGCGCTGCTGCCGTCTGTGCTGGAGCGCACGGCTGCAGAGGACATGGACCGTCGCAACGGCGAGAACCGGCAGCAGTGCCGCCACACTAATCTGCTGGGACTGTACCCGGCGCCGGACGAGGTCTGTAATCATTACACACACTGAGAGACAGAAAGTTCAGGACTGTATGTGAAAGAAAGTAGAAAATGGAAAGTAGAGTCTTGTGTGTAGGAGACGATGAGTAACACTCAACACTTTCATGTAGGAGAGCTGTCAAACGCTGAAGTTCAAAAGCAGAGATGTCTCTCTGATGATCCATCTGCGATTTTGTTTGATCTTGTCAAACATCTTCTTTGTCTTTCCTCCGTCTCTTGCTCCTCCGCATCGTCGCTGCTCATCCTCTCGCTTTATGTCTGTGTACACATTGTTTCTGATGACTGAGCAAACGTTGCCATGGCGCTGACGGAGTCGTAGTCATGATGACGGCTCTTTGTGTTTGACAGGACGAGGCCGTCGAGAGGTGCGCCTTCCCAGAGGTGCCCAAAGAGCACAGCGGCCAGAGGATCATGGTCAAGTGTTTGTCGCTCAAGTAAGGCTCTTAACCTCCCCATTCAATCACGCAGTCCTTCGGCTGGTCACTGAGTGGTTGTATTGTTGAAAACTATTGGAGATAGGAAATAAAAAAATATGAGTGTTTGCCGAATGATGAAAAGTAAAACTATAAAGTGCTGTCAAATGATTAATGGCAATCAATCGCATCAAAAACAAAACCCTATCTTGGTTCTGAGAACGTTCTGGTGACTTTAGTTTTTGGTGTCCTAGAACATTATTTTTTATGGTTAGTACCATTTAAAAAAAACGGTATAATAATCTCCCGGTTAGCTAATTACCGTATCAGATCTCGATCGGGCCCTATTCTCAGTATCTTCTTCTTTGCATCCCTCCGCCTCCCCTCACTCCTCCTAAACCTCATTTAGCTTCACTCCACTCTCCTCCTGGGGGGCTCGCGGTGAGCAGGCCGGCCTCCGAGCTCTTCTCAGCTCTCGCCGCTTAGGGCTCACTCCCCTAGGGCTCGGGGCACGCCAATCTCTCGACCTGCTCCCTGAACAGTCCGCCAATCATGCATATTTGGTTATTACCAAGGAAGTGGGAACTCGTGAAACATATTTCATATACAAATATAATGTATTTTTCATAAATATATACATGCATGTGTGTGTATTTGAAAGTACATAATAAATATACACGGTGCACACACACGTTATGTTAATATATTATTATTTTATTTTGGAAGCGATCAATTGGGATTATTCTTGTGACAGCACTTAAATACACACACAAAAGAATCTGGGAAAAATGACATAGTTTCCATCAGAAGCTGTTTTCATTCAAAGTTACAAATTACTGCGATGTAACACACCTTCTGATTACACATCCACCCTGTACAGTTAAGCCAGCTGCGGTACACATCTGACTGGCTGTGGTTGTTCTTCTAGGTTTGAGATTGAAATCGAGCCAATATTTGGATCACTTGCTCTGTATGATGTCAGAGAAAAGAAAAAGGTATGACTGTGTGTCCTTAACTTTGAAACGCTTGGGATACCGAAACGTTTGCGGTTCCTGTAAATGAAATCATTTATATGCCATTTCTCTTTCACATCCACGCTCAGATTTCAGAGGATTTTTACTTCGATCTGAACTCGGATCAGATGAAGAGCTTGCTCAAACCCCACAGTCCACACGCAGCCATTTCTACACTGGCACGCTCCGCGATCTTCTCCATCACATACCCTTCTCCGGACATCTTCCTGGTCATTAAGGTATGACCAGCAGGGGGCGCAGTGCCTAAAGTTACCGTGCCGACATTTCTTCGGTGACCTTACCTCAAAAATATGTGTATTTTATAGAATATACATTTCCTGTATTTCTATTCCAGTACACACTACTGGTATGATTGTCTTTTATAATAAATAAATAGTGTTAGAAATGAAAGAAATTTCTAGAAATGAAATGAAAGACAACAAAAACTGAGAAAAGCAACGGTAAACACGTTTATGGTATTACAAGAGATTTTTGTTTTAAATAAATTCAACTCAATTGAAAAAAAACATAAAAATGAATCCGTTTCCAGCACAACTGTTTTTGACCTTGAATTTTGAAACTTATCAAGGCATTTTTCAGGAGTCATGACCTGTGACCACACAAGCTATGTTAATGACTGAAAAAGAAGAAAATGCATTATAACCCAATTCAGTTGCGCAAAATACTCAGTAAAATGTGAACTACAATCGTTTGTGTGTTAATAGTTGAGTTTTATCTATAATTGTGAGTTGAATATGCTCCGACCATATTATGTAGAAATCAGATATGAATTATTGTTTTTGTTCAGTTATTAATAATGGTTCTTATTATTGTTGAAAACACTGTTTGCTTTTAAATATAACTTGTGATACTTTTTTCAGGATTCTTTGATAATTAGAAATGTCAAAAGAACGACACTTATTTCTAATATATTATATGTTTATAATATTTAAAATATATTAAAAAAGGAATACCCAATCAAATAAATGCAGTCTTCTCAAAAAGGATGATAAATGTACATCTAGCCCAGTTAGATGTTGTTAAGCTCTGCCGCGTCTGTGTTTCAGCTGGAGAAAGTCCTTCAGCAGGGAGACATCGGTGAATGCTGTGAGCCATACATGGTCATGAAGGAATCAGACTCCACTAAGGTACGGGTTTTTGCACGAGGATTTCATCAGACACATCTGGCATGATTATGGTATCCTCTGTGGATTTCTCAACTTGATCTGGACTGCTGCAATATTTGTTAATCTTCTTCAATATGAGCAAGGTCCAGTAGATGCTGGAGTCTGTGATGGTCACTGTACCATTCTGTTGCCAAGTTGCTTTTTTTGGCTGTTTGAAATGGCATGATAAATGCTGCTCACCCATTACCTTTACACAGGGTTTGTGTAACAACCCAGGTGGATATTCTGAAATGATTCGGTGGTTTTTACCTTTGTGTGTGTGTTCATACAGCATAAGGAAAAGCTGGAGAAGTTGAGGGCTCAGGCCGAGCAGATGTGCACTAGGCTGGGTCGTTTCCGCATGCCCTTCGCCTGGACTGCCATTCATCTCCTGAACATCGTCAGCAGTGTTGGAGGCCTGGACCGCTCAGATTCAGACTCAGACACGGGTATTAACCAGAGTCAACACATTAGAATTCTGCTAAGAGTTTGCTTATTTATTGCTTTCTTATAGCCACATACACAAGGGCCAAGACATTTCTATATTTTTAAGCCTTTTTCCAATATTCAGTAAATGTGCTTCATTATTTCAAGACATTTTGATCCGGAAATACACTTTCTCACGTACATGTGATGTATAATAATACACGCATAATAAAAATAATAAAATCTAAGAAAATACCAAGGTGACATGATGTGAATAAAAGCCAGTTTTACTAACAGATTGTGGCAATCCAAACCATCTTTTGGCGTAAAAATAGTAATTCCTAAAAAAAAAAAAAAAAAAAAAAAAGCATTTCTATGAGTTTCCCTTTCAGATGCAAAATTTTGCAAGGGGAGTATTTAAATGAATAAGGCAACATGATTTATTAGCGTTTGCACTCGTCAAATTGCTGGCATAATAAATGCAATTTGTTGCTAAGAAAAAAGGGCACCACAGAGAACAGAGAGAAGGGTAGAAGGGAGAGGATTCTTCCACACATATGAATTTATTTGGAAAGAAGACACATTGTTTGTCAAGCCATGTTATTTTTAATTAGCTTCAGCAAATAAAAGATGACTTGGAAGCCTCATCTAGTAGTCACGCAATACCAGCTCTATCAAAACTGTGGTAACCCCTTATTTTCTTCTGCTTTTCAGCATGCTGTGGCTTATTTATTTCTTAATTCTTTATTATCGACTGTAAATGACCTGCAGAAATGTCCACACCTATCTGCTGTGTTTTTGGATTGGCCCTCTTGCACGACTTTGCTCTGTTTAGTAAAACTGGCCTATAATGAGTAAATAAGATTAGATAAGAAAAATAGTATATATTCAGAGCTTCATGCAGTAATGATAAAGTAAGCTTTCTACACTGAACCATTTCGGAGATTTAGTAGCTATCATAAAAATGTGTTTTTTAGACTTTAAATGGAGATTTTTAACCATTGGTCTAAATGATCTGATATAATTTGATACACAATTTGTTTAAACATACACTAAAATATTACAACATCCATAACGGTTTAAGTTCATGTGAATAAAAATATATAGGGCATATATTGAAAAATACATGATTAGCTATGGACACTGAGGTAAATGTAATGTTAGGTAATAAGCTCTGTACAAGATGTTTTGTTGTGATTTAAACACAGATCGGACCATTGCATAAGTTTATCCTTATCTGTATTTTTCATGCTGTTACTTGCAGTAAAGATGCAGGATATGAGGAAGAGAGCAGATGTGCCCTACATGTGTTTGGAACACACTACAATAAAGAGCATCAATACAGTGTGTTCAAATTTCCTGACAAAATTAATAAAAAATAAAACAAAACACCAAATCCTCCCCAAAATTGCTAAAAAAATACTCCCCATCCGGCCATCCAAGATGTAGATACGTTTCATCTGAACAGGATTGGAGAAATTTAGCAGTGCTTTACTTGCACAGTAATGGATTCTTTGCAGTCAATGGGTGCCGCCAGAATGAGTCTCCAAACAGCTAATAAAACAACACAATAATCCACAAGTAATGGAAAGAAAAATGTACACAGATCAAGCACCGTTTACACGTGAAGCGGCAGTTTGAAGTGAAAAAGCCTAAATGTTCAATTAGTTTATTGTAAACACACAGCTTTTCAAGAAATGTGGATTATTGTGATGTTTTTATCAGCTGTTTGGACTCTCATTCTGACGGCACCCATTCACTAGCCATTGGATGCTTTATTCACAGAGTTGGTTCATTTTAATTGGCGAACAAAGAAATATTGAATATAAAAATTCTCTTTTGTCATTCCTTACAGAGCGTAAGGGCACGTGGAATGAGAGAAAGAAGAAAGGATTTGAGAGGATGAGTGTAGGAGAGGACATGTGCAACTTCAATAACTTCCGTCCAGCGACTCTCACGGTCACCAATTTCTTCAAACAGGTCAGTTCTCTATTCATGCACATTTCTGACGCTGGTGTATTAGCACCATGTATTATTCACCCACTGAAGGAAGGCTGAGTGTTTCTGTACTGCTGCAGGAAGGGGACAGATTGAGCGATGAAGACTTGTATAAGTTCCTGGCAGACATGAGGAGGCCGTCGTCTGTCCTGCGTCGACTCAGACCTGTGACCGGTACCTGTCCGCGCTTATTTTTACCTCACCGGTTCCATTATTTAAGCCTTTTCTCACACTCTGTCGGTCTCTTTCTGTCCAGCTCAGTTGAAGATAGACATCTCGCCGGCTCCAGAGGCCCCTCACTACTGTCTGTCTCCAGAGCTGCTTCATGTGAAGCCTTACCCTGACCCACGGGTGCGTCCCACCAAAGAAGTGCTGGAATTTCCCGCTCGCTACGTCTACACCCCACACACTACCTACAGGTCGGTCCACACACATTCCTGTCAAAGAGCAGCTAATAAAACCAGTCATATGTAGTACAATAGCCTACAATACATTGTAGGGGTCCCAATTATTGATTGTTTTTTTTTTTTATTCTTTTATGCAAAAAAATCATATCATTAGGATATTAAGTGAAGATCATGTTCCATGAAGATACTTTGTCCATTTCCTACCACAAACGTATCAAATCTTAATTTTAGATGAGAAATATGCATTGCTAAGAACTTCATTTGGACAACTTTATCGTCCTAACAAACGATATATCAATGGAAAGCTTATTTATTCAGATTTCAGAGGTGTATAAATGATCTTTACGACTGCTTATGAGGTGTGGGGTCACATATTGGTATCATTTAGGGCTATAAAAATATGTGCCGTCTGTATTCATGTGATAGCTGAGAGATGTTATCCACCCATTATCTTTCCCTCTGCACAAATTCACAAATCACAAAAAATGTATTTGAGTGTGTGTACTGATCAATCGTACATAAAGAGACCAGAAACATCTTTGTGGAAAGTAAATAATTAACATTTGTGCCGCTTTAATATTGTTTCAAAACAGAAAGAAAAGACACATGCCTTTTATTTTCCTTCAGTTATAAGTTAGAAAGTCATAAATTTATAAGTTACATATATACATTATGATTATTATGTTTTGTGCTATTATAAACATTATTTACTACAAAAAAAGTATCTTTAAATTTCACACAACATTTCAGTTTCAGGTTTTTCACCAAAATTCCCTCTCGTTAAGGCTTCATGAATGAGGCCCAGTGTGCGTATTAAATGACTGGCACTGGACATGTGTGCCGCGAATGGAGTGTTGATGGCCGGTGATTGCGCTTCTTCCTCAAATGTGATTTTTAGTGGTTACACCGTATTCTGAAATGAGAAGCAAGTACTGACATGAAGCGATGATTTTACGGGCGAGCACATGTTTACTAGCAAGTCTGTACTCAGGCTTACCTGTTTCTGTAAATCAGCCAGCTGCTGGTTTTGATTCTCCAATTTCAGTTTCTGTACTTTTGTCCACTTCATCAGGTCCTTCAGGTTAGAGATGTTTTTAAGCAGTGCGCCCTGTCCGAAAGAGGTTTTTGGTTATTTTCAGACAGAACTCTAGCGTGCTCATTGAAAGGCATATTCACTACCTTGATCTCGTCTTGGACAGAGCTGTTTAGGTTTTCCTCCAGGCTGGTTAGTTTTTTCTTTAGCTGTGCCTCTTCCAGCTCCACCCTGGTGACTGTATCTCTGTTCTCATGGACCTGAATCTCCAGCGCTTTCATCTGAGCCTGCAAACAGACCAGCTGTTGAGCACACTGATACAACTCCTCACTGACCCACGGATCCCGCTGCACTAACTGAGACTTTGGAATAGCTGTTTAATTATGAGAGTGAATAAATATAATGAAATGAAATAAGAAAACAAACAGAAATATACAGTGTATTAATGAAGTTAATTAAACTATTTTTATTTAATACAAAATTTACTCTATTTTCTCTGGATAGACAGACAGACAAATAGTGTTAAGTGTATATATAATGTAATAAATACATAATATATTACAATTTTAGATATATTTTCATATTGAATCTCCACATTGTTTATGTACAAACAACATAAAAATATTATTTTAAATATTTAATATTTTTACATATTTGTTCAGTGGCATCTTTGCTATAAATCAAGGACGGATACTGATGACACAATTCTTTTTCTCTTTTTAGGGATAAATATTTGTACAAAATGTGTTCAAAAATTAATTTAAAGGAATGTTAAAATCAATAAATATTTAAATCTGCCAAAGTAAGATCCATGTAAAAGGGATTGTTTTATTTTTCTCTTTTCTCATTTATTTATATTTTGAAAAAAAGGAAGAATGTGGGTAAAGTTGTCTCTAGACCACTTGACTTGTTAAATTCATATTTTTGTTAGAGGCCCTTAAAAATATAATTGAACTATAAAATTGATCTGAAATATAAAAGTCTATATAAATATAGAGAAATATACATTTTTGCCTGTATCTTGATGAAATGAACAGTGGCACAACTTATCCCCTCCCCTATGCTTATTAATTTTTAATGTGGGTACATTTTGATGCCACAGTGAACTAGCGTTTCTGTTCATTTAGAGGTAATTTAAAAATGAGCGATTGATCATCCTGGCCAGTAGTTCAGTCTGTTACGATGCATGTCATTTTACCTGAAGGAGCTGGAGTTTCTCTTTAATCTGTTGCTCGTTTTGAGCAGCCTCCTCCGCGTCGTGGCCCAGTCTCTTGACTTCACTCTCAGTTCGGCTGACGGCTTTCATGAGGCGCGCCAGCCTGGCCTCTGTGCTCTGGTACATGTGGTGCAGGGATTCGGTGAACTGCAGCACGCCGTACATCAGGATGTTCACGTCATCCGTGGAGGCCAGCTTTTCCCCGGCCTGGACGGACTTCAGCGGAGATGAGGAGACCCTGTTCGCACATAGAGCCGTAAACAGCACACATAGAGCTGCCTGCATCCTGTCCTCTCCTTAAAAAACAAGACTGCCGCAGGTGCAAGGTAAAAACCAGTTTTAATCTGCAAGCTTTGCAACATGCTGCCGCTTTTATAAGCAGGGACGGCACATGTTGGATATTGGGAAATCAGCAGAAACGGGAGCCTATCAGAGCTATGCTTACAGCTGTGTGAGAGAGGGACCTTGACTTATGTCGGTCAGAAAGATGTTTAGTGGTATTGAACCAGGGAGGTGCTTAGCAATGCACTCTTCTCATTTAACTGCAAAGGTACTCAGAGCACCTTCTGTCACAGTATCAAATGGACACTGCTATTTAAAGGCATATAAATAAGAGATTGTAAGCGGTTGCTGCATTATGCAACCATCATACTCGGCGTCACAGGGGGTCTGGGAGATAGAGTCCTGTTCACGCTCCTGCCACCTGCTCAGTGTTTGATTTGGGGTAAAGTCAAGTAATTTGCAGCACCTTTCATGTCTATTTATATCACTGTTCCTCAAACATGCAAATGAAAGTGCATGTGTCACTATGTTGATCTTGTTTAGAGGAGTTTTGATACGTTGATAAATCAGTGGAGTTAATCTCCAAATATATAATATTTGTTGAGAAAAGCTAGCATATGATTATAATTCAAGACTTGTGGCAGACTGAATCATTGATCTTCTCTCTCTGTTTTGGTCTTAGAAAGGCTTAAGCATTATATCAGTTGTTTAAAACCTGACGGTTTACACAAATAGTTGTAAACTTGACAGTTTACGTGAGGAGTTAAAACTGAAGCGTGTATATTCATTTTGTAGACGTTATGTTTACTTGTTTATGGTAATAGTTGTAAACTTGTCAGTTTACTCAAGTAGCTATAAGCATTGGGAGTCGAAGTTGTTTTATGTTAGTAGTTGTAAACTTGGAAATGACGTGTTTGTATTAGTTGTTTTATATTTGATTGTTTACATTCATAACTAACGTTCAAGTCTTACAAAGTTGTAAACTTGATTTACAACTTTTTAGTTAGTTTGCTTAAACTTGGTGATTAACACTTATACATTTATATTAGTTGTTTTAAACTTGACAGTTTACCTCAGGAATTAAAGCTTAAAGGTACTGTATGTAGGATTGACGCCGAGTGGTTGAACTAGGTATTGCAGTCCAAATTCAAAATACTGGAGAGGGGTTTTCAACCGGCCCCTCCTTCTCAGACTTGACGCACGAACGCACATGACAATGAATTAAATGAAATGCACTGTATTTTCTGCCAAGCAGGCAACCTGGATGCCGAAACACTACTGACTTCGTGATTGGGAGATAGGTGGAGGGTGGCGCTTCAGGCCAAAACAAAACATGACAACAAAAACATCAGTTGAGGACTGCAACTGCGCTTTTTAAGCAAGAATATCAAGGATGTACTACTAACGTCGGTGATATGAGTACTTTTAATTAACATGTTTTCTTAATGCCTGTTGAACATAACAGAGACATTTTAGGATTATTACAATTTACAACATTTCTTACCTACGGTACTTTTTAATCATATTAGTAGTAAACTTATCTTTTTACACAAGTGGTTAAAACCGGTTATATTGTTAGTTGTGAACTTGACTGTTTATATTTGTTTATTACACAGCTTTGTGGAATACTCGATTCTTATTGGTCAGTCGCCACATTCCAAGGTTTGTTATTCCCAGATAACAACCGGTAAAACTATAATAACACAGGCTCATCCGGGTACTATGAATCATCTTGACCGTTAGTAATTATATAGTCTCAGCCTCAGACGTCACGCCCACGGAACGTTGGCTAAACGTCTGATGCGTATGGTACACTTAATTGGAAACCTTTCAGGAATGTTGAAGTCATCAAGTGGTTGAATTTTATCGGATTTCCAGGGGAAGCGAGTGTCGCGTTTATTTTCGGTCCCCCAGGAAACAAAGTGCAGACGTGTGATTGCGGAAAAAAACTGTCATGTTTAAATGAGTGACAATAAGCATTTATTAAGATCAGCTAAACATTAGTATGCAAGTATGCGATTCAATTTTAACCCTATCTATTATGGAAGATTAAGTGTATATCAGCCTTGTTTGTGGGCAAACATGAAACAACAGACGCTGACATCGCAGCTGGCCGATTCAGTATCGTGTTCGGTTCTCCAGAATGGCTTGTGGGTGTTAAACAGTGGAGAGATCTGCTTTAAACAGATGTTTACCGCGACCGTCTCATCGGGATTTTCTATGCTGAATGACTTGTTGCACGTCGTTCTGTTGTTGTTGGGGACATTTCCACACCCTGAAACGTGACGCTGAACGAAACGAACTGTGATTGTCTGTTTGACATGTCGGTCAAAGGGACTTTTGGGCGGGCCTTGACCAAAGAAAGCAGCTATGAACTCCAGACCTTCAGCTGTCAGTCTGAAGGACTGGCTACGCGAGACTAGTAATTATATCACTCCGCTGTCTCTGACAGTTTGGCGCCATCCTGTGTCTTAAAAATAATTGACCACAAGTTAAAATGTAGGACTTCAACATTAATTTCAACATGTATGAAAAAAAAGCAGTGGATTGACTCGACTGAATCCCCGGTTAAAATAATGATTTATTGTTGTATTGTACTTTATTCTGCGATAACAACCTGCTGGCTGTACATTTATCCCTTACTTAACCATTTGCAACCAACAACCAGTATGCAAGTAACCATAAGCTTACATTTTACACTGCTGCTCGAAGGTTTGAAATCACTAAGAAATTCACGAATCTCTTACCCCAGGTACAGTTTGATTGATAAACAATAATCACAAACATTATTGTTGCAAATAAATAATCGTTGCTGTTTGAATGACTGTTGAATGTAAATAAGTTTGTATTACAAGGCCTGTCTGTCTACATCAGTCCTAATTACAGAGAAAAGAAAATATATATATTTCAGTAAATCCCAAGAAATCATTCTGGTGTGCCGATTTGTTACTCAAGAAACCTTTCTCATCATCTCAATATAGTTGAAAAGGGTTGTGCTGCTCAAGGAAGTGTGGCAGTCGCAGTGCTGTTTTTTTTTTTCTTCAGTTGTTAAATCGAGTACGCTCGCATTGCTGAAGTCAAAATTTGGTTTCAGAAATCGCCACACGGAAGCACCTTCCTTTAGAAACTAATTTCAGTGACTCTGTAGACTCAATCTATTGTCCTTAGAAATAAAGGCTGTGCTTGAGAGAGCACCGCTGTGTTGACAGAGGGAAGCAAACGGTGTATAACCAGGAAACCGAGATGAGCGGACTGAAAATAGAAGAAAAGAAGTTACATAAAAGTATGAGAATCATAGGCTTTGGAGACTTTTGATGGTAGTGCACATAATAGCTCTGAACTTGACAGTTTACGTCATCTACAGGCTGCTCCTAAACCCTCTCTGCTCTGTTAGAAAAGGGTTCGTTTATTTAATGTTTCCTTCTCTCTACCCTCAGGAACCTGCTGTACGTTTACCCTCAGAGTGTCAACTTCAATAGCCGGCAGGGTTCGGTGAGGAACATCGCAGTGAAGGTGCAGTTCATGGCAGGAGAGGATCCCAGCCAGGCCATGTCTGTGAGTCACCGATCACACCCGCACCCGGCTCTAGTCACACTGTCAAAGCTTATTCTTATGAAAGACAAAAAACATTTGGGATTATATAAGTACATCTGATACGATGAGCTCATCGCTTAGATAAACTTAATTTTGCACAATAAAGCTCTCCCGATCTCTGCCAAGAATATGACAGCGCCTCCCTAAAACACATCGATTCACGTCACAGTATTTCAGCTTCGGCTAAACACACAGGTTGCATTAGTCACTTGAGCCAAACTCGGTCTTCTCATCTATTAAGAAGCGCTCAGGGAAATTTTGGAGATTTCGGTGAACTCCCAGAACCTTTTACATTTCGGTAATCCAATCACGGATTTTAGAAACTCCCTAATAGTGTTAGCGCTGCATTCGCACACCAGTTGCTCACTTTGAAACGTCTGTAATTTATTTAGGGCTCAAGTGAGGCCATATGCAGTGCAGGTACATTAGAAGCTAAATTCATTTAGCCATAATTGGGAAATGCATCCAGGACGTTGTGATTAGTGAGGGCAACATCGTGGCTGAAATGTAACTCCCCGGTGACATCTAGTGGAGCCGTTAAGTTGTTATATTCACCAGTGCAATGTGATTTCCCCCTTCTGAACAGGTCATCTTTGGAAAGTCAAGCTGTGCAGAGTTTTACAAGGAGGCGTACACCCCAGTGATCTACCATAACAAGTACAAACCTTCGTCTCATTCACTATTCAATACAGAAACAACACTACTCGTTCATTTTATACATGTCTAGAATTATATTACATTACCATGCAGCAGTGGTTCTTCTTCACTCAGAAGGCCTCTGTGGTGCAATACAATATTCAAAGGCTCCACGTGTAGTATAATATTACCATCATATATATGTTTATACAATAGAGTAGTACATATAATATAAATAGATTACATTAATCCCCAGTTTCACAGACTAGCCTTAAGCTAGTCCCAGACTAAATTGGATGTTTGAGCTGGCTCAGATGAAGATATCTTGCTCTGGCATATCTTAAAACACGTCAGTGTCATTTTTCTGTGTTAAGATGCACACCTGCAATATTTTATGTAAGCATTTTTGTAAAGGTTACTTAAATATCTGAATTTAACTAATGCCTAGCCCTGGCTTAAGCTAAGCCCCGTTTGTGAAACCGAGCCTAAATGTGCTATTCTGTTGTATAAACAGAGAAAGCAAAAAAGACAGAGAATAAGTACAGTTATTTGAAATTATAGGTTTTTGAAAGTCTGTTATACTCACCAAGGCTGCAGTTAGTTAATAAAAACAGTAATTAAACATTAAAATGTTGGGAAAAAAGTATTACAGTTCTAACTGTTTTCTGCTTAAGACAGTTAGTTGATAATACAATGATTTCTGAAGTATAATGTGACACTGAAGGCTAAAGTAATGGTTGCTGAATAAAGAAACGTATTTGCCTTCACAGAAACGTATTTAAATAGTTATAATATTTCACCATAGTACCGTTTTTAAATGTATTTTTGTTCAAATAAGTTCAGCATTGGTGAGCATAAAAGACTTAAATTAGCAAAATGAAAAAGGAAATCAGAAATATTCAGATCTTTGTTGTATGCTTTTAAGCATTTTAATGAATTTATTTTTAGTAGAATAAAATACACTAATCTTTGTTATAGGGCTGTCAGTCTATACAACTGTTCAGTCTAATTAATTACATGATGTGGCGATTCATTTACCTATTTAATTGCACATCAAATTTGGCAAAGAAATTAACCACAAAGCTTATTTAAAGCCATTATTGTGCCACATGAGATAGACATCACAAAAGTAGCTTTTTTCTTTTTAATTTTCTTTTTTTTCAGTTTTAATTTTTGTGTGGATTATCCCTTTAATTAGTCTTTCATTCATTCTGGAATGAAGTAAATGGCTCTCTTTATGAATGGGCCATTGAATCATTGGTTCACCTGATTTGTTCAAAATGCAGATTCATTCAGAAATTGTGTTGTTTGAAGACTCACAACAGTTCTGCTGCAGCTTTAATAGGTAATATTTGCATTAGCAAAACTGAGCAAAAACAGACCATATTGTGTCTAAAATACAACACAATGTTAGGTTTATATTTATTAAACTGTTATATAAAATCAATACCACATTAGCACTATTTTAAACAAAAATTGCTTTACTATTTTTATAGCTAATTAATTAGATTAACACATTCAACTGACAACCCTATTAATAATATCAATGTCAACTATGTTGAAAAAATGAACAAAACAAAAATGAAAAGAATTTTATTCAATTAAAAAAACAATAAATATAATTGTACATTATCCAACAGCCCCCTTAAAAGTTGAAAGCCACTTCGGCCTTTTTCAATCTCGTCTCAATCTCTGCAGGTCCCCAGAGTTCTACGAGGAGGTAAAAATGAAGATTCCCGCCAACCTCACAGACAACCACCACCTGCTCTTCACCTTCTTTCACATCAGCTGCCAGCCCAAGCAGAATACCCCCTTGGAGACGCCGGTGGGCTACACGGTGAGAGAAGGACCCCCCTCTCTTCTCTTCTCCTCTTCCTCTCTCTCCTCTCCTGACAGTCACACTCCCGCAGCGCTGGAGAGGCGCTCCAGGCTACCTGATGAAACACTCACCTCCACGTGACCCTGTCCCCCCTCAGAGACACCTGGAGCGTCCTCATACGTAACCTCCCACGCACTCGCTTTCACCACTGGGATTCAGTAGCACCTCCCCTGATTCTGCTTATGACGCTTTTGAAGTTGTAGCGTCATGTTATTGTAGGCCATATATAGCACATTACTGTTTGTGAACCACGTGTAGGCTGTGCAGGTTAATCATAGTTCATGTTGTGTTTTTGCAGTGGATCCCTCTCATGCAGCACGGACGCCTGCGCACCGGCTCCTTCAGTCTGCCCGTCTCTGTGGAGAAACCTCCACCCAGCTACTCAGTCCTCACTCCTGACGTAAGAGACTAATCCTCAACTGGGTGTTTGTGATGCCTAGTGGTTGTGTTTAAAAATGTCCAAAGAAGGGCAGACAGGGAGCAGCTGTAATTGTATGTTTTTGTTGTTTAATTTACAAATCCACCATCTTTATATATGTATATATAATATATAAGAGCTTTCAATAAGTACTTTTTCACTCTGGGTACTTGATATTTTAACAATTTTGACAATTCCAGTTTTTGCTTAAAATTATTATTTTTTTAATGAAAATGAGTTCACTTCATGCTTCACAGAGAAGCATATCTCCACTCTGGCATATTTTCAGCTAAAGAAGTTCATCCCCTGGTCTCTGCTATATGAAGTACATCATAAAACATAAAAATGACAAGTCATATTGCAAGTTACAAAGTTACGATTTAGGGATGAATTGCAACACCAGCTTGGCTATAAAATCTTGAGAGGAGTGTGAACATGCTGAGAATATGTTGTGGCCTGTGTGTGTTTCAGGTTCAGTTACCAGGAATGAAATGGGTGGACAACCACAAAGGAGTCTTCAATGTAGAGGTGAAGGCAGCCTCCTCCGTTCACACACAGGTACTATAAAATAAAATAAATAAAAGCCATTGATTAAACCCATTTCTACGCACATTTTCATTTCTAAACACATTTTCCACGTGCATGTCTGTCTTAATATGCGTAGGATCCACACCTGGATAAGTTCTTCACACTTGTGTATGTTCTGGAGGAGTACTCCTTCCCTTTCCGGCTGAAGGATGTAATAATCACTGAAGCAAACGTGGAGGCGGAGCTGAAGGCCAGCATGGCGGCTCTGAAAGGGGCACTGCTGGACACTTGTGTGCGCTTCCTGCATCAACTGATGAGCAAGCTCATATTGCTAATCGTACACCCTCCTGTCATAGCAGGACAGATCGGTTAGCAGCACTGGATTTGGCCTTTAATATTACTGGTTACACACCAATCTTTTGCCGTTTCTTCGTGTAATCCTTTTCCTCTCCTTCCTCTAAATCCAGTAAATCTTGGCCGTGCTGCTTTTGAAGCCATGGCCCTGCTGGTAAACCAGATCCACAAGAACTTAGAGGGGAACCAAGACCATCATGGCCGCAATAACCTGCTGTCCTCTTATATCCACTACTGCTTCCACCTGCCCACGACAGAGCCTGTGTCTCCCCCTGCTGGTGAGTGAGAAGTACAGCTCAAAGTTAAAGGGATAGTTCACCCAAAACAGACAATTCTGTCATTAATTAGTCACCCTTCTATTGTTCCAAACCTGTAAGACCTTTGTTCACCTTCATAACACAAATCAAGACATATTGCTAGAACTGTTCTTTAACCTTTAAACTCTGTTGATTGATTTCTCTGGGGCTTAGTGTTTATATGTAGTGCTAAATGCTTTCCTCATATTTGTCGTTGGATCTCAAGAGCAGAATGCTTATTTAAGTTTATGCACTGATTGCGACCCTCTTCCTCCTCCAGTGGGAGCCGCATCGTATGATCTCCCGATCCAGTATGCCACGCTCTCTAGGGCCACGGCAAGACCCAGCAGCCTGCTCTTGTCCCGCTCCAAGAGCATTAGTAACTCTAACCCAGACCTGGCCTCAACACCAGCCACCCCTGATGAGGAGGTGCAGAGAATCATCGGCAGCAAGGTGGGCTGCTCTTCCTCTGGCTTCTGATTGGTTGTTACTGCAGCGTGTGTCCTGTTTTATTTCTGCCTTGACTTATGCAGCTAAGAGAAACTGAGTATTAGAAGAAGCAGTTTAAGTGATGAGTTGCTGTTGTTGTTGTTGTCTTTGAAACAGTCAGGTTCTGTTTTTTCTTTAGCGGCGTAAAACTGAGGGAAAACTAATGGAAAAAATAAAATCGAATTGTTTGTCACCCTGGAGCACAAAGCCAGTCATAAGTAGCACAGGTACCTTTGAAGCAATAACAAACAATACATTGTTTGAGTCAAAACGATACACTTTTCTGTTGCCAAAAATGATTAGGAAATCAAGTAAAGATGATGTATAAATCACAAAAAAGACAAAAAGTCAAACCTTATGACTTGTTTTGTGGTTCAGGGGTCACATTTTATAACTATTGGGATTGACTAATCAGTAGTATCTCTTTGCAAAACAAAGCTATTTCTATTCAAAAACGAAGTTGCACTGAGAAAATAACAGATTTGCAGGTTCATCAAATGGTTTGGTGAAGCTCAGAGATTGACCGAGATGTTTCCTGTGCTAGCTGTTGATTGCTCTGCTAATAATCGTGCTATGTTTTTGCTGTGGTACTGTTGTTCCTACCCTCTCCCCTTCTTCCCTGTGCCCTGATTGTGCCCCCACCCTCCTCTAAATTAATTCTTGTTCCTGCTCTTCGTCTCCTCCCCGTGTATGTGGCTGCTCTGCTTGCCCTGTGTTGCACTGTGGTGTGTGTTTGTGTCGTCGGTGGATAAGCAGGGGATAGACCGCTCACATTCCTGGGTAAACTCTGCTTACGCTCCAGGGGGCTCAAGGGCTGTGCTCCGGCGGAACCCCAACTCCAGCTGTGAGCTCAAGCAGGTGCCAATCAAACCTACACCCTAATGTCCCTGCCTTTGCCTCAAATCATAACCTCCAACTGCCTCAGACCATTTTACTCCACATAAACTCTTAACCATAACATTATTTACACCACCTCAAACTCTACGTCCTAATATAACCTTTTATTCTCAGAAGACATACAAGCTAGCGTGACCTGTTGCTATCTCTGTCTCAGTCTTGATACACTCTCAAACCTTTAACCCTAACATTATACGTTGTGTGAACACATTAACCTTTACATTACATGTAAGTCTATGTAAGACATGTAACCATAGCATCCTTTATCACCTTCTTAATCCAAGCATAGTTCCTAGGGCTGGGGGTAAGCGATTATTTTTAAAAACTATTATTCTGGCGATTATTTTATCGAATAGTCGACTATTCTAATGACTAATTAGATGATTTATCTAACTATTATTTTTCTGTTGCATGATAAAAAAACCATAAAATCACTAATTGCCCCTAAAGATTAAATTGATTACTTTATTATGTAAAAGTATCCAAATCCAAATATCTTCTGCTTAAAACAAAATACCAGCAGTTTTATACGAACTGGTTTTGTTAAACAAACTCTTTTACAGTACCAATAACTCGGGTTTAAAGGTTTTTTTCTCGTTCTGTGTTGGCCAATGTAACCCCAACCTGAGAACTTAATCTCTATGTGTCTGTGTATTCGCTGTATTGACCGATGTGCGTTCAGTGTATTCTGGATATGAGCTATAACTTATTCACTTATTATAAGCTCGTCTGCCCGCTGTCATCTGCCCCGGCCGTGAGGTCAGGCTACACAGCTTAAAGTGAAAGAACGATTTTATGCTTATGAGACAGATGCGTCCCCCGGTTTCCCCTAGGTCCGCTGTCAGGCTTTATCGTTCTGCACTCGCAGGTTGAACGGTGTTTCCATAGCGTCTTAGCAGACGCAGTATGAGTGAAAGTGTCGAAAGGGAACGTTGCAGTTATCACTGCGTGATTGAATAGGCTTCAGTTAAGGAGTGGGCGTGATTTGTCGACTACTGAATTTGACGTCTACGTTTTTTTTTTAATCGATTTGTCGCTGCAGGCCTAATAGTTACCATCTTCAACTTTTAACCCTAACAATACTTTTTATTGTCTCAAACATTTAACCAGAAATGTTCACTTTCTCAAACTGTTAACCCCTGCACCCCTACTCAAATGAACCCTAACATTGCATGTTCCTCTCAAACCCAGTCTCAAAACCTTAACCCAACATGACATATTAGTCTTCCAAACTCTACCGAGATTTATTTTTACTGTCCCCTACACCCTAATTCCCCTCATACTCCATAATCTTCGGCCCTCTCTTCTGCTGTTGTCCATTCAGCTTTTCTCATGCGTGTTTGTCTATGTCTGAGGAAGGATGTGTTCATGCCTCAACCAACTCATGTGCTGTACTTCTGTCAGTCAGGACAAACTTAGTAGAAGTCTAGTTACCAACAACATCACATGCCTCTTGCAGTGATGGAGCAACAAAACCTAGGATACATATGCAATGTTTCACCCAATGCAATTAAGTGCTGCAGTGTCACCTCAATATGATTTTAATTCATTTGGTTATTTATTTGGTGCAGAGCTATGTAATAAATCAGGTAACCACAAAATATACCCCTTAAGGATCGTTCAAGACCTCAATCACAGCATGGATTACATTTGATTATTTTAAATTTGTAAAAAGATCTGGTTGGTGCATGTAGCAGGCATTGTCTTATCCCTCCTCTCCCCTCTCATCTTTCTGTCTTCCATTCTTCATCATCATCATCATCATCCTCACCACCACCATTGCTCTGTGTTCACTCACTGGTCTGCAGGCCAGTGACCGTGCCTGTAATCGCATGTCTGCCTTCATCGAGACTTCCTCCATTCTCTGTCCTCCCTCCAGGCAGATCGCCAAGAAGGTATACTCATTTACTCACCCACGCACTCTCCTATTTATTCGTTCCTTCATTCGATCATTTATGTACGCACTAGGGATGCACGGTGACGGTTAGGTTTCAATACATCAGTATTACGGTACAGTACTGTATGTGAGATCTAACATAGCGGGAGGTCATTTGCCCTTTCTATTTCAAGTTATCAAGGTACAGAGATGATATTAAATGTAAAAAAGGTACAGATTAAGTCAAAACACAACATTTATTTTTCAAGGGCAAAAAAACGGACAATATAAAAAGTGAAGAATAAAGTGAAATATTAACATGAACATTATTCAAATAAATATTGACAGCAACAAGAAAATACTTTTCTAAATACACCATCAGAACAAACAACAATAATCACAAAATGCATCACTAAGGGGTGCACAATTGTCCATTTCAATAATTGTTGAGGTAGCATCACAATGTGCCGTATCAAACAGATAAGAGAACACTTTAAACTTACACTGAACGTTTACCATACCACTGGGTTAAATAAACCATCTAACCGTAACACTTTAAACTACTTCAAATAGTCTGTGTTTCATTATTATTAAATAATCTCAAATGTAAACATGGTAAAAGTGCACCATCAAGTCAGGATAACTGTGTGACGCACACACTTCAGGAATGCCTGTCTTTTAAAATGTCAACATAAACTTGGGGCTTGTCTCAAGTCTATTTCAGCATCACTCTTACTGATCTGAAATAATTTTGCTGCGGAAATGTTAACCTATGCAGCCTGAGCCAGAAACAGAATTGATTGGTTCGCCTCTCAAGGCTTCAGGTTTTTTGAGTCACGTGACAGCCCCATAAGCTTAACCTATGCAGCCTGAACGAATCACTCCCACGAGACGTCACATTAAAGATTTGTTCAAAATGAACAAATTGTTCAAGAACGACACATCACTAGTCTTGAGAAGTTCTGACCGTCGGCTGATTGTCTATGTGCTTAATACACAGAAAATGCCCATTTTAATTAAAACGAATGTTTAATGGCTCAAATAGGCTACAGAAATATCGCGGCTCACGTGGGTGTACCAGACCGAACAGGGCGAACCGAACGGTTCGATAAAGAACCGAAAACCATTGCATCCCTAGTACTCGCCCTCTAATCGAGCCACTTCATCTTACCCATGCGCATACATTGCTACTATTTCAAAGTAGCTTGTATTCATTGTGTGTGTGGCTGTGTTCTGTAAAATACTCTCTGTGTTCAGTTACTTCATGAAGAGTTGGCTCTCCAGTGGGTTGTGAGCACCAGTACCGTGAGAGAGGCGTCTCTGCAGCAGGCCTGGTTCTTCTTCCAGCTCATGGTCAGTAATAAGCCTACCAGCCTTTTACATTTACTGCACATCAATAATTCAAGTCAAGTCACATGTATTTCTAAAACACTTCATGCAATGCAGATTATTTCAGAGCAGCTTCATAATAATAAAATGGGTATTGAGTGTCACTGTTGCGAAGTTCATTGCAAAAAATGAACTCAATTCAACTATAAGTCAACTCTACAGAAGACAATAGTACTGTTATTCAGCTGAAGTCAATGTTGATTCAGTTCAGTAACAGTTTCTTTGTTTCGTGCCTTTTTCCAGTTTAGTTCAGCACTCGTTTGATAGAGTGCAGTCAAATTGATTATATTGAATATTACAGAGCCCTGCATTGTGAACACGTTTTAGTTCAATCAAATAAAAGCAAATGAATATTATATTGTGCACACGGTTTACTTACAGCAAGAGGAATGAGCTATTAAATTGTGCTTACAATTTAGTCAAATGAGAATTGCTTATGATGGGTGCAGAGTTGACTATTTGCTCTGAACAACATTAATAGTCTTTTAACCATCTTTTTAATTGAAGGGCTAATTCATCCAATTTGAAAAAAATTACATGTAATTTAATGACTGTCTTTTTAAAAAATAAATGTCGAATTTGTATTTTTGAGTGAGCTGTCCCTTTAATCCCACATATTGTTAGGCTGAATATTTATCTAATTTCTAGACATGCAGGTTAGGGATGCACAATTAATCGAAATTCTAATGTTATAATTACATAATCGTTCAAAAAGACTATTATCATTCAAAGTCCACTTACTGTATGTTATTCTGTATGTGCCTAATGTTTTTTGTTCGTTTGTTTCTACAGGTTATCTTAATGTTTTTCCATTGTTTTAATAGTTTTAGTTTTGCATATTTTTGCATATTTTTGTCTTAATCCTGCGTTGTATTGTAAAACCTTGTGTTTGGTGAACTTCGTAAGGAAGAATCAAAGCTTCAGAGGGTATCACTCATATTTGTGTGTGTGTGTGTGTGTGTGATAACAGGTGAAGAGCATGTCCCATCATCTGTTCCTGTCCTCACGCCTGGACATGCACCGACGCCAGCGCTTCCCAGACCGCTTTGTGGACGACATCGCTGCCTTAGTGTGTGCCATCAGCGCAGACATAGCCAGCAGATATCACAAGGTAAAAGAGCAGCAGATCTGATTTTACTGTTGGAGGAGCGAGGGTGTGTGTGAGACTTTATCATGGTTTCTGCTGTGTATTATGACCGGTTCCTCTCCTTGTGAATTAACAGGAAGCATGCCTATCTTTGTCTGAACCGATATCTGTGTGCGTTTCAGGATGTCGAGCTAGTGGAGAGGTTAAACAGCAGTTTGGCCTTTTTCCTCAATGACCTGCTGTCTCTCATGGACCGAGGCTTTGTTTTCAACCTCATCCGCTCGTATTATAAACAGGTACACGCACAAACACAGAAGCACGGATTTTAAAATGCTTTCAGTAGCGAAGTATATAATGCTCTTATCCATGGTTTTGCCATCATTTGATGAATTTCTTCTGCTTTGATCATTAGATATTGTACACGCAAAATCTAAAAAGCACACGTGCAGACGAGGCAAAGCTGTGAATTCATCCGAGAGACTTTAGTGACAGATGACAGTGCGGTGCGTTTGTGTCTTCAGATTAATAATAAGCTCCACACAGCGCAGAACCCCTGCACTCTGACAGCGCTGAGGATGGACTTCATGCGGATCGTCTGCAGTCACGAGCACTACGTCACCCTGAACCTGCCCTGCGCCACCCTCAGTCCCCCCGCATCCCCCTCACCCTCCACCTCCTCCACCACCTCTCAGGTACACACAAACAGTCTGTCCTAATGGCTCACTTGATGTTACTCTTTAATAAATGTTTGCACGGGGATCGGACGCCGAGTTCTGCCCTCGCAAGGGTTACAACTACTAGTCCGCTGGGCTCCTGGCTCCCCCCCACCAGCCAAACATGCTATTATGATTATTACCACATTTGCTTTATGAGGAA
>JAUYWG010000033.1:3250653-3300004 GCA_034779775.1 Enteromius afrohamiltoni
TTGATGTTACTCTTTAATAAATGTTTGCACGGGGATCGGACGCCGAGTTCTGCCCTCGCAAGGGTTACAACTACTAGGTCTCGGAGTCCGCTGGGCTCCTGGCTCCCCCCCACCAGCCAAACATGCTATTATGATTATTACCACATTTGCTTTATGAGGAAGTGTGAACACGTGAAATGCCGAATGCAAAAAAATCTTACTGACTCCAAACCTTTGAATAATAGTGTAGACTAAATATTAGTGAAGAATTTCGTAAAAATGTCTTTATTAATATATTGATACAATTTATTGATTACAAATGATTATTGTAGCAACAAATTTGATTTAAAAAAAAAATGTAAGTAAAAGATACAAAGAAGAGAGGCGCATTTCCTGTGGTAACTGATATTATGCCACAATGAGTGTTGATAGAGCTGCATTGTGTCTATTCCTGAAGGCTCATTTAATTCTTCATCTCAGACTGTAATTACGTGTGAGGGGTGTTAATTAGAATCAGGCAGATTTACTCTACTCCTCCAGCTTGACTAGTTCAGTTTTGTGGAATTCGACAATAATTCCACCTTTGTTTTTTGTTCCGCTCTTGAGAGCTGGATGTTCACGTGTTCTTGGATGGATAAGACAGAGTGCTCTTCTACAGATGTTTATATAAACCGACCACATTCTAATACTCCCCAGAAATCCAGTGTCAGCGCTGTAGAGCTTCCTGGTTTGTTTGTAATTGTGCGTTGGAGAGTTTCTCGCTGTGGAGTTTAAATCCTGTCGTGATGGATGTCATGTTTCTGTCTGCTGACTGTCTGCCATGCAGCCACGTTATATCAAGCTGGACGTGGAATCCTCTTAGGAATGAACTGCAATAAACTGTCTTCTCTCGTAGAGCTCAGCGTTCTCAAGTCACGTTCAGGATCAGGGTGTGGTGAGCATGTTCGAACTGTCTGTGCCGTTTCGCCAGCAGCATTTTCTTTCCGGTCTGCTGTTGGCTGAACTGTCACTCATCCTGGAGCCGGATGGAGAGGGGTGAGAAACGTTCTTATGTTCACACACACATTTTTTTACTTTTCAACTAATGTCAAATATTCACAATTAAACAAATGAGCTCGGAACAATTCCCAACGTTTTACAAATCAGTACAATAATGATGCAATATCATTGTCCACACTGCCAGTTACTATATCAAATTGAAAGAGTGTTACCTAGTGTGGTGAACACAGGCCATGATTTTTACTTTTAGCTTTAAACTATGATACCATCCAGTTGGAGGATATTAATCATGTTTGGTATTTTCAGACAATTTGACAACATAAATTCTAAATCTATGTACTATGTGAGTTAGGGTTGGGTCGATAGACAATACCATCGTCCATCGCCGATGACCGATCGCGATCCTCCGCCCCGCCGCAGCAGCAGCACCAAGCTCGCAAAAAATACACTTAATCTGTGGCCGCAAATCTATTCCATTAATAAGCGAGCGCACCACTGATGCTGGCGAGGGCGGTAAATCAGTTCCACAAGAGGAAAACAGATGCAAAGAAATGGCTCCGCGAGCTCATTTCACACCCCCCCAACCGCCACCTACGACGACGATGTCATCGTCCATTGCGATGTTTCACATTAGACATTGTACGATGCCAAATTAATGCCCCTAATGTGAGTCGTTCTGTGAGTGATGCTCAATTTTTCTCGGAAACCATTTACAGAGTCGACGTGTCTGGTGGTGCTAAATCTGTTGAAATAAAATCTGTTTAGTGTATTCCAGGAGCTATGCTAATGACAAGAACAGTCTTGACTCTTTGTTAAAAAATGTTAAGTATATAATCTTGGACATTCTTTCTCTCTCTACATATGTTCAAATGTACAACAGTAATTTAAAATGTTCAATATTTAATATAAATATAAATATAAAGCGGATTTAAAAAGTTCAATATTAATGGCATTGAATAACAACAATAACATATGACCATCAAGTATGTCTCAGTGAAGGAAATATATCTTCAGCTTTGTCTGTTCATTTTTAGAGTAAACAGTGTGTGATCAGTTACAAGCCATGGAAAAATCATTACGAATGAGTAATAAATTACTTGAAGTGCTAGCATATTTTACAGTGTTTGAAGCCATTTAGTTTAATATTTCATCCTTAAAGCTATAATTCACCCAAAAAAAGGAAATTAGCCGATGATTTACTCACCTTCCATCCTTTCTAGGTGTAAATAACTTTCTCTTTTCAGACAAATGCAGTTGGTGTTATATTAAAAATGTCATGGCCCTTTCAAGCTTTAGAATGGCAGTGGATGGGGGTCAAGAATTTGAAACAAAATAAAGTACATCGTTCATGCTCCACACACCTCCAGGGCTTTAATAAAACCTTTTTTTTTTTTTTTTAGTAAGAAACATTTTCCTATTCAAAACTATGAAATGTAATCTAGCTTCCGCTAACTGTCATTCACGAGGCCTTCATTAACCCCCCGGTGGTGTGTGAAATACTGGTGGATGTGGATTTATTGGTCTGTAAAGTCTCAACAGCCATTCACTGCCATTACAAAGCTTGGAATTTTTAGAATAGGATGTGTACCTCAGGAAGGTTGCATAGGAATGCAAAGGGGTTTTAATATGTAAGTCATACACACCCAGTAAAACAAGCAGGCATTTTGGGGCGAACTATCTCTTTAAATCAGCACAGGGAAAAAAAAACTTGGCACTGTTTTTGAGCTGCTTTTAGAAATAGGGCTTTAAAAATGCATAGATTCCAACACCTCAAATCCCATCTCGCACCTCTTTCTCAGTGTGTTCTTCCTACACAAGAAGGCCATTAGTGCACTGCATTCTCTGCTGTGCAGTCACGATGCGGACCCCCGCTACACAGACCCCCAGGTCCGCGCGCACATCGCCCAGCTCTACCTGCCACTCATCCCCATCGTCATGGAGACGCTGCCCCAGCTTCACGACTTTACCGGTTAGTGAGCCCCTGTGAGCCGAGCGCCCACAGTAGAGCGGACGGCTTATCTCTGCGGTTATTTATATAAACTCTGTGTTTATGAGCTGAATAGCCTTTTAAAGGTCAGCGCTCCGCAGAGTCATTTAAAAACTGAACCAAAGTCCCATTTCAGCTGAGATCTGTATCTCTCCACCTTTGTATGTCCCAGACACTTCCCCACAGCGTGTACGTCACGCCTCGGCGCTTGTCGACGATAGCGACCCAGACAACGGCACCATCAGCCAGTCTGTTGCCATGGCGATAGCTGGCTCACCACTCCCCCATTCCAAAGCCAACCCCTTCACTCTGCCGTCCATGGTGAGTACCTGCTCGCTGACCACTGTTAATAACTCTATGAATGAATATGAGTATGAATGAAGGCTGTGAAGTGTTAACCTTTTTGAACAGTAGTGAAGGTTTAGGTTTGTGTTTTTGAAAGTAGTCTCTCATGGCTGCATTTATTTGATTTAAAAATCGCGGTAATATTGTGAAATGTTATTCTAAAAATATACTGAAAAAATTTGTTCTCTTTTTTTTATTACTCCAGTCTTCAGTGTGACATGGTCCTTTAAAAATCATCCTAATACGCTGATCAATAAACAATTATCAGTTTAAAAATATGCTTCCTTATATTTCTCTGGAAACATTTTTTTTTTTTTTATGTGACCGTTTAAAAGCACAGCATTTATTTGAAAAATGTAAAAATTCTCTAACATAATATCACTTTTACCAATTTATTCTTATTGAATAAAAGTATTAATTTCTTTATTTTTATTATATGGTGTTCATACAGGTAATGCGGATTCAAGTCTGGCCTGCAACATATTCTAATCATGTCCCCCTGATTATTTCACAATATTGTCTTCATTCTTTTAAATCTAAAAAGTCCAAAAATTAAAAAAAAAGCATGTGCATTTTTCAGAAATAAACTATATTTATGCACATAGAGTTTTCTGCGGCTTAAATATTTTCCCATGCTGTTGCTCTAATGGAATAAATGAAAATAAAAAATACAAAAAACAGAAATATAATAACTTGTGTTGATGGATGGATTTCTATCATTTCCCCTAACATTCTTCTGAATGAGATCACAGTTGCAGTGTCTTAATATGACCACTAGAGGAGCCCTTCATATTCACTCCAGTACTGTTCTCCACCACTAGAGGGAAATTATCGTGTACTCTTCGCTCTCAGAGAAAGCCTATAACAGAGTTTCCTGTTCATTAGTGAATATTAATGGCTTGTGTGTGGCTGAGGAAATGAGAATCATGTGTGTCTAAGTATTTATTATACAAATGGGTGCGTGAGGACATCCTCTGTATATGTCTGTCCCAAACAGGCTGCCGGATGTGATGTCGAATCGATCTGCTCTGTTGTGTTTTGTCTGCGCGAGTGTAAGTGTTTGTGTTTGTTTCTTGGTCAGGCGGGCCGTCAGTGCAGTGCCCTCTCTGCTGAGTGCAGCAGGACGCTGCTGGTTTGTTTCCTCTGGGTGTTAAAGAATGCAGATGCAGGGCTGTTGGAGCGTTGGGTCTCAGACCTGTCAGTGCCACAAATCAACCGCTTGCTTGATCTTCTTCACCTCTGTCTGTCCTGTTTCGAATACAAGGTACATCCACATGCCCTTCATACTTAATTTGGTGTTTAGAAACGCGGTCCATTCAATCTTGGTGAGGTGAAGAGATTGATCCTGTATCTTAAGATACGCATATCCATCCGAACACTTTTTAAAATCTTGAAAAAGTCTTTTAAATACTTTTAGGACTAGATAATAGTATGTATACCAATAATGCCATATTTATTTGCAAACATGACATGATTTAAAAAATCAGCATTATTATGTGTGTGTTTACTCTGTATATTTATTATGTGTATATGAATAAACATATGCACATTTATATTTGCGCAAACGTTATGTTTAAATATTAAATGTATTTATGTATAATGTAAAATCTAAGAATATAAGTATAGAAATATACATGTAGATATTTTAAAATATATGCATAATAAATATACACGGTACACATATTATAATATTGTGTATTCAAGAACCTTTATTTTTGCATAATTGGATAATTATAAAATAATGACCGTTTATAATTATAAAAGAAATATAACTGATATATTTTGTTTATTACTGTTTGTGTTATTAAAACAGTATATATATATATATATATATAATATATTTATAAATATCTTTCATAATGTATTTATTTACAAAAGAGGCTGTTTTGAGGATATGCCAGTTTAAATCTAGATTTGGCTGAACATCCTGTTTAATTCCAAGGGCCAAAGAAAGGGTGGTAAATGATCAGGAACAATTATTTTTGGCACAAAACCTTTGTTAACATCGTATACATGGATCACGGGGAGAAAAAATAAGCTAAAAATATCACACGACCTCTTTCAAATTCAAAAATAACACTCATTTTGGAAGTCGTTTCTGCTGTTACGCCGTTCCCCACTTTCAGGAATTTTTACTTAATGTAGTGCGTTTTTGTGTTTTTTTGATCATTCTGTTCATTGTGTCTCTTCTCAGGGGAAGAAAGCCCTGGAGAGGATCAACAGCCTGACCTTTAAGAAGTCTCAGGACATGAAGGCCCGTCTGGAGGAGGCCATACTGGGCACCATCGGAGCAAGACAGGAGATGGTCCGTCGCTGCAGAGGTACACCAGACGCTCTGTTGGTGTCTGTGTTGTAAATGTCGAAGCATCGAATTTGTCATTCACGTCTGTTCCTGTGCGTTTCTCAGAGCGTAGTCCTTACGGAGGTCAGGAGAACGTCCGCTGGAGGAAGAACGTCACTCACTGGAGACAGAACGCAGACAGAGTGGACAAGTGGGTCTTTTTGTTGCTGTTCACTTTCACTGGGCATTCGAGTGAGGTTGCTGTGTTTGTCGATTTATTGAAGCACATAATCACTGGCTATTGGTACTGTGTGTGTGTGTGTGTCGTATGGGCACTATAAAAAGCTTACTGTAAACACTGTCTCTGTGCAGAACCAAGGCAGAGGTGGAGCAGGAGTCGGTAGTGGATGGAAACTTAGCGACAGAAGCTGCTCTCATAAGCCTGGACACACTGGAGATCATTGTCAAAGTAAAGCGGACTTTGTGACTCATCTGGATGCCTTTGCTACAAACGCCATGCTTTGGCGTGGGTCATTTTCACATAGTTCGTAAGTGTTTGTGTGTTTCTTGCTCAGACGGTGGTGATGTCTGAGCTGAAGGAGAGTGTTTTGGGTGGTGTGCTGAGAGTCCTCCTCCACAGTATGGCAGGAAACCAGAGCGCCGCCTTCCTGCAGCACTGCTTCAGCACACAGAGGGCTTTGGTCTACAAGGTTTGTGTCTGTTGTTAGCAGAGCTTGCTAATCCCTAACTAATTACTGAACCAATCCTGCACTACGGTCATTTGATAAAATACCAAGAATATTCATATCAGTGCAGGCATGAAATATGATTTGATGATTAAATGATTGCATTAAAAGAGTGTTTGTTTGGATCTTGCTGGAAAAATCATTCTTGCTTTAAAATCATTCAGTTCTATCACATGCACACAACCATTCATTTTTTAAAATGTTTTTTAGATAAGTCTTCCTGATCCTATTTATGTAATACGTAGTTCATCATGCTGTTTATTTTGAAAATCATTGTCATCACACTTAAAAGCTGTAACACCTTCCCTTGTAGTTCAGGTTAGCCTTGTGCGCATGTTATTTGACAGAGTTCACTAAAGAAATAAACTAGCTTTGCACGTGTGTTTCTGTAGTTCCCAGAGATGCTGTTTGAGGAGGACACCGAGCTCTGTGCCGATCTGTGTTTGCGGTTACTGCGTCACTGCAGCAGCAGCGTGAGCTCCGTACGCAGCCACGCCAGCGCCTCCCTCTACCTGCTCATGAGACAGAACTTCGAGATCGGCAACGTACTCGCTTTAAACTCCTCTCCTTCGTTCAGCTTATAGAGGAGAAACATGATCCGCTAATTCTCGTCTCGTCTCCTGTTCTGCAGAATTTCGCCCGTGTGAAGATGCAGGTCACCATGTCTCTGTCTTCACTCGTGGGAACGTCGACGAAGTTCAACGAAGAGCATTTGCGGCGCTCTTTAAAAACTATTCTGACATATGCCGAGGATGACCTGGAGCTCAGAGACTCCCCCTTCCCTGAACAGGTATCAGACACTTGAATCGGAGCTGGTAGCCGAAAGGTTGTTGGTTCAAATCCCACAGGAGATAAAACTCATATTTTTTTGATACAGGAACACTTTATTTCTGCTAATAATTATGCTGAAGTACAGTCATTTCAGAGCTATTATCAACAACTAAAACTGACATTACTGAGTCCCTTTTCTTCTGTCATGTCTGTAGGTGCAGGATCTTGTCTTCAATCTCCACATGATTCTCACTGACACTGTGAAGATGAAGGAGCACCAGCAGGACCCAGAGATGCTTATAGACCTCATGTACAGGTGAGTGCTGTATCATCATGAAAATGAAGGTTTTTCATGTGCCTCCTGTGATGTGTGAACACATGGCTCTTCTCTGTGTAGGATTGCTAAGGGCTATCAGAACTCTCCTGATCTGAGGCTCACGTGGCTGCAGAACATGGCCGGGAAGCACTCAGAGAGAGGGAACCACGCAGAGGCAGCACACTGTCTGGTGCATAGCGCCGCCCTGGTGGCGGAGTACCTCAACATGCTTGAAGATTGCCGCTACCTCCCTATTGGCTGTGTGTCATTCCAGGTAAAATAATGTGTGTGTTCTTGAATACGTGGTTGTGAACTAAACGGCTTAAAACATACAAAAAGAAGCTTTAAATAATTATGTTAGTTAAATGTTTTACCTGGAAAGGTTTAATTGTTGTTTACTATATATATATATATATATATATAATTATATATATATAATTTTTTTTTTTTGATTAATTGAAATAAAACTTATAATGTAACTAACTAAAAATGAAATAAAGCCATGAATAAAAAAAAACTGATGAAAATTACATAAAAAAATAAAAAATTTAAACTGAAATTAAAATGAAAATATAAAAGTAAAAACTACTTTAAAATACATAATAGTATATGAATAATAACAGTGTTATAATAAAACAACAATGGTAAAAAAAAAAACAATAACCGAAAATAATCAGAGGATTAGATTTTTCTGGATTTTAAAATTCAAATATTTTGTCATTGTATTTAATTATTATGAATATTTGATAATTTTACAATGTTATAAATTATTCCATAATTATCTGCAAACATTATATTACTTAAAATAATTCTACACATTTTAACTATTAATTCATTCATTTTAATTACATACATTTTTAATGTAATATTATAAAGTTTAACCAATTATTTCTTTTTAGACCATTTCTAAATACGTAAACGTTAATAAGCAAGTAATAATTTTTACATCTTGAATAGAATTGTTGAGACTGATTTGCGTTTCACAGAGTATTTCGTCCAATGTGCTGGAGGAGTCCGCGGTGTCTGATGATATTCTGTCCCCAGAGGAGGAGGGCATCTGTTCAGGGAAGTACTTCAGTGAGTCTGGGCTCGTGGGACTCCTGGAGCAAGCAGCTGCTTCTTTTAACATGGTGAGAACAGCTCACGTCACATCACTCCCCCCACAGTCACAGACACTGAGTGCATCGGGAGGAATCAAGTGGATTAGACTCGTATCCAAGCCAGCGCCACACATTTATATTGGATTATTAACTGTAGGTTGACTGTAGATTCTGTCTCTCCTCCAGGCTGCCATGTACGAGGCCATAAATGAAGTCTACAAAATCCTTTGTCCCATTCACGAGGCCAACAGAGACTTTAAGAAGCTGGCCTCTGTCCACGGCAAGCTGCAGGATGCCTTCAACAAAGTATACAATCAGGTTTGTTGACTCAGGAAGCGTGTGTTGAAGAGCTGAACGTGTCTGCAAGAAGTTCTGCACAATTTCAGGAGTCAGTTTGTTGAATGGCTATTACATTTTAACAATATTCATTGTCCATTAATGAACCATTTTAAAATAGATTATAAAGCCATTATAGCCTGCCACTTCTTCCAGTATATAACCACTTGAGTGTATACATATATACATATTTTGTTTGAGTTGCATTTTATAAAATTGGGCAGTTGAACAGAAATCATTGAGCTGCTTCGTTTAAAAATGTGGGATCATAGTTTCATATGAACGTTAGTTTTAATACCTGAAAACTAAAAATTTGCTAAAATTACTAAATTACTAAAATTTGCTGTCCTGCATTGAAATTGGCTGTTATTGTGCTTTATGCAAATACAAGTAATTTTTATTCAAGCAGGCTTATATAATTTAACATCTTGCCTCCATATGGCAAAAAAAGTGTTTATAAATGGCACTGATTTGAATGCAGAGGTTACAACTGTATTTCTGCTTTCACAGAAGCGCCACCTACTGTCAAAAAATGATTTTGCATGGATTTACTTTTGCATTCAGACCCATTATAATAATAAATAATAATTTATTAGACTGATATGTAAGGTTTATAATTTAATGGAACTCTTTGTTTTTGCCAAAACTTGTATTATTTGAACTGTACAGTTGTTTAAAAGGATTGTCCAAAAAAAAAAAAAAAATGATCCAGTGATTTTCTCAGCCGCAAGCAATCTTCTTTCTTCAAACGAATACACACACTGGGCTCCTCCTGAAAATAGTCGATGCGTTTGTATAAAAAATATATTCCTTATATTTAAAACTTAATTAAAAAAGTCTTGCACACGTTCACAAGAGAAAAGAGTAAATATGGATATGTATCAAATGCATGGCTTTGCCTCACAAGACTTATTAAACTGTGTGGAGCCCTTTTCATGATGGTGAATGGATGCACTTTTTTGGACTTCAAAATCTGGACTCCCATTCACTTCTATTATAAGTTTAGAAGAGCAAGACATTTTTCAACATAAAATAAATCTGATTGTATTTTTCTGGAAGAATAAAGCCGTATACACCTAGGATGGCTGCATGGCTTCATTGTTGGGTGAACTATACCTTTAAATCATAGTTTTAACGGTTTATAATTGAATTAATTAATAGTAATTTCATGACATCTCTAACAGCTATATAATGAGTATTTAGCGGTCTTGTGCTGAGATCTGGAGCACAGACATGAGTTGCTGAGCTGTGGTGTGAAGCTCTGTGTTATTGTAATGTGTGTGGTTTAGATGTTTGATTGATGTCTCTTCTCTGTCTTGTTGGTGTGGATGCGTCTCCTGCTGTGTCCGCACACAGAGCTCTGGATGGGAGGTAAGGCTGATCGATCACACTGTGCTTCTGTATTTATCAGTACCATCTGTTGCAGTTTATGCGAGAGGGAATTTTCTCCCACACAGAAACTAACTGTCTCTGGTCTTTATCTCTTTTTATTCTTCCATCGCTCTCCCCGTGTGCGGTCTGGATGTTTTCCTGGTGAGTGAACATGAACTTGGTTACCCAACATCAAATTCAAGCTGTTCCATCCCACTGTAAGGTTCACCATCTCTGACACACTTATGTAAGGCCATTTCACAAGAATGGCACAAGTCAGTGATGTCCTGGGGCACATGTGCTCACATTCGGATCCATAAACCCATCCTCCGTGCCATCAGTGTTGTGCCTTTAGGCCTGATGTGGCTGAAACAGATGTTATTTAGGCTTTTATGTGAGACACCATGCTCTTCTCTCGTCTTGCATGTATCTCAATTGTTCCTGTCCTATATGTTCAGGCCATAGAGGATGTTTGGCACCTACTTCCGCGTGGGCTTCTATGGAAGCCGCTTTGGAGATCTGGACGAGCAGGAGTTTGTGTACAAAGAGCCTTCAATCACCAAACTGGCTGAGATCTCTCATAGACTAGAGGTACATTTCTGATCATCATAATCATAGTAATATTTTATTTGAATAACAACAACTATTAGTATTAATAATAATAGATACATTATTTACAAATATCGCTATTAAATCTATGTTTGTTCAATTTTTAAATAATTAATTACATTGATTTAACATTTTCAAGTTGTCATATTTGTTTCTAAAAATCTCTAGATTATTTGTTTTATATATTAATTACTAATACTTTCTTAAAGCATGAAGAAAAAAAAATGTGTAGAAATTTATATTAATTTATGAGAAACTATTCGTATTTCAGGGGTACAAATCTTGGGTCAGGGTCTGAAAAAATGGATTATCTGTTGGTTTTGTGCATCTCAGGTGATGTTTTTAATATGATCAATTGATCAATCCTTAGGAGTTTTACTCTGAACGATTTGGTGATGAAGTGGTGGTGATCATCAAGGATTCCAACCACGTTGACAAGAACAAACTGGACCCCAATAAGGTAAGTTATGATACACTGCTAGTACAAGACTGACACTCATTTTCATTTAGTATCATATATATATATAAACAAACTATTGTAGTATTTATTTATATTTAAATTAACACTATATTTTAATACTATTTTAATATATACTATAAAATATAATTATATTATATTTTAAGACACTTATTTTAATATTTTTAGTTTTGCTTAGTTTCTGTAATTTTCTTTTTTTTATTATTTTTTTATATATTTTTACTTGGCTTTAATTGATTTTTGCATTTAAGTCATTTTAACACTTTACCTTAAACTTAAGCGCAATTAATTTGCTTACATAATGTGTATATTCTGTGTATTTTTTATTATGTGTGTTTATAAATACTCACAAATGCACGTGTGTATATATATTTACCCAAAATGTTATATTAGTATATTTAATAAATATATATAATATAAAATATGTTCTGTATGGGTGTGTATTTATAAATGCGTAACTAATAAATGTAAACAGTACATATATTACACAAGCAAAAACTTTTGTTCTTTTAGATTTGATTAATTGTATGACAGCACTAATTGTTTTGTTTATTAGTGTTTTTAATTTTTATTTTTAGCAAAACATTTCAAATTGGTCCACGTTGACCAGAGCTGTCTGTTTATGTTACCCAGGCGTACCTGCAGATCACGTACGTGGAGCCCTTCTTCGACACTTACGAGCTGAAGGAGCGCATTACGTACTTCGACAAGAACTATAACCTGCGCACGTTCATGTACTGTACTCCGTTCACGCTGGACGGCCGGGCCCACGGTGACCTGCACGAGCAGTACAAACGCAAGACGGTCCTCACCACGTCCCATGCCTTCCCCTACATCAAGACCCGCATCAACGTCATCCACAAAGAGGAGGTGTGGGCCGCTTCACTTCGGGAGGTTCGTATCTCGCCTCGAGGCAGATCTTCTAAACAGTTGTCCTCCTTCCTGCAGATCATTCTGATGCCGATGGAAGTGGCCATCGAGGATATGCAGAAGAAAACACAGGAGCTGGCCTTCGCCACCCATCAGGACCCCTCCGACTCAAAGATGCTCCAGATGGTGCTTCAGGGTTGTGTCGGCACCACTGTTAATCAGGTGATATTCTAGATCAGATGGCTGTCCTCCAGTACGTCGGTTTGTTTGTGTATGTGAACCTGTACATGTTGTCACAAAGGGTCCGCTGGAGGTGGCTCAGGTCTTCCTGTCTGAAATTCCAGAGGACCCAAAACTCTACCGGCATCACAATAAACTGCGCCTCTGCTTCAAGGACTTCACAAAAAGGTGGAGTGACTTTTATGCACACATTCTTGCATGTGCACTATATCGGTTTAAAAGCTTAGGTAGCGATTTAATTGGCTAAAGCAAAGGCCAGTTGATCAGTTTTTTTGTGTTTTTGCATCTGTAGCATGCATTTTAATGAAACAGGCGGAAATTTTAGACTCGCTTTATGTCCTTGTTACATGTGCTTACTATTAAAATAAGAATAAATTACACAAGTAACCCTAAGCCAGGCCCTAACCATATAGTAAGTCAATGTAGTTAATTAATATTACCCAGTATTTAAATGTGTAATGCCACTGTGACAAGGACACCTTAAAAGTGTCATTTTCAGTCATTTTCAAATAAATACATGTTCTTATGTAAGGCAGCAGTGTTTTCTAAGGTTTAGTTTTGGAGTTTTGCATAACTTTATTTAACTCGTCTACTTTTTCCTGCTTAAGATGCATATGAAGAACATCTTGAGAGTTGTGGAAGCATTTGACCACATTACTGAATCAAACAGTTCAGTTTATCAGATTTAATTGAATGGTTTTGAATTTAGAAAATGTCCCGTTGAATCAAGAATCAAGCTGATTTGCCGTCAGCCCAAGTTTATACCCCTAGTGTTATGTGGCCTTGGTTTGGATCTTTATGGTGCTAAACATGGCCGCAGTCCATTTCCAACATGCTCAAGCTGCCAATTATCTAAACCCCAGATCAGCGTGGTATCTTCCATTGGCTGAGAATGAAGTGAATTGGTGATTGAACTGAATCCTCCAGTTAGGGCAGCGTTTTCTGTTGGACTGACAGTTCTGGGTCTCTTGTAATGTACTAACTGCAGTGTTCTGGACTCAGGTGTGAGGATGCTCTGAGGAAGAACAAGTCTCTGATCGGTCCGGATCAGAAGGAGTACCATCGAGAGCTGGAGCGGAACTACACTAAACTGAGAGAAGCTCTGTTTCCTCTTATCAACCGCAAAATCCCTCAACTTTACAGACCACTGCCTCTGCCGACCACACCAACACAGAGGTAACATCACACAGAGTTCATCTGAAATCAATCAGACCACAACAGCAGAACAGGTCGTAGCAAACGCATTCAAAATCTGTGCATCATGACTCCTGCAAGTTGTTTTTTGGTGTATAACATGCATTATAAACTAAAATATTGTTGCGTGTATAATAAGTGTTGTTACTGTTATTTTGGACTCTATGATTTCCGCGATGCAGAAAATGCATACAGAATCGCAGAGTGCAGTAATAGAAATAAAACTTACTGATTTTCACACTTTTGATTTTTGAATAAATCAAAAGTAGGTTAGTACACAAAATATTAAAATTTTATTTTAAATGAATGTTATTTACCGGAAAAAATTTAAATACACAACACAGTGTTTCTGAAAAAAATAGAAATAAAATAATAATAAATATAAAATTTGTAAAAATAAAAATCAATTATTTAGAGATGCTTTTGAAAATTTGAAACATTAAACCAAAGAAATGGAATTGACAATAAACAAATTTGAGAAAATAAATATTTCATAGATGTTTCAGTTGTGTTTCATGATTTCAATTAATTAGACATTAAATTTTTATTTAATGCAATTATTAAAACATAACGGGGGAAACATCTAAAACAGAATTTGGAAAAAATGAATAAATTGGATTTAATAACGCCCTGCTACTGCTACTGTTGTTGTTATTAATATATTATAAATATATACAATAATATATTGTGTAATTTTTACAATTAAAAAGTATTTTTTAAAGTGTCTTTGCTTAAACAGTGTAATAAACAGTTGCATCTGCATTCAATAAATAAATACTACTGATAATGCGTGTAATAAATCAAATAATAAAATGAAAGCGTTTTTGCAAGTGTCTGGTCACCTAATATTACATGAATATTAAATAACAACTCAAATATATGTAGCTGTGTGTACATTTGATAAATGCATTAATATTGTTATTACAATTATACACAAGTAATAAAAATACGTACAAATAATACAAATTAAATAAATATATAGTATAATAAATAAATAAGATTAAAAAAGATTAAAATAATAATAAAATGGAAGCATTTTTAAGTGACTTGTTTTTCCTCATCCAAACCACATTTCCTGTAGTGAGTGATGACCCGAAGTCACCAGAAGGGATTTATCTGAATGGTGGATCTGTTCTTGCTCATCTTTCCAGGAATTCTCTCAGTCGATCCAGTTTTCGGCGCGTGGAGTGCTGAGGTGTGGCAGAGCCGGGCGCGGGTGGATGTAAAGGCAGACACGATCTCCCGCTCCATCACTCAACCCCCGCCCACACACTAAAACACACTGTGCACATTCCTGAGCCAGGCTCTCTCTCCCAGAGCTGCGGTCTGTTTACTCTGAGAGGTTATCTGCTGT
This sequence comes from Enteromius afrohamiltoni, assembly GCA_034779775.1. Lineage (NCBI taxonomy): Eukaryota > Metazoa > Chordata > Actinopteri > Cypriniformes > Cyprinidae > Enteromius > Enteromius afrohamiltoni. Next base: position 3,265,630 of record JAUYWG010000033.1, read on the forward strand.
AAACAGAGTCATTATGATCTTCATGGGCACAGAAGCGGGCAGAACCGCTCAAAGTAGTCATCAGTAGAGGGAAAAAAAAACGCTTCTTGCTCAGCATCGGAGATAATTTTAGGTTCCAATCAGCACACGGCATTCAGATGCTCCTCTGAATCCTCCTCTTGTTTGTTTGTGCTGTCTTTCCCCGTCTCGTGCGCTTGTGTGAGTGTGAGAAAGAGGGCATCCATATGAGCCACAGTCCTTCCAGGCACTTATTTGTATGTGTGTGAATGCCTTGCCACATAAAACCTTGTAGTGCTGTTTGATTTATCTGCTTGTACTCAGTGGATTAAAGCATTTGTAAAAGCTCTGTCTTTTTGAAGACTAACCACTGACAGACTGAGCCCAGAGACTGACTGGCGTTTATTCTTTCACGTCATTGGCGCAAACTGTTTTTAAAACTACTTCTGCCCTTGGCTCAAGCATCGATGCAGAAAAGCAAATAAAAAACAAAAGCTGGATTTGTTTAAAGAGTGTGTATAGTGGAGGTCCCTGGCTCGTTCTCTGGATGCGTGTCTCTTTAGGTAACGGAGGAAGCATAAGGCATTAATATAGTGATTAACTGTGGAAAAAGTCCTGCACTGCACTAACAAAAGAGCACACTGACGTTCTGCACTGACCGCTTTGAGTTTTACTGCCGCTGCTGCACCCAGTCCTACTTTCAATTCAATATTCGTGTTATTGTAAATGCACAGTAATCCAATGTATACTATCCACGTTATGCACTAGTATGTAAACTGGAAAAAAGGAGGATGATTTAGATGTTGCCATTTTGGTTGTTGACTGTAGATAATGTCCTGAATTAGCAATACTTTGGTCTACCTACTATAGTTGGACTGCTGTAATGTCTTGCACTGTTGATTTGTCTGACCTCTACTGCCTGTCTCGACACTATACTGTGCAAATTGTTGGTCTAAATACTGTATTTTTAATAACCAAAATGATTTTTTTTTTTAATTTATTCGTATGTTTGTCCTTTTTCTTTTCGAGTTCGATTTTTTTTATATTAAAAGAAACTTCTCCTGTTTTGTTTAACCGTGGCTTTATTTGAGTGTTTATGTATAGATGTAGAAACACACACACACAAATATAAAACGTGATTAAACGTGTATTTGATATTAATAGAACATATATAATTTACAAAGGATTCTCTGTATGGTAAATTTATTGTAAATAATATTTCAAGATTGTTTTTCATAATAATATGTACGGGTAATATCCGTACAATAATATGTGTGTATTAAGTATGTTTTTACTGTATGTTACAGTATGGACATTCACTAAATAGCAAATATATTTAAATAATTAGAGAAAAATATTCATATATTAAAAGCTGTATTGCTGTTGTATTTTAAAGTGTTTGCATATACTGATAGAGATATGCCTGTTAAATGTGTATATTAATATAATTTAAAATATTCAAATGCAGTACATATATTGTACATATTTTAAGATAAAGAATATAGTCATATTACAAGCTTTAAGCGTCTATCTATATTGATACTGACGCACACATACTATGCCACATGCAAATGTTTTAATAGGGAAAAAAAAATACTATATATTCCATACATTATGTATATTTACAATATATTGTAAATAATTTGTTTTAAAGTAAAGTTTAAAATATGTTTTAATATTAACATCTTGGCCAGAACTCCCTGTAAGAAGATATTTCTTTTAATATCCTTTGGGACCTTCCTGGGGAAAAAAATAAAGGATAAAATAAATATGCCGATATGTAAACATAGACCCGTTTTTGAACCCTCTTTTCTTTGCACATGCCGCTCTTATTAATCTCCTCACAGCTTGATGGTCTGCTCCTCGAAGCGACCTCCATATGGTCAACGTGTCACTGATATGTAACGAGACAAAGACAAGAACGCGCGCGTCCATCTGCGACCTAATAACACATTAATATCATCTTAATGTCTCCTTACAGCCCATATGGACAACGGGTGTCCTCATCTAGGCCATCGATCGGTGACGTAAGCTCATTAATGACGCCATGCCCCAAGCGCATCGCTCGCGCTATCAAATCACAAATTGCAATACAGAGATTCAATGGAAAGCGCATTAAAGCAGAATTGAATATGATTTCCGACATGTTACGCGAAGGTCTATTTAATGATTGTGAGCGAGCGTGCTGTTACTGGGCTAACTTCTCTGTTTTGCGAAGATTTGTCTGGTGAAAATAAGAAAAGCAAATATTTGAGGAGGCTTGTGGGATTAAGGAAGAGTGGCTCTTTAAGAGCAGAGGGAGGGGTTCGCATCACGCCTCGGCTGCGGTGTTTTTGTCTCTGTCAGTGAGACTGAAGCTGGCCTTATCGACTGAGGGCGCTGGAAGGGGGTAGGTGACAATACACGCATGCTTTCTGCTTAACCTCGTGTTTTTTATTGGGAAAAAAACATACAGTTTCGCTGTATACATGTGCACTGCCTTTTTTCCATTTGCTTTGATGGTTGTGACGTTTCAGTCTTTGTGCCGCTCGATTTTACTGTGAGTTTCAAAGTAACGGTACTACGATAGGGATTCACCCTTTAAACCGGACTTATTGCTGCTAGGCATGACTTATTTCTAGAGTCAGTATTGCATTCGTTTGAAAAACGATGCTCTCTTTTATTGGTGGATATATCATTATAGGAATATGGAAATTAAAAAAGCATCTATAATGGAAAGCGCGCACAAAGCCTTAGCAGCGGGGTCCTGAGAGTTCAGAGGCGCGCGCGTGGAATTATGTTTAATTCATAAGGAATATAATCACTTGGTTATTAAAAACAGGCCGATAAATAAATAAAGCATTAGTTTAAATGTGATCTGTGTTCATTTGCGGACGCGCGCCTTTTTGTAATAGTGCAATCAGGTCATAAAACAGCTTTTCTGTGTTTTCTCTGAATATTGCTGTAATGATGTATTTAAACGGGCTCGATGGGTAAATGAGTGCTGATGGCGGTTTGGGGTAAATTCTTCATTAAACGAAAGCCCCGTGACTGCTGTAACTCTGGGGAGAGGGTGGGACGGCTGGAGTTCTTCATGACTTCCAGATGTTCATCACTTCGCTGCAGCGGTTTTGAATTCACTGGCCTTGATTTGGTTGGCCAAGAACTGTTGGGTTTAACACGTGCGCTGATTTAAATGAGCATGTTAGTGATTGTTAAACACCTCTTGAACGTGTCAATAACAAGCACTCTTGGCTTACTGAAACGGATGCCTTATTTCTTGGGGTTTAGTTATTACTTTTTGTCTTGTGACATTGTTACTATATTGTTTTAGTCACGCCGCGCGACTTTGTGTTTTTGTTTTTGGGGATACTTTCATTCTTTCTCGCCTGTCGTGTGTTGAAGTAACAGCTATGAGGGTTGTAAAGCGATCCCAGCAGCCTCGTCGCGTCGCGGCGCGCGGGGCACAGGAATGCGCGTCGTTTGGCTCACGCGGTGAAGTCGCAGGAATGCGAGGTTATAAAACCCCATTTGCACGGTGGACCACACGCTGGGAGACTAAATGTTGTTTACAAGACTAATGAAATTAAGCGAATCTGTTCCGAGCGCTTTTAATTTCCTTTGATTGTTGGAGTTTCTCAGAGTGTCACTTAATGATTGACGTCCTCTCAAGGCCTGACCCCACACACGAAAGAAAAACACACACGGGATCGTTTCTCTTTGATGTTATTGACACTTTTCTAATGCAAAGTCTCCAGTATTTCACGCTTATATCTGCTCAAGAGTATCTTAAGTGATCTCAGCTGTGCTTTAGATACCAGTGCTAGCTCTCCAAATTCATTTTATTACCTTTTTATATGGCCATCTTCTCATTTGTGACTTTTTGTTGTTTACTGAGCTTTTTATTTTTCAGAAAATGCTTCTGTTGAAGCAAAACTCCATTATTTCTCCTGAGCATCATGTGTGATAGCGGGCGGCTTTGGTGTGACTCGCAGCAATTTTTTGGCTTGTCGTGTTCACTTTCACATTATTCTGCTTGATAGGTGTGTAAATCTGTCTGTCACTTTAAATGTGATGTTCAGTTCATCTTAGACAGTGCCAGCAATCATCAAGGGCGCAGACAATCACCATCATTCTGCAATAATTTCTAACTTTCGTTTTGGTTCAACTGCCTGTTAGTTCCCATTGAAACATCACAACACAACATCAAGGCACATCAGGTATAAAATCAGTATGAGGGCTTGTGTACGGGTAAGTACTAATTCCTTTAAGGCTGTTACAAAACATCTAGACTGATTAAAGCATAGATTAGAACATTTAATTACATTTTACCAACTCCGATGTTTATATCTGTTTACATCTGGCCCATTACGAAAGCTGTTAAAATTCTCACCAAAAAGTAGGTGCATAGTTTGTTCATATAAAATATGTGTAATGATTATAAAAGCGATGTCAAGGCTCAACAAGTTTTTAAAAAATCTAAATGAAATATATATATTTTAATCATTAATTTTTTATATCTCATTTTGTCTTGATAAACAATTTCTAACACTCAACCTTAAGCTCGCATTGAGACTGTTTTTTATTTTTCAGAAGTCTGTTTTATCATGACTTTGAACTCAATTTCCAACAGATGCCCACGAATCATAACGCGCAGTTGTGACGTAATACATGGCCTTTTGTAAATAGTTATGGTTACATTCAGCTTAAGACATCATCGATTTCACCATGTTGTAATACAGCTCATTACAAAAGTAATACACAAGTAGCTTTTTGGTCTTTCTTGTGTAATGCATGTGCCTTGTTTTTTGGGCCCAGCCGAAAGTAAAGATCCGTTCTAATCCAGAGAAGGCATTAATCTGAAGGGGAGAATGGAAATTTTAGAGCAGACTGGAGTCCCCAGAGTGAAGGTGTGTCTCAGTGTTTGTCTGCTGCATGTGTGGGACATGTGTTCTGGGGTGTGTGCTGTGCCTCGTCTATCCCAAAAATGCTCAGTCGAGCCTTGCGCAAAAGGTCCTGTGCAAACGTCAACACACAGCCGTAACTCTGTATGCCTTCAGCTCTGTCAGGATGTATGAGAGTTGCCCTCTGGAAAAGTTTCGGTTACCACACGAGAGGTCTGGACCCTGGAAATGGCAGAGGCTGTGAACGTTCCCGGCGAAATCTGCTTTGTTTACATTAGCAAGCAGAGTCTCCCAACCGCAGTGATGAATCGTCACCCCTTACGTACTCGTGACCCTATCGCTGCTGCATGACACGACACTTACAACATGTCTCTTTTGTTTGTGTCTTAGCATTTATATTCCCTCCCAGCTTGTCCGTGCCATTCATCACCCTTAATCCCAGTTCTCTGAGGAATTTGTCGTCGGTTCTTTTTTGGAGGGGTAAATTTGGATGTCTGCGGTGGTTCCTGTTGCCCGACTCCACCCCGCGGGGCCGTTTCCTGTTGGAGGTCAGCACAATGACCAATGGCAAGGCGGCGTTTGTTTGTTCTGCTCCTGCTCCGGTCGTAACGTGAGCAGAGAGAGGCCCCTCCCTGAGCCTTGAGCTTTGGCTTCAGGCCGCGGTGTTTCTCTGGATGCCGTCGTTTTCTCCGTATACCACTCCTTAATGTAAAAAACAGCCCTGTGTGTGCAGGGCATGTGGACAGTTTCCAGCATTGGTCATAATTCTCTGTAAGGTCCTGGCTGGAACTTCGTAACCGCCTATATTTACGAAGCTGGCAGGTCTGTTACGTAACCCCCTAACCCAGCGGAAATGTCCCCAGACGGTCCAGAAATTGAGAAGAACTGAGCGCTGAGTTATGTGTGTTATTCTTCTATCAATGGATATCAACAAGATCTGGTCACACAACAACAGCTTAGGACCACCAGCGGAGAGGTATTCCTCCCAGAGCAGCTTCGCCCTTACTCAGGGTCAGAAATTAACAGGGGCTCTCCGCACCAAAAATGCCTCCCAAGTTAAAGATAAGAGCCACTTTTCCATTTAGAGGCAATATTTGGCCCCTGGAGTTGGTTTATAGGTGTGCTTTTTTAATAATTCACTTATTAAATCTACCTACTTAATTTGAATCACTTAAGAACTAATTTTGTTTTATTCTCACAGACATTGACAGCCAATCAGAATCCACCTCAGTTAAAAGAGATTGAGCGTTTAAAGTGGCAGACAATGCATCTAAAGTTTGTGCTTGTAATAAACTGGACGTTATCGTCCGTTGGTGTGAAAGCTAATAAAGTTATCTTTATAGTTAATATTTTTGGGGCCTAAAGCCCAAAGTGTACTTGACTTCTTACTCTAGTGTATCTGTACGAAAACTAAGTCTACTTGGGGCTGTAAGAGTTGTCAAGCGAAGTTCAAAGACACGGCACCGTTCCAGCTTTGTCTTGAGTGGTTAGAGGAATGCACTAAATACGATCACAATCGGGACAATGAGACCTTTTAAATTGCGTTTTCCTTAAGTTTCATCTAGTCCTGCTGTGTTTTTTTTACAGCATATGGTCAGCAAAGATCACAAAACGTAAAGCCAATGGTATTTGAAATGACTCACGCTGGGTTTCTTAGTCTGAGAGTATTTTTGCCCTAGACGTTTCCATTTAAATATCACCCTTTTCTGTTTTCGCCTCTCCTGGTTTCCATCCTGGACCTACACCCTTTGTCTTTTTGGTTCTCCTTCCTGCTGAATTTGCTGCATTTTTTTTGGTCTATTCTGTTACCGTTTCTGTCTTTTCTGTTTTTCTCTCCCTCCCTGATTTTGAAGTCTCCCCTTCACCTTGACCGGGAGGAAGTGACCGAGTTCTTTTGGGTCTTTGGGGAACTGCAGCTCCCTTTCCTGTAACTCTTTCTGAACCTGAACTCTACGTACACATGTGCGCACTTGTTTTCAATGGGCCGTAGCCCTCATGTAGTTTAGAGCACAGTATCATACTCATCTATCTAAATGTCTTGAACTTTTGTTGAGTACGTGCTTGACAGTGTGAGCTTTTACGTGTGGTTGGAAGGAGACATTTATGTTAGTAGCCCTAGACATAAGTGTGTAGTCAAGTGTGGTGTCAATCTTTCGAGCTATTGTTTTATGTGCATGTGTTGGTATACTGTATACAATCTGAGACCACTTTATTGAGCATGTTTCTTTTTTTATTTGCAAATTATGCTATTATTGGATAGTAAGATTGTATGTGTGTGTATATATATATATATATATATATACATAAACACAAAGAATTTCCATCTTTTTTTTTTTCAGAAAGGTTGCATTAAATTGTTCCGACAAAAGATTTTAATATCAAATAAGTTCTGTTCTTCTTCAAACTTTCTATTCTTAAAAAATCCTGAAGAAATGTATCTTGGTTTCCACAAAAATATGTAGCATAGCTGTTTTCAACCACGATGAAAGGAAGCAAATCTGCATATTACAATGATTTCTAAAAAAGGTCATGTGACAAAACTAGAGTAGGAATGCTGAAAATTCAGCTTCATCACAGAAATAAATTACATTTTATACGATTCGACAAAAAAGAAAACAATTACTGTATTAATATTTAACAGAATTACTGTTTTAGTGTGTTTTTAATAAAATGAGGCAGCTTTGGTTAGCATATTTTAGTTACACATTTAAAAAAAAAAAATCTTAACAATAGTAACTTTTGAATGATGTGTATATTGTAGCATAACAATTTGACCAAAACGTTAACTTTTGGTCAAAAGCTTTACATAAAATGTCTATTTTAAATCAGTGTTTCTTGAATTAATTTTCCAATCTTAAAACGTTTATTTTCCCATTTAAATTTACATCATTCTTTATCCTAAATAAATTTCAGTCTCCATAACTCAACAAATTTACTCGTAAACCACTAATGCATCCAGTAAAAAGAAACTGCGCGTTAGAAAGACTTAATAGTTACAGTAAGATACTGTTTTTGTTTTCCAGAAAGAATAGGACTTTCTCAGCAGTGAACAAATGAGAAGCATTACGTGTGTTTTAAAGGCAATCTCTCTCTCTCTCTCTCTCTTCCCAGTGCTCCTCCCAGCTCTATATTAGAACCAGCTGTGGAGTTAGAGGCTGAATGAATGGCTCTTTGTGATTTGGCTGTCACTCCTGTACAAGGCTCTGTTTCTTTCTCCCTCTAGAAACTGGCATGACAAAAGTGTTGGAACAATGTAACCTAATGTTCCTGCTTTGACATTGTTACTCCATAAAACCATATCAATTCACCACCAAGATTGCAGAAATGCATGTATGAGATGTTGAGCTTTAGAAGACCGTGCCCTTGATTCTTCAAGTGGACGTGTAGATGACCAGAAATGAATGTCTGTACGGTATTAAGAAGAGGATTTTCCAGTCATTCAGATCTATGACCACAAAGTCGCCTGAACCCTGCTCTTGAGGGAATCTGAGGTGTAGGAGTGTTCGTGAAGGTTCACAATGTTCTGGAATGTTTCTGGATGCCGTCTGATGTCCGGCAGGGGTGTGTCCGGTTCTTTGGGTTTAGGCGGGTGACTCAGTAGAACTCCGGACCAAAAAAACACGGCTCACAGAGCAGAGCTTTCCCAGGCTCTGAGCGATTTGCCAAGTAATATGTTGTTGTGGTTGAGGGAGACGAGGGGTGTGTTGTGGTGGTAAGCAATGATGATAGAGAGCCAAGATGAATTAGTCTCTCACAGAAGAGTCAACAGTCGTGAGGAGTGGCTTCTTTAGTGCTCGAGATGACTCCAAACGTCTAAAATAAAGGGTGCGACCGAAAGAATCTGCCAATGTTAGTCGTAACTTAAACCATTCCGTAAATAATTCATCCTTTTTGTCCTCTTTTAGGATTTTGGCGGCACCCATAAGAGAGTCGAAGGAATCGAAAGAGGAGAGCGAGGAGGTCGGGGAAGAGAGACCATCATTGCAGCACAGTGAGTTTTTTACCTCTGACTGCTATCTTTAGACAAGATACAAATAACTTAAGCAGCTCCCTCGAGTTTAAGGAGTCAAATTATTCCTAGTTTGCAGATAAGCATCCCGAATTCCACGTCATAGCCAAGAAAAATGAAGCAGCTTGTTGCAAACCTTCAGTTTCACACAGTGATAAAGAGACCTTTGAACATCATCATCAAAACTAAACACCCCTTAATGTTTATCCGTTCTCGCTTGAGTGAAACTAATGACCAGACTGTTTTTTCTTGACATGTTTTCATAATATGAAACAAGCGTTGAGGAATTCAGCTCTCCTGACTCCACGAGCATGGCATAATCACTCATACTGGCCACCAAATGTATACCGATGTAAGACTTCCCTTAAGATAACTAATCTTAATAATGTTGCGGTGGGTGTGGGACACCCTGGAGGCAGGAGATGTCAACTTCCGCTGCTCTGGAATGCAAAGTGAGTGAGGTATGGAGAGAGGGGCACGGGTTTAGGGCAAGGCATTCCTTCCGGAGGAGGGTAGAGACTGGCTGTGCTGGGGAAAGGTCTTCTGCATGCCACTGAGAAATGACAGTGCACTGGCGGGGAGGGGGGCACACTGTAGTCTGTTCACTGTCATCTCAATGGGACACTGTTTATGAGCAGACAAAGAGCAAGGAAGGTCACCGCCACACATGCACGCATAGTAACCGATGCAGCCCTGTTCTTCGGCAGGAGAGGGTGGACGTGGTGGCTGGACAAGGGGATTGTTCGGGACCATGAGGCATAGCGCTGAAACGACTAGAGTCAGGAAACTAGGTTTCGACATTGACTGTAAAGTGAATAGCACTCTGGTATTGTTATATGATTGCTAAAATGTTGCTAAAAGTGGTTTGAAGTGTGTCGTTGTGCGCCGATTATGACATATCCACAATTTTAGCTTAAAAGAGTATGATGGCAGTGTTGTCGGTCATAACGCCTGTCGTAAAATAGCGCAACACAGGGCAAAGATGATTCTCAAATGGTGTCTGAAAGTTAGCTGTAGTTATTGCGTATAACACAATTATTTCAAAACGCTGGGTTTGGTGTGTGGTCTCCTAAAACATTATAAAGTCCTAAATAACTGTAAAGGTACGGTCACACCGCACTTTTTGCTCCATTGACTTTTATACGTATGCGAAAGAGAAAGACTGGAAATCCAAGCTTCTGTGACAAAGTTGCGTATGCCACTGCGTCCCAAAGTTCGTTTGGTGAAATCGCATCACTTGAAGCCCAGTCTGGCCATGGCGTGACTTTTCTCTGTCTCTGTTTCTCTGTTGTCTGGCAAAAATGGAGGAGGTGCTAATTTTAGCCGTGTCATGTCGGGCTATACTGTACAACACGACCGCCCATATTCGCAGCTGCATACAACAAATAGCTGCATGCCCAAATTGCAGTGTGACCCTACTTTAAAGAGCTGAGAGAAAATCTGATGTGTGTCAGATCCAAGTCTTTTTCGTCTGATGAAGTCAGTCATTGATGTAAATCACAGAACAAAGGAAAGAAATCCCTCTGCTCTAGTTGCTGGTAAGGTTTTGTACTTTGAGTAACGATTCATTTATTAATATATAATGTATAGTTGTAATATACATTAAAAATAATGGCTTTCAATTGCACTGTAACATTAAATGACTATAATTAATATCTATAGTTAATAAGGGGAAAATGTGTTTAATAGAGACTTCAATAGCAGTATTGCGTTAAAAATACTGTCTGTTGTTAATAATAGTCTACTTAGTAAAAAGATGCCATTAAACACATATTTAAAATATGCCATCTTTATATTGGTTCTACATTCATCTGGAGGTTTCAGTCGATTCACGGACAGCACTAAAGTTAACCTTTTACAGATGTTGGTGTTGATAATAGTAGTTAATTGTACTGCTGAATATGCATTTTAATTTTATTTCTCGTTTTGTAGGCCCCTTAGAAAGAGATCGGGATGGCCACCACCCCCTTGGCCCCCCTTTAAATATGAAAATTAAAAAATCCAGCCCTCAAATAAAACTAATTGAATAGCCCTGGTGTAAATGGTAAAGCTAAATTTTCTTCCTTTTTACATCTTGTATCACATCGGAAAGGTTTTTCAGTTTAAATGAAGGATATAATTGTACAGTGGAAAATAAAGTATCAGTTATAAGATTTAGGGAGGGCTTTATGAATGAATCTTTAATTTCATTGTACTCTGTGATAAAAGACCGTTTAACAGCTGTTTAAGCTCTTACTGTCACAATGAGCCAGTATCCATTTACTAATTTCAATAAAAATTATAATTTACTCTCAGTATGTTATTATTGCATAATGTTTTATAATGTGCTACAATACTGATACTAATACTAAAAATGGCCCACTTATCTGGAAACACTTCAGGAGTTTCGAAGTTGTCGTCGGATTGGTTGCATTATACAGTAGACATGTGTGTCGCATGCTTAAACGTTCCCCCTGGAAACAAAGATGCTGTGATGCTGAACATCTCACAAAAAATGATAGCCTTCGTGTTTACAGCTGTGACAATGAGCACTTATCATGATCAACTAAATGCTGGATTTTCAAAAGTATGTGAAAAATATAAAGAGACTATTTGCAGTCTACCATTATACTTTTCACTTTAGCGCGAAAAGACGCTGTCTAATCAAAGTTGGGTTTTCTGAATGGTTGCTTGGTGCTACTTAGTGGATGAAAGTCAAAAGAGCCCAGCCTTTTTGTCTCTATGAAATTTTAGTCATTAGATATGGGTGTCGTTTTGGCTGTTTTATCAGTTGACGGGAAAGTCATAAGTAGGTTATGGACGCTGGGAAAAATCAGTAAGCTAATGATTTGACTTGGCACTAACGTATGATACAAGATCAGTTGCACATTAAAGTTGAAGTGTTAGCGTCGATCTTAACTAAAATATGAACAATAATAACAAACATGTTAGAGCAGAGAAGTAAAAGAGAGAGACAAAGAGAGATGTGTATGAGTACAACAAGGGTGTTTGTGACATAGTCAGAGCAGTTATTGCTGAAGGCTGGATGTTTGTCATGCTGTGAGCCTTTACTGGAGTCTCTAATTATGGCACATCAGCCGTCCCCCTGTCAACACTCTTTACAGCACCAACGCTCAAATTTTCACACAAGTTTGTGTGTTAGCCCTCACAGTAACATGTCTCAAGCATACTCAACATTCATTTGTGGCTGAAAAAAAAAAACTAATTAAGATGATGTTGACTTTAGCAGCTTGGCATGTTAAAATAAAATATTTTTTTCCTGCATTATCATCTTCCTACATTTGAATATGTATAGTGGGCACAGTCAGAAACAACATACAGTGTTTATTTTTGCATTTTTGTGTATTATTAGCTTCTAGTATTAATTGTGTATTATGTGTAGTTATTGTTCCTTCGTTTTATTTTTTAATGTTTAAATTTGATAGTTTTTCATTTTGCATTGACCTCTGACCTCAATTGCACTACATTTAATGAAAGTAGGTGATGTGGAAATCTTTGTGACAAAAAGCGCAAACAGCAAAAAGACCTGCTTAACAAAAAGTTTAACAAAAATTTGTTTCTGTATTTATGTATTTAAGAAAAAAAATAGTACTTAGATCCTAAAACGATAAAGGTGAAACTTCAGTTCAAAATAGTGTATTTGTTTTTCTTAACATGACTTCTGAATGGTAGCGATATCAACGATAACCGGATATCAAAATGTGACCCAGCTGTGACGCAGCTGAGAGGCCTGTTAAATAAATGAGATTTCAAGTGTAAGGAAGTGAGCAAAAGCACACAAGGATGGGTAGTGGGCAAGAGAGCTCATTTTGTCGGCTTAAGATCTACAAAATACCAAATCAGTTCAGTCAGTGTTTCCGTATGCCCTACTTTCTCCTCAAAGAGGCAAGAACATAAACAGACTGAGAGGGTCATGAGATTAGACAGAAGGGAAAAGTTTTGTGTGAGGCAGCAAGCGAGAAGCAATTTGCCATTATGAACCAAAATGACTGGAGCAGTCAGCAGTTCTCTTTGAGATGTCTGTGAAGTTCGAGCCCAACTCTGTGGTCTAATATGCTGTTAATGTTGGGAACAGAGATAACTCGTGGCACTGCCCCCCCACCTTCCGACTGACTAATGACCTAGAAAGTTAATCTTTGGCAAAAAGGCACGTTAGCTGGGAAAGATGCAATGCTGAGGGGAAAAAGAGAGCAGTCTAAAAGCATGAGAGCCAGATGAAAAGAGAGAGAGAGAGAGAGAGAGAGAGACAGTTATGGTAAGGGCTATGCATGTAATGCTTTTGTTTCATTTCACCTAATTGATTTAAAGCTGGAATGCTTTGCTTCAGTCGAAATGCGCAACTGAGAGAGCAGAAGAAGGAAGAGTAGACAGAGGTCAGCTGCTATCTCCTGATCATCAGCTGACAGAGTGAGGAAAAATAAGGGAGAAAAGAGGAGATAAAAAGCATGGAAAAAGTGTGGGAGAGAAAGGCCATGCAATAGTGCCTGTGTCTGTGTTTTTTTACAGTACCTCGATTCTGAGAACCACAGAGAGCGTATTCAGATGATTCCTAATAAGGCTGTAACTAGACGCTTGTTCTCCTGTTGTCGCCTGCCAGAGAACTTCCCCTCTTTTTCCCCTCTCCTCCAAACAAGAGAACTAGAAACAAACAGAAACCGAACAGTCTAACTTTGTAGGGGATAAAGGAGGGGACGAGTTACAGGGAGTTTGACACTCCTAATTAGGACTCGAACACGAAACAAAAGATTTGTGTGGGATCTTAAAGGTTCAGTGTGCATTTTTTCGATATATTTCATTAGGAGCATTTTAACAACATTCACTAGCATCAAAAGTTAGCTTACAAGTTAAATGCTCAAGAGTTTTCTCTTAGTATCTATAATTAGGTGTATATCACTACTTTTATCACTGCTTACTTAACAGTGCCAGGGTGCTTAAAGACCCCCTCCTGAGGGCACTCTATACTTTGTTGGACTTCAAGGAATAGTTCACCCGAAATGTACTCGTCCTCATGACTGACTTTCTCCTACTGAATACAAATTAGCAGATATTTTGAGAATTTGAGATTGAATTTAAAATGCCATCTGCTGAAGTGTAAACCATGTTCAGAGATGGGACCCAAGAAGAATTTAACAGCTCTGAGGCATATTCCATTAAAAGTCCTTTAGGAGTATGTTTGAATCCTAATGCTTAATTTCTGATTTAAAGATTTTGAATGAGAGCCACTTGTTAGGTTTGGTTTCTGGCCATTATAGGTCCAATTGGAAAACTGGTATTGATTACTTACAGTGTCTGTCTTATCCAGGAGAGATTGGCTGGTGAATGACAATCATGGCTCAGGTGCTTCATATGGACTCCAGTTTTCCAGGTAAGGTCCCATTTTAAATTCGGAAACTACACATAGTCTAATGTTTTTTGTCCTTCCCCTGTTCACCCTTACATAAGAGGCTAACTAGTAAAGTGATGCCTTGATCTAGTCATAGCCTGAAGTTTATTCTTTTTCCTGTTGTCTGATTCCAAGATTAGACCGAGATTTCCTGCAGTTTAAAGTTGTTTCCTCTGTCTTTAGGGAAGATTAACCCCCCGGAGCCCCCCTCCTTGCATGGAAAGGACACAGAGGCTCCATACTCAGTAGAGACTCCCTATGGCTACCGTCTGGACCTTGACTTCCTCAAGTATGTCAATGATATTGAAAAGGGCAACACTATTAAGAAGGTGCCTGTGCAGCGACGCCCGCGTTATGGCTCACTTCCACGTGGCTACGGCTACACAGGCTCCTGGTGGACCTCCACTGAGTCACTCTGCTCCAATGCCAGCATGGACAGCCGTCACTCGTCATACTCCTACTGTGCACCGGGATTTCACATCTCACAGAGGCCCAATTTCAGTACGGCACGTGTGGAGAAGACCTTGCTGGACGCTCGCCGCAAGCTGGAGGAGGAGAAGGATGGCCGTCGTTTCTCGAACCTAGGCAGTATGCACAGCAGCGTGGCAGGCTCCAACACCTCGCTGTCGAGTGCCCACAGCTTTAATCGTGCCCAGGGAGGGAGCTCCTATACGCCAGTGAGCTCTGGCTTGTCCACACCTGTCTCACCGACGCCCGGACATCTGCAGCACGTACGGGAGCAGATGGCCGTCGCTCTGCGGAAGATCCGGGAGCTGGAGGAGCAGGTGAAGACCATCCCAGTGCTGCAAGTGAAGATCTCCGTGCTTCAGGAGGAGAAGAGGCAGCTTAGCGTACAGCTCAAGAGCCAGAAGTTCCTCGGCCACACGCTAGGGTTCAGTCGGAGCCGACCGCGAGGAGAGCTCTACATCGACATCCCCGAAGAGGAGACGGGAAACGGGACCGCCGCCGTCAACAGAGCCGCAGGAAGTCTGTCGCCTACCACTCCGGGTTCCCTTCAGGACTCAGGATGTGAAATTGAGGAGACTGTAATTGTCGGTGGAGCTCGCCCTGGTGCAAAGCGGGAGGTGCGAACCGTCGGTGTGGGATCTGAGGTGGCTTACCGTCAAATGGGAGTAGGGGTGCGAGAAGAGGACTTAGGGCTGCTGCCTGAAGCCGAAGCCCTCAAGACTAAGGTGGGGGTGTTAGAAGTTCAGCTGAGGAAAACCATGCAGGAGCTACAGAGCGCTCAGCAGCAAGTGGAAGCAGTTCAGAGAGAGAGAGCTCTTTCCCCTCAGGTGGGCCACGCAGTGAGGGCCACTAGCCTCGGCTGGCAGGAGCAGCAGAGTCAGACCAGTGCGGGCCTCCACACGGTTGTCAGTTTTACTCAGCAGCCTCATCAGCAGAGGACGGTGGGGATCCAAGTGTACACGCTGGAGCAGCCCACAGTGGTGGGTGTGGGGACGCTGCTACGAGCCCAGGGTTGCACTTCTCCCGCTCAGCATGTGTCTGCACCGGAAGGAGCCCACCGAAGACGTGCAGAGTCCCCAGCAGCAGAGGGTGTGTATATCTATATTTCACCTTCATGATGTTCCAGATATTCTGTGAAACTTGAAAGGAGGCATAATATTTTTGTTGCTTCTTTTTCTATACAATAACAGTGAAAGGGGAAAAACAATGTTACACAATACTTCACAATACTTGTGAAATTATAAGGAAAGCGTCAAAGATGCACCAAGTCAATCATGACCTGTACTCTGATGCCACATGTTAGCTTTATACGATTAACAGACTTAAATTTAAAGTGTCACTATTATGGGTTTTTGAAAATGAGCTTTCATGCACTGTGTTACACAGCTAACAAGTGAATGAAAACATCCTGCAAAGTTTTAAAACTGAAAGTGCACCGCGTATAAAGTTATTGTCTCTCAAAAGAAAGCGTAGAGTTGAAACGAGTCATTTTTCAAACTAACCCCAAGCCGTTTCATGTTGACGTCAAATGAAACATTAGCATATTGCCGGCCCACTTGTTGGTCTTTCTGAAAATGAGACCAATCACTGCAGATTAGCATTACACAAAGGAGGGTTTTAAAAAAAAATTCATAGTTGAACTAATAATTTAGGAGTCGTTAAGCAAACAAGGTCAAAGTTTTTTGACCTTGAATGCAGCCTGCTATTAGGAACTCCCAAAACCTTTCTTAACCCATAATTCTCCTAATCTTAGCCTACATTTGCATATTCATGTATACATATGCACAAGTATTTGATTTGATTTACGTTTGAGTAATTACTGAGGGGTTAACGTGTTTTTCCCTTCCCAATCCCGATCACTAGTAGTTCCTTAGTACAGCATTACTCTGTCAGCCTGAATAAACTACTACTGATCTGGACCATTATTTTTAAGTGAAACACCTTAACTACAAGAACAATTATTAATTTAAAAAAATGTCTCTGACTCCAGAAGCCCTAGCTTTAGTGACAGTAGCCTGAATATAAATGATGTTCTCTCGACACAAACATCCTTAAGAAGGCATCAACTGCATTTATATTGTGTGAAACACAGAACCACATATTCCAGATTACAGTGTCTAATAAAATGTAATATCTGATGCATAGTGTACAGTCATACAGTCACACATTTTTAAATGAATAATTGTTCTTGTAGTTAAGGTGTTTCACTTACAGGCTGTTTGGAATAAACAGAGAACATCCATCCTTTGGTAAAATTAGTAGTCAATTTTAACCTGTAGCGGAATTATTTGGGGGATATCGAATTCATAAATGAGTTTCCCCTAAGAACCCAGTTGTTAATTTTAAGACATTACTGTTGTGATCAGACATTAACTGGTAATTCTTTATTAATTGGTCATAGCTCACAAGTAGTTCACGATAAGGATATTTTTATTAAATAATTATCAAGTTTCTAAAAAGGAACTACCTTTGTCTTAAACTTGCTATTACTTACTGCTTAGTTAATCTTACTTCTCTATTAGTTAATAGTATTAAATTAAGTGTTAATGTAGAACTACCTATTACTTCCTGCATAGTTATTTGTTAACAACGGCCCGTTATTCTAAAGCATTACCAAATAATATTTTCTGTTCCTTACATTGGGTTCCTTACTTTTTGTGTGGATTTGGGTTACACTTTTCTTTCCATTGACTTCTGTTTATGTGGGAAACTGGAAACACAAGCTGATGCAAAATGTGTTGCGCTGCAAAGTTCAAATTTAGTGAACTCTTACCTATGATGTCGCATTATGTGAAGACTCAGTAGACCAGAAGATTAATAGGTCACAGTGTTGCCTCTCAGGTTTTTAAAGGTTTGCAGTAATGTGGAGAATAATGTATATTTTTACATTTTGGATTATTATATGTTGAATTTATGTTTTTAAAAAAAAGCACAACAGAGCGTGACATCATATCTTGTCTATTGCAGCGTCCAAAGAACTGCAGTGTGACTGCCCATAAGTCACATGGTCTACTTTTCACACTGTTGATAATAGCAGCATGGATATTCTCCATTGTTTCCACTTTCGTGTTCTGCAGAGAAAGAAAGTTGAATGTTTTGGATGAACTATCCCTTTAAACTACCCCCCTTTCTTTTTTGCCCTCAGAATCGCTGCGTGAGTTTCCCATTGCAATAAGCTCTAAGCAGGTGCGGGAGGTTTTGAGAAGCGAAGTGTCCAAATCAGTGCCAGTGACCAACCAGGCAACTGCTATGGAGACAAAGTGCAGCCAAGTGGCCGCCGTCTGCCAAAGGCTAAAAGAGGGAGAGATTAACCAGCAGCCAGCAGAAGAAGCCATCCAAATTGATCCAGCCAAACCAGGTATGCTGTGCTGTTTTTAGTAGCAACTAAAATAGTTATCTTCCAACTATTGATATTTACACTGCCCATGTGTATGTTTTCTTTATCCAGCCTCCCCTCAGTCCAACCTGAGGTCAATCATGAAGAGAAAAGCAGATGGTGAACCTGGCTCTCCATACACCAAAAAGAACCTACAGTTCATAGGAGTCAATGGAGGGTAAATAGACAATTATGTGACTTAAATAAATGTTGTAGGAAACCGTATTATTATTGAGTATTTGCTAATGTTTCTTTTAGCATAATGTATGTTGCTAAGACTATTTGTTTTTAAGAAATAAGCATAAAACAAGCATAAAACTATTATTTTGCTGCCTTGCAACAATCGTGTTTCCTTCAGGAACTGCACATCTTGTTTAGATGATCCACTTGGGATCAGTTTCATTAGATCAGAGGGTTTTATGTGGTAAATAACAGTGCTAACGTGCCCTGCAGGTACGAGTCGACATCCTCTGACGACAGCAGCTCGGAAAGTTCAGAAGACGAGAGCGATGCAAGCGAATACCACGAGGCTACGGAGAAACTACCGGAATCCATGGCGCAGCATTCTCAGGTGACCTCCTGTAGCCCGCAGCCCATCTGTGAGACAGCAGCTGCTCATACACCTCAGCACAGCACTGCCCAGCCACCAGCCAATCACACTGCAGCACAGCAAAGCACCAGCCAATCGCAAGCCACGGACGCAGCTACCCAGCAACAGGTCGCCCAATCACCAGCAACAGAGGCAGGCATACAGCTCTCTGTAAACCAGTCGTCAGTGACCACCGCCACAGCTCGTCTGGAGGGCATCGTTCAACCCGCAGATGTTTTCCAAGGGCGTACCTCTCAAAGCACTGCCGCTTCTCTCGAACAAGACTCTGTCCAGGTGTCCTCCACCAGCGCTACGCTGCGGCAGTCCAAAGCTACCGAGTCCAACGTCCAGCCAAATCTCACTCAGCCAGACGTGTCGGGCCTTGCTGCTCAGCAGATAGTCACTCAATCACAATCCACTGGTGCCAAACCTCAGCAAGATGTTAGCCAATCAAAAACCGCTGACCTCACCGCCCAACAAGAAGTGACACAGTCACAATATACTGATGCCTCAGCAAAACAGGACATAGCCATATCCTCCTCCACTAATCCAGCTGAAAATACAAGCACCACCGCTATTAACAAACAAGCGAACAGGTAGGGAGACTCAAATCAGTGACACCCAGCTCAGAGATTCCCGTTTGATTATTTTGTCTGTAAATGCTGAGATGATGAGCATGTTCACTTTCTTTCCAGACTGGAACTGAGTGGCAGTCTCATGGCGGCCCTCCACACCTTGCAGAAGGCGCTCAGCGAACCAAATGCATTTAGCCATCAAAACGCAGTATGTTCATCAGTTGTGTTCTCACGCTTTCGAAGTGATAGATAGCATAGTCCCTAACTTCAAAGTGAAGTATGTAATTATTTAGCTTAGAGAATTAGCAGGTATTTGCATGGGGCCCTGTAAGTACTGTAATGTGAAACAAAACATGCATCCAGTCATATACATGGAATTTACAGTATAACATGAAATGTTACAGAATTTGACAAATTATGGGTGAATGAATCAAAAGTAGGGCTGTATACATGGTCATTTCTCAATATGTGTTAGTGCTAAGCTAGGCCATCATGATGACCTTTTAAAATAGAAGTGTTGTTTAACTTGAAATTGTGACAGAAGTATATTACTGTTGTACAGAAGAATGCACTTTTTATATAATAATAATATGATAATTAAATGAATAAATTGTTTTTGTTTGCCAAAAAAAGTAATTGTTAAATTATGATTTAATTATGTTTTAATATATTAATTAAATATTAATATGGTTACTCCCATTTTTTAATTTGAATATAATATTGGCATTTATATTAAATCATAAACCCAGACCAATTAAGGACAACACAGAATTTCTAAATTTCACAGGACCATGTTATTGTTTAAAAAAGTTAAATTTAATTAATTATTTTTTGATAAAAAATGTTTTAGACCAATAATTCGGTAACCAGAAAAAAATAAATAAAAGAAACATGGCCTCAGCCATCTCTATTGTTCCACTGACTCGTTTTAAATAGAAAAAAATCAGAATCACTATCGTTATTGCTTATTGTTTACATTTTCCATCCAAAACTTAGCCATATATGTAGCTCGTCCAGTACTATTTGCGCCTCAAGCATGCATACTACCTTAATACTTGTTGTTTCTGATCAGAATCACAATTTTCATTTGGAAAACTCAATTCTACTTGAATCGGAAAGAAATATATATTTATATATGTACACCATTCATATTTGAAATAGAGCAAACCCAGAAAATCCTTTGGATCAAGTAACACTCCTTTCAAGCATCTATTCAGTATTATTACTGATCTGCTAGTAAATGAGCATGATGTATTTATTGCAATACATTTCTGTGTCTTCTTGTGTTGCCAGAGGACAGCCTACACCACGGTGCTGCAGGAGTGGCTCAGAGTGTCCTGTCATAAGGCTGCTGACACTGCAGTAGTCAAGGCGTACATGGACACCTTTGCCTCCATGTCTCCCCAGCTACTGGAGTTTGTCATCAACATGGCTGACGGCAATGGAAACACAGCTCTGCACTACACTGTCTCTCACTCCAACTTCCCTGTAGTCAAACTACTGCTGGATACTGGTGAGCGACGCTCTTCACATCCGAGCAGTGCTCGCTGCTGACACGCTATTTTCATAGGTGCTATCAAACGGCCTGTTAGACACATGCACACGCTTTGACACGTTACACTGTCTCCCATCTCTACACTGTTTCTTCTGGTAAAATCAGTACTTTCAGTGCTTCAATAATATGTGACCCTGGACCACAAAACCAGTCATGAGGGTCACGTTTCTGAAATTCTTTATAGAATTTCAGAATAAATAGAATCTTCTGTAACTTTGAAAATGTTTTCTCTGTCACTTTTGTTAAACATAATGCATCTTTTAAAGTATTTGTTCCTTTAAAAAAAAAACTTACTGAGCCCAGCCCAAGCCTTTGAACAGTAGTGTATTTGTGGCCGAAAATATGCCAGTACTTTTTATTTAGCATGTGACAGAGCTATATCTGTACAGAAGCTCTTATTTATCAGCTGCCCTTGTGGTGTAGGTCTCTGTAATGCTGACAAGCAGAACAAGGCTGGTTACACAGCTATCATGTTGACAGCCCTGGCTGCCTTCAACTCTGACGGTGACCTTCAAACCGTCCTTCAGCTGCTCCGCACCGGAGACGTCAACGCCAAAGCCAGCCAGGTGCGCCCCCCTCTGGTCTCTCAGAGTACTTCAGCATGGGCCAGTCAGTGTGTTATACTGATGAGTGTGTGTGTTGCAGGCAGGGCAGACAGCGCTGATGCTGGCGGTCAGTCATGGCAGAGGGGACATGGTGAGAGCTCTGCTGTCCTGCGGAGCTCAGGTGAACCTGCGTGATGATGACGGCTCCACGGCGCTCATGTGTGCCTGTGAACACGGACACGTGGACATCGTGCGTCAGCTGCTGTCTGTGCCGGGCTGTGACGCCACGCTCACAGATAATGTGATTATCTCTTTCTTTATCAAGCATGATTCCCCCTTCATCTGTTAAATTGAAAGTTGTCATCATTTTCTCACCCTCACACCATTCCAAACCTGTTTGCTTTTTTGCTAACGCTTTATTTTTTTGGTGTCCTTGTTATGCTTGGTACATGTACTTGCTATTTTAATAACAGTAAGTTTATGCATAATCACATGCATGTAACTCTAACCATATAGTCAGTACTTCAAATGTAATTACACTGTAACAAGGATGCCTTCAAATAATGTGTATCCCAGTTTTTCTACTTTTTCAGTGGATCAGATATTTTGAATAGTGTTGCTCACTAAACATTTTTGGGTCCCATTGACTTTCTTTGTATGGACAAAAGACTCACATTTCTTCAAAATGCCTATTTTTTCTCGCCAAGTCTTTTTATTTATTTCTTTATTATTATTCCTTGGGGGGGAATATTAAATTATAATAATACACACACACATATATATATGTATATATATAAAAATAATCTTAAAAAAATATCAATTAAAAATTTGAGGTATATATATAAACCATAACAATTCTTTTATTTAAGTTGTAAAAAAAAAAATTAATTAAAGTTGGTTTTAAAGTTTTTAAAACCAAAAGGACACAAATTGTGCTCTGTATATATATAATTTTTTAAACCAAACGAAACCAACATGAATACAAAGAATAGAATACATTATTCTGGACACTCACATTTGTCATTAGCTGTTCTGAACATCTTTATTACGGTTTGTTTGATATTTTCTGTTTCTGTTTGACAGGATGGCAGCACAGCTCTCTCCATCGCACTGGAGGCCAGTCAGAATGACATCGCCGTGCTTCTGTACGCGCACCTCAACTTCGCCAAGCCGCCATCCCCCGTGAGTGCACATTTCTGTTATCACTTAATCGCCAAAGTTAACAAACCTCACAGTAACCCTCCTTTTCCACAGGTGTCACCAAAGTCTCCAATCCTGGGATCTTCTCCTTCCTCCTCTGAACTGAAGTAAATGGATGTCATGAACCAGACGTCACTTCTTCCAGCAAATGATCCTTGTCCATTCCACTGTCTGTGTGTGTGTGTGTGTGTGTGTGTGTGTGAGTGAGTGTACATGTGTACCGTATGTGTACCCGCAATTTAGCATGTACAACTTTTAGAGATATACAAATTGTGCACTCTTAAAAGAATTAGCACTTGACACCATTGGTCCTTATATGTTGTTTTTCTCTTCCTTTTGTAGCGTTTCCAATGTAGCAAAGAATAAAAGGGGTTTTGCGATTCAAATAAGCATAACAACAAGTGGATAACAGCAATATCACTCATCTAGCGGTCCATTTCCTAAACCAGTGTTACCTTATACAGTCAGTTTTTCTAAGCGTGTTTACTTTTTAACAATCCAGCAATATTTAGTATTCAAATCATCCAGCTATAGTCATACAGCAACTGATTACATTTATAAGAGCATTGTGTAACAACTAAAAAAAAAACATGTATTAAAACCAAGTGTCCTTTCACGGTTTTTACTGTTCTAATAAGAAAAACACATCGTCAGTTTCCACACCAGCTGTTTTCAGAACAACGTTTGATAGCCTTGACAAAAATATATTTGATTATACAGTGCAGTTGTCTCACCCTTCCACAGGAAATGTAGTGCTCCGGTTACTTCTCTAGGAGATTTGTAATGCTATCTTTTACAGGTAATACACTTATGATAATGTTTTAGCATTTTTACTGAATGAAATCATATGGTAAGATGTCGTCCTGCTTCAGATAGTGTTTGTATTCAATTCGTGGGCTTGTGTAAAATCATCTGGCTGTACAGTTTCTCCTCTGGTTACGGTCTCTTGAGATTGTGCTTTGTTTATTTTGATTCGTGGAGGACTGCATGGATCGGTTATTTCGTTCATGTAAGAACTTGTATTGAAGGTTTGTTGAACAAGGGCTCTCCAAAGACATAGATGAGCATGAAATGAGTAATCCAGAGCTAATACATCATTTTTTAAATATTTGCAATCAGTGAAGGAAATATGAAGGTACTTGTTGGATGAAAACTGATGTGGTCTAGCGCATCGGGTGATACACATATATTGGTACTGGCATGTGTTCACTGAGCACTAGTTGATCTTGTGTTTTTGCTCAGTCGCTGGTGGTTTTAGGGTGCAGAATGTGGAGGAAAGGCTCAGTATTGTCTATGACGAATGTAAAATGTTTTCCAAAATGAAAATAATATATCTCCAAAGTTTTAGTGCAAAGACTATAGTTTTTTTTTTCCTTAGCTTTTTTTTTTGTTCTTAACCACACAAGATTTTATCGTTTTAAATGGAGGAACTCTGTTTAAATTGGAAAGTTGATTGATTGAAATGTTTCGGTTTACCCACTTTGTACACATGCTTTGTTATAAGTAGTTTAGTACCTAATTAGTTTTATACTCTTTTGTATTTGTTTTATTTAACACTCTTTGAATATCTTCGGATTTGTAATATCTGTTCACAGCTTTGTATATCTTTTTGGCTCATTTGCCGGCCATGAACCTTTTTTGTAAAGTGCTCACATTTCAATTTGTTTGTTTGTTTGTTTCCCTCGTTTTTGGAAAAAATAAATATAGATAGAAGGACGTGGAGTCTTTATTGAATGTGTACGCCTACAGGGCAGTTCAGCCATTTAAGAAACATGCCTGATGTAAATGCTTACTGTGTTTGTACGCCAGAGGGCGCATTAATACAACGATGAAGGAAACGGTTGCCTGACTGTAGATGTTGCACAGACAGAGGCTTCATACTTTAGCATGTTCTGTGTATATAAATATAATCCTTATTTATTGCAAACAACACCTTTTATTGACACGGTACCAGTTTTTCTTTTGTTCTGACATCTGCGCTTTATGTTTAACACAGTTTGATTTGATTAAATCTCTTTATATCTCTTGCATCTGTGTTGTTTTACGTATTTCTATGTAATGTTTAGTTATAGTTCGCTTTATAAAGCTGCAAAGAACAGTTATGGATATTGCATTAAATATAAGGCTAGCTAGTGTAATAATTTTTCTTCTTGCTATGTTTATTTTTATAACATCCCAGTAGAAAACAACACGACATCTGCAATTTTCTCTAGGTGCATGCCATAGGCTATCATTGCACAACTGTATTTGTATCTGTATTTATACAATTTTATATATATATATATATATATATATATATAATTGGAAAGTTGTATAAATACAGATACATACAGCTCTGGAAAAAAATAAAGAGACCACTGCAGAAAAACTATTAATCTCACCAATACACCACCAATCCAAAACAATGCACGATTTTGTGAATGTATAATGTATGTATAATGTAATATTAGTAGTAGTAGTATGTAAAGAAAAAGCATTTGACCACACACTCAGTTCAAATAACCTACAACAAGTAGGTTACACAAAAGTGGTAGTTTCATGCTTACTACGCAGTATTTTAGCCCTATGCATGTTCATGCATGCATGCATGATAAATTAACATTCTCTCTTTTTTCATTTTTTACTCTAGACAACAGCCATACATTGACAAATAAATATTTTGCAGGTGAACCATTCTGTTGTCCTAGTTTATTTTATTTGTTCATTTTTGTTTGGTAGACGTTTCCACTACTTTAGAGCATGCCCCTGAGTAACAATATCAAACATGTGTTATTTGTAGTATGCTTCAGCAGAAAGCCGGAAGATCTCTATCCCTGAGCAAATTCGTTGTAATCGAGATCGGTGCTAAACATGGGTGGACCTACTTCTGAAGGGACCGATAAAATGCGTTCATGTTTCCAGAAGATAAGACATGAGAAACCCCTTTCTCTACAGGACTAGTAGTTTGATCAAATTATGAATGTCTGTGGGTTTTATCACTCCCATACAGTCTGAGAAGCTTTTAATTAAATGTCAATATTGGCAGCGTGGACACAAATCACAGCGCCATTCTTAAAATAAGTAATTTATCGGCAATATGCCATGAGCACTTTTTTTTCCTTACATTATACATGGTAATTAATTAATAGAGCTCAGATACAAAAGCATCTAAATGCTGTCTAAAGTTTCTTCTAAATGAGAATTTTATCAGGCTCCTATGCCTCTCTTTATGTTTGGTTATTTCATTTTAATTGAAAAGGACCTATATTGCCATTAAAGTAAACTTATTGAACCTGCACATAGAAGCTTGATACAAAATGCACATTTCAGACAGCACTTATAGAGTCCGCTTTTGCATCTGAACTTATCATATTTTTCATATAGGCCAAAAAGTGGTGTAATATTTTAGATGATATCGGTAACACTTTAGATTAAGGAACGCATTTTCACTGTTAGAGTTTTCCCTCCCTAATTTTCTTCCTTTTTATTAAGTAAGTAAGGTAGTAGGCTAGTTTAGGTATGAGACAGGTATGAGTTATCTGTTTCAATGAAGCTCAAATGAAAACATTTTAATTTTCATTTTGAAAAAAACTAGCTATTAACTTTAGAACCTCCAGAAAAGGTATAAAGTCACAACTAGTTTAATGTCAGTTCACAGCGTGTTTTTAATGAAAGTCTTGGGGAGCTCTGACATGTTTGTATTCACGTGAACATGCTGTTGGATTCAGACTGAAACAGCTCTCTTGCACTCCACCCCAGTTTTTAACTTGGGAGGTGGAGTCAAAAAATACGATTTCAAAACAATACCTTTTTCTCCTTTAAAAGGCCCTGCCAAAAAACCAAAGCCATGTTGATTTTTTCTTGGCAGCCTGTCCACAACGAATCTAGTCACCATGAGTCTTTCTGCAAAGGACAAATTGGCCGTGAAGACCTTCTTCGACAAAGTTGCCCCTAAGGCAGAGGACATTGGCAGTGAGGCTCTGGCCAGGTTTGAACTGCAGACTGTGCATAAATGAACGGGCACTAGGCATAGGCTGCAATTACATCTTTGTTGTTTTGAATCGTTGCAGGACTCTGTTCGTCTACCCTCAGACGAAGACCTACTTCTCCCACTGGGCAGACCTGAGCCCCGGCTCACCTCAGGTGAAAAAGCATGGTCTGACCGTGATGAAGGGCGTACTCAGCGCTGTCGAGCTGATGGATGATCTCAAAGGGGGTCTGCTCACCCTCAGCGAGCTTCACGCCTTTATGCTTCGCGTGGACCCCGCTAACTTCAAGGTGCGTTTTGCTGACATTTTCATTTTTAGCGCAATTAAATAAACTGTCTATTAACAATCGATTTATATATATATATATATATATATATATATATTTTTTTTTTTTTTATTGTTTTTTTTTTTTTATTATTATTATATCATCAATCACAATCTCCTCGTTGTGCTCTCAATGATGTTTCCTGACGACTTCACTGCCGAGGTGCATGTTTCTGTGGACAAGTTCCTCGCTCAGGTCAGCCTGGCTCTGTCCGAGAAGTACCGCTAAAGTCGACCCTGTACTCATCGCTCACGCGACACTGTATTGGCGTTTATGAGGATGAAAATAATAAAATTCTATCAAATCAATCAATGACTTTTGTCTACTTTTGTTTACACACACACACACAAATACAGACTACCACAGATCTAGTTTGGTAGGTACATTTGCAAACCTATAATTTGACAAATTCAACTATTATGTAGTCTAGTAACTTGGTACCATAACAAATATAAATGAGTAGACCAAAAATAAACCAGTTAACTCAAACATTCGGATGAACGAGTAAAAGAATGAAAGAATGAGTAAAATAAAATAAACGTATTCCCTCTAAACTTTTGTAAAATGCTGCACACAACCATGGTTTACATAACCTATTTTATTTTCTACTGCCCATTTAACAGATATTTCTTAGAATTATTAAATAAATAATAATAATAAAAAAATATATATAAAAGTAATGTGAGCATAATCAAGTGCTCTTCCTCAGACTGTATTTTTACCAATGCTGGTCTTTGTTCCCTGTGTTCGGCGCAACCCAGTCTCACTGCAGTTCGTGAATGAATCACGAAATTTATATTTAATCTATTTATTCGTGACAGGGACACGTTTATTTCGTTATTTTCTTAAGTCCAGCACTGGGCTGGTTCGGCGCGCTGCCTTGACAGCCAAAAACCTAAAGACCATTACACATTACATAATTCATTTAATTAATTAATATCGCCTGCTCACGTTATTGAGGTACAATATTACGTAAAATATTTTTTTCTTGGGGAAAAAACGCGGATTGAGAAAAGTGCTATGCAAATAAGTGACTTGTAATAAGTAATCTTATATGTTGTTATGGTGCAATATTGGCTTGTGGTCCTCATTAAAATTAAGTAGGTTGGTTATAAACAGACTTTCTGCATGCATGTTGGTTATTCTGCATATTAAACTGGGGAATTCAACAAACGGTACTGTTACTGAAGCCCTTTTCATGACAAAACCTTGATATTTTTAACGTTTTACAAGCAGCCTATCAGCACTCTTAACCCAAACGACCTACCAGTTCAAAACACGCTTAAAGGCAGAATATGTGCTGTCTATATATGTATAACGACACACATTTTTATTTATGTATGTGTTTGTTTATTGCATTTCACGAGTAGAAATGAAAGAATCCCATTCTTCATGATTCTCTGTCAGTCGATACCTTATCACGGCATCTGTTTGCTTGGTGTTCAGGAAGGGTGGGGGAAATTAGACATACACGCTACTGTGCCAAGACTGTAAGAGATTCAAGCTTATCAGGTTAACCATTCATACACCTCTGAATCCGCCACTGACTCTTAACTGCACGCAAAATGCACATTTCTGGAAAAGACCATCTGTCACTCCAAACGGCAGGTAAACCGTAATCTATTTGTTTGTTTATGTATTTATTTATGTTTATTTACGAGCACATCATTAAAATTAATGTAATTTTTTATTATTTTAATTTTTAGTTGAAATATGTATTGCTCTTCATTCAATAAAATAGGTTTAATGCAGGGGTCACCAAGCTCGGTCCTAATCTTTGCAAGACACCGGCCCTTCATGATCAAGTTTGATGACCCCTGATTTAATGTTTGAGTCTTATGAGATTTATACATGGTATCAATCAGTTTAGGAGGAACACATGTCGTTTCGGCAGCACGGTGTGAAAAGTATTCGCATTCATTAATCAAGTAGAAGTATAGATACTAAGGTTTAAAAGAACTGTTGGAGTTTAAAAGTGTGAAAAGTTGAAGTAAAAGTGTAAAAGTTTTCACAACTTATGCATAATCTACTTATTTAGGGGGAAAAACCATTAAGCAAAAAAGTTTACAAAGAGTTACAAAGTTAGCATAGCCTACTTATCACAGTTTCCATCCAGTTTTTACGCTGTTTTGTTATGGACAAAGATAATTTGGGCAAAAAAAATAGTCTCTAACCTGTTTCCATCCAACTGGCCTTTTACTGATAAAATGGTGTGCGTCATGGCGTCATCCTTAAAAAAACGAACTGTTGCATAAGTTTTGGTGTATAGTAAAAAATGTTTTGGCCTTGATCTGTTTTCATGCGTAATTTTAACTACTGCGCAAATTATTTGCAAACTAGTAGCCTGTTCTTCATCATTTGAGACAAACAAACACACAAAAAGAATACATTATTAAATTGTATAGGCCTACATAAAATATTATTAACAAGTTTAATACGTTTTTCTTTTTTGTACTTTGTACTTTTGTACAAGTAATAGGCTATTAATAAGTGAAGTGAAGTGAGGACTCGTGGTTAGGTGTGGTCACCCATATACTTGGAATTTTTGCTCTGCATTTAACCCATCCAACGTGCACAACCCAGCAATGGGCAGCCATTGCTGCGGCACCCGGGGAGCAGTTGGAGACCTGGGGCTAGAACCCGCGACCTTTGGCTTACAAGTCCAAAGCGCGCAGTTACACATTACTAACGGGACAACTTTTATCTTCAGAACAAAATACGGCCTGATAAATGTAAACTTTCAAATTATTAAAGCAACATCAAATTAAGATATGTATGTTTGAGAGGTAACTTGTCTTTTTCTTGCCGTATACATTTTTAGAGACAATTAAACGAATATGATTTAATGCGCTTTTGAATTATATAGAGAAATGGTGCAATATTTCAATATATCAAATTTTGCAATATTTGTACCATTTTTTTTTTGGCTATGTGTATTATTATGGCAGCAGCTGAGTGTCTGATATCGCATGGACAGGTCGTGTGTGGCGCTGTCCAGTGCTGAAAACAGCAGGTCGTCGCTAAAGAATCAAGGGATGTGCATGCGAAAGGCATCTTGGTGCAAAGCCAACAATACGATATATTAAAGATGCAAATGAAGCAGTTATAGACGCAATGCGTTAGGATTCAGCCGTAACGACACTATGCGATGATGAGATCTTTATCTTTAGTGTTTTCATCATTATCGTCTTTGTGAACGCGCCATAAAACTGCCCTAAATGAACGCAATGATTTTATCACTGACTCTCACATTTTTTTCACAAGTAACTCGTTTGAGCATAGCAATTAAAACTGTATTAGTTTACTTTTTATATTAACCATTGCAAGTCCCTTACAGTTACTGATTTGATAAAAAAGATTGACTTATTGGTGTATGTGTAAAATTCTACAAAAGGCACTTTCAGTGTCCAACAACAAATGTTATACATATGTATATAATATTTGTTGTTGGACACGAGAGTGCCTTTTGATACCATTCGAGTACATATATAAATATATATATATATATATATAGATATTGATATAGATATAGATATAGATATAGATATAGATAGATAGATAGATAGATAGATAGATAGATAGATAGATATATATATATGTATATATTTACTCGAACGCGCTACTACTAATACTTTAACGCGCTACTTCTGTTTACCGCGCATGGGCGCATCAGCATTTGTTAACTCGCCCATTGCTGCGAGCAAAATGTATATATTTGCATGACTTTCTAACATTTACAGATGAAAAATATACATGTGAACTGTCAGTTATATGCATGTCAGTTATGTTATGAGAAAAACACACATCTCAAATGCATTAAAAAGCACAGATTCACTTTTGCCAATTTGGATCGATTTGATTCAGGATTGAAGGGCTTTGAATTTGAATTTATTTCAAGTCAGGTTTTGAACTTTAATCCCCGCTTTTCATCATATTCTCAAAACATCAGGTGATGAGAGAAACACACTTGAAAAACAGTTTAGAGACAAGAAATCCATCTGCATATAAAAATATAGCTCATCAGCAACTATATAACGGTTGATTGACTTTGGCATGCAAGCTATAGGTCGGATTCGGGCAGATGCATGAACACAAAAACAACCGTCCATTATATGCACACCAACAAATTTCGCATCATATGTATGCTAAAGTCAATTTTTGCATATAATATCAAAGTTTTTTTATGTTTTTTAAAATGTAAGCATTTACATTTTATGCCGATGAATCGAGTGAATCGATAAATCGTCCCATAATTTTCAAGCTAATTATTTCCCTGCACAGCATTGATTTTACTTTCAGCTGCATATAATTAATAATATGAATGGAGAACCAATGATAACAACTAAATTGCATGCAAATTTAGTGTATTTCTTTTTTGCACATTAACATAAATAACAAAACAACACTGATTCGAATTGTTTAGGCTTTTATTAATTGAAAGATGCTCATACATTATTTAGAAGTTGCACATTCCGTGCAGCTTTTAAAACCAGATCTTTAGTTAATGGTATTGTTTTCCAAGTGCAGAGACTACAGCTGCCAGAAACTTCTGCCACGCTGCTTGAATGTCCGGAGTGAAGGCACGACCGAGCTGGGAAGCCACAACAATGGTCAAGCAATCACCGAGCAGCTTTAAGGTGAAAATTACAAGGTGATCAAAATTTCACATATACACATTCTATAAACATACAATATAAGAACTATTTAGTTTTTTTTTTTTTTTTTTTTCAAAACAAATCCTTAATGTGAAGTTTTTAATAGTGTCAACGTTGTATTAAACGTTTTTCTTTCCCTATAAAGATGTTTTTGTGCAAGCCTCTTAAAAGAACCATATAAAGACCCTTTATTATAATAGTGTATGAATACTAAGGAATTAATGTACTGTGATATGTTACTGAGTAGTATAAGTGATAATTGCATACTATAGAGTGTAATACACACTGCATTCTAGGACCACTTAGAAAGTGATTTGTTCAAATCTTAAAAATGCCGTTCGAGCTATTTAACCACGCCTCGTTCCCATACTCAGATGCAAACTCAAAAGCAAAGACCCACCCTGAAGTTGTCCGGATCTACGTGAAGCTTTTCGGAGTGCAATACGCTCAGGGGTGCATAGGTTTTCTTGATATCATCCATGTTCTGGAGGGCTTTTCTCAGTCCGTTGAGTACAACCTTGCCGTGAGCAGCCACTTTTTTGTTACCCATAATGGATGCGGTGTCACTCAAGGACCCAAAGGAGCCAAAGTAGCGTTGAGTCCAAGGGTACACGATGAGACATCTGTGAAGAAACACATGTAAATATAAAAGAACCCAACAAACTTCAATCAGGTTCAGGTTAAAACTCACCTTGCCAAAGCCTGGGGCCCAGTAACATCCACGTTTATTTTTCCCCAAACGGCTTTGATAGCCTTGCGCTCAGAGTCAGTCCACTCCACCATAATCAGTTAGCAGTTGATACTTTAATGCTGCGATAGCACTAATTAGCCTACTTGTTAGGTCGCGTTTATTTATATCAGTCACCCGCCCATATAATCCTGCAAAACATATGTCATGATGTATGACGTTAATCCAATCTGAAAATTAGCCTTTTCACTTTGTACTTATCAGCATCGCAACACATCTTTAATGAGCCAAAATTAACTTGGACTGAAGCAGGGCTGATATCTGGATATTTGTTTTTCGTAAACAGTTCAAAAGTCACCACGGTCACGGACAATATTCGTACGTAAAGCAGTAATAACGGGGTATTCTTGAGATCTAGCTTCAAAAATGTTTTTTTTCATTTAAATTTCATATTTCAAAGGTGCCCAAAGACCTTGATTGTTTAGGCTATTTCTCGTGTGTGGATCAATTTTACCACTAATCGTGTCCAGCCGGACAAAATCATTTGACATTTTAGTGTATAACAGAACAAAATGTGTGTGCGTGTTCAAGCTAAATTGTTTAGAAATGTGACGAGTTAAGGCAAAAGTCTCAAAAGTGCTGTCTGAATTTTTCTACTGAAATGAGCATTTTTCTTATAGGCTCCGTTCAGTTATTTTACTTTAAAGGCAATAAAAACAATCTTTTTATTGGCATTAAAATGAAATTACGTAACCTACACATAGGAGCTAATGGTAAAAATACTCAAATACAGCGGTCAGTTGACAAATGTTAAACAAACTACTCAATCTGTCGGGGAGGTCATTTCAGGTAATCTGCGGAGCTAGAGTTGAAACAGCCCAGTCTCACAAAAAAAAAAATCAATTAAATTAAAAACGAAGGCTCGTGGCATTTATACGGAAAAAAAATATTTTGTCGTTTATATGACATGCACGTGTTTGGCGTGCATATGGTACGCAGTTTTCTAATCCTACCCATCTCGAAGAATAAACACGCCAAAGTCTATTTTGGCATATATGTAGGCTACCAAGAGTTTTTGTTTTTATTCGGAGTACTATTTATAAGCACTATTAGCTAAAGGCTACGTGTATTAAAAATTACAGAATAAAAATATGCGAGTGGCTAGTTGAATAAGATATTCTTTAGGCCAAGGCTTTTTTACAAAGGATTCGCAACTTTTTCTCATTTCCTTTTTAATTGTATTTATTATTATTATTATTTTAAGTTGTATTTTACATGTTGTACAAACGTAAAAAGTACGTAAGTGGAAAAACAATATCATAAAAAGTACAAAGTTGTCGGTGTGGGTGCAAAAGCTTAAAAAAATATTATTAAAATGTGCATATTGGTACATTAAAGCCAATTTTTGCAGACCTAGGTTAAAAGTATTTATTAGTACCTTTTGAAAGCGTACCACCAGTTACAGTATTGCGATTTTAAGTTTTTCGACATTATTTACAAATAAAAAAAAATTAAAAATGTAAAAGCTGTTTTACTGTGCGCTCCATAATTATCTACGCTTAAATGAGAGAGTCCGCCCACAGTCAAGAACTTGTCTTTAGATAACAGGCCATTTCAATGATAACAGCATTTTCTCAGCAAGGCGTGACAAGAATTATGTAATGTTTAATTGACAAATAAGTAAATTTGGAATCATGTGATAAAATCAGGTAGCCTATATCATACTGCACAAAATGCAAAATGGAAAAAAAAATGAAATAAAAATAAAAGAAAAAGAAAGTGACAATAGAAAAATAAACATATCAAGCGCGCTTTTAAGGGGGAAAAAATGTTGTAGCCAATATATTTTTCATCGCTCATCATAGAAAGTTGTATTATTCTGTTTTGGAGTAACCCAATAAGCTCCAAATATTACAAAAAAGATTAGACTATAATAAAAAAAACGTATAGGAGTATCGCCTTATGATAGGCCTCTTTATTGAGGTTATAGATTAAATGTTGGATATGAACCTCCATTTAATAAATTGCAGATTAAATGTATAAAAGTGGGTTTGAAAGAATGTGTTTGGGGGGAAAAAGTTAAACATTCTGGCTATCTTCTACGGTCTGATAAGTCATGGTTGGGGGTAGAGGAGGGTCTTGGGTGTATCTTCCTGGTG